>OZ001672.1:1041805-1554305 GCA_963924145.1 Pyrausta purpuralis
ACATACAAAAAAACATGCAGTCAAACCGATAACCTCTTCCCTTTTGAAGTCCGTTAAAAATGAAGTCGCCTTCAGAAAATACTAAAAAAAGGCATTTGATTTCTAATTAGGTGAAACAAAATACCATTGTTTATTTTGTTAATACCCAACAATGAGGATAAAACTAATTAATTTTTAGTAGAATCACCTGTAAAGAAAACCATTACGTATCTGTGTGGTCAATCAAATGCAAACAAAGATTTCAAATGTGGTTAAGGTGGGATTTTCCCGTTGTTCTTGGTTACAAGTTTTTTTTTCTATATTCTTAAATATAAATTATTTTTTTTAATATCATTTTTTTATAAGTTTTTTTATATCTCATTAATAAATAATTTAAAAGCCTTAAGATTCAGCAAAAATTAGAAAACATTAAAATGCTTTCAAACTTGTGGCACGTAACATATGACGGGTTTTCTATAATTATGACTCGACATTTTTTTTATAGTTTTAGGGTCCAATCTTCAATTCCACATAGAACATAAAGCCTGTGTATTATTAATATTACTTATTTAGTGAAGTACTAGTAGTATTATATTATCTGGGGTGTAGATTTGAGCTGGTAGATTTTAACTTTGACGACCCGTCTGGTGTAGTGGTCGAGAAATCGCCTACTACGCAGCGGGTTGCGGGTTCGATCCCCGCACAATACAAACATTTGTGTGCATGAACATGTCTGTTTGTATTGGTCTGGGTGATTTCTATGTATATCATGTATGTATTTACAAACAAAAAGACTATAAGTATTATATCCGTTGTCTGGCACCCATAACACAAGCTTTGAGTAGCTTACTTTGGAACTAGATGGCGATATGTGGGAATGTCCAAAGAATATTTATTTATTTATTTAACTAATTACGACCTTTTGTACAATTTCGGCAGCCGAATCATTATCATTTTTTATTAATTATTAATAAAAATCGTAATTTCTGAACATCCTTATCTCATTCCGTCTGCGGTCATAAAATTGTTTTATAATTCATATAGAATCACGACCTCTCCGTTTCTTGTTAATTGTATAAGATAATAGTTTGAGCAATTATCAAACACTTCATATTAAAGATATAAATCACAGTTATGCACCTTATAACATTTGCAATTAGGGTCAAAATCGTACAGAGTTTTAGCGATAATGTTTTCGGTACACGTTTAGTTTAAAACCACAAAAAACTAACTGTAAAACCGGTCAGTTTGCGGTCAAGATATTGAAAAGAATCCTTAGAATGTCAGTATGAATGAGCCCCGTTATCACAAAGACCTTGTCAGGTTTTTACCTCAAAATCTCTATCGGAACTAAAATGAACCATCCTCAAATCTAATTAATTATGTTACATGTTTAATTTTGCTTTTTACTGTCAATAAGATGGAGTTCAGTGACATTCAGAACTAGATATTGAAATAAATTAACAACGAGAATAATTATGTCGAATATGGCCGCCATGTTGGCAAATTGTCGCGAGGCATGTCACGAATTATGCTGAGCTGATGTCGATATAATAATCTTATATATGTATAAAATTCTCGTGTCACAATGTTCGTTCCCGTACTCCTCCGAAACGGCTTTACCGATTCTTACCAAATTTTATACGCGTGTTTGGTCTGAGAATCGGCTACTATCTTTTTTTCATACCCCTAAGTGATAAGGGAACTGATCAATTATAGTGTTTTTCTTAAGTTTTAAAATTACGAGGCTGGGCGAGTCAGGGCCGGGGCGGGACGGTGCTGCTAGGCGCGAAGCAAAGTTCGCTGGGTCCGCTAGTTAATTATAAATTAATAAATTTATTTATATTGATTATTTTTAATAACCATTTTTAGGGTTCCGTAGCCGAATGGCAAAAAACGGAACCCTTATAGTTTCGTCAAGTCTGTCTGTCTGTCTGTCTGTCTGTCTGTCCGTCCGTCCGTTTGTCACAGCCATTTTATTCTGTAACTATAAGCATTACACAATTTAAATTTGGTAGGAAGATGTATCTTGTTAACCGCTTACCGATTCTCACACAAAAAATAAAAAATAATGACAGTGAAGGGTCTCTCATACATGAAACTAAAACCAAAAAATTTTTTTTTGTCAAACCTATGCGTGTGGGGTGTCTATGGATAGGTCTTTTAAAATAACATAGAGGTTTCTAAAACCATTTTCTTTTAAAGTCTAACGTTTCATAGCTAGACGCTTCCAAAGTGGTAAAATGGGCGTCCCCCCCCCATCTAATTTCTAAACCAAGCCAGTGTACATTTTGAAAAAAAAAATGATGTAGATCTAAATAAATACTTTCAACGAAAATTGGTTCGGACGGGATCGAACCAGTAGTTTTTGAGATATAGCACATTTTCAACAACCGCAAACATAACTTTGTACTTCATACAAACACTATAAAAAACAAAGTTATGTTTGTAGTCAACAAAATATTGTGGTATTTTACTAAGTAGAAGTAAATTGATTCCCTAATTCAGTTAAAGTTGGCACGGAACCCTCAGTGCGCGAGTCCGACTCGCACTTGGCCAGTTTTTTTATTGTAATATGCACGTGACTTATGTGTCAAATAAAATAATTTCTATTCATTCTATTTTATTCAAATTGCGGGCCATATCATAAATCATAAATTACTAGCAGTGCAGTGCCCCGCTCAGATTTAAAAAAAAAACGCTAATTACTAAGGAACTTCATCACTATCAGCCAAAGGACGTCCACTGCTAAACATAGTCCCCTTCCACGGTTTTCCACAGCGACCAGCTGTGAGCGGTCTGCCCCCTTACTCTGGACACAAAACCCGATCCAATTAATATACCCATCCCTGTCACTCATACCAGGCCGTGTACGCGTGTGACAGGGATGGGTATATTCATTGGATCGGGTTTTGTGTCCAAAGTAAGGGGGCTGCATCCAGATCCTGCTATCTTTACAAGGTCGTCTTTCCATCTTGTCGGTCGACGTCCTACTTAGGTTCTTGCGTTTTTCTCGTAAAATACTGCTATCCCTATTTTCACTGTGATTTTTAGGATTTAACCCTTGGTCTGCCTTTTAGGTACAATATTCTAATTCATGAAATTTAGTCGATGTTTATCATTTTAATAAATTAACATTTACAATATTAACTTAAGTTTGTTAAATCATAGAAAATAAGTACTAATAGTTTACAATTGTTGACCGATTCTTCAAAAGGCCACACCTGTATATAAAATTAAAATTAAATACCTACGAATGAATCGTTTTAAGACCAAACCAAATATCACCAAATGTGGTGAAGATGAATAATTATTGTTAAGAGTAAACATATCTAACCTTTTTTTACGAAAGAAGATAACCTTGAATGCATTGACTTAATCAATGACGATATTGACGATGATTAGAGTTTAAAGGTGAACGCACATTTATCCGAGCCGAACGCGCCGAACGAATCGAAGTCAAGCAGGCCTCGCACAAATATCCGATTCGGCCGAATCGACCGCGTTGAAGAAATCATGAGATAGCGCTATGAGCATTTATGGTGGGAGTGAGTATACAGATTTTATCCGGCGATTCGACCGATTTGGCAGAATCGACCGCGTCGAAAAAATCATGAGATAGTGCTATGAGCGACATCTAAGGTGGGAGTGAGTGTGAAGATTTTACCCGGCGAGTCGTTCGAATCGTCCGAGTCGACCGCATTAGCCTCGCCGAATCTGATGACGTCATCCGAATTCGTCTAGGATTTCTGGGGTTCTTCCAGATTCGGACGATTCGACGCGGATAAATAAGTGTGCGAGGCGTCATTAGATTTCATATAAAGAATTCTAAAAGTCGATTCGTTCGGCGCGTTCGGCTCGGATAAGTGTGCATTCAGCTTTAAAGTGTATATCAAACAATAAGTTGTTTTTACTACGTATAGAGAAGCTATGAGAAGCAAAAAGTGTGTCGCAAATAAATACGACGACAAGATTGACGTATTGCTTGAAATTTGAATTTCGAATTATGAATCTGTGCTATTAGTTGATGTCTGTGTCGTCAACTCATGGAGCGCAGAATTTGTTCGTGGTGTTACTTCTGGATACGCTAGTAATAATAGTTCAATGATATCAACAAACACTTCAATGTATATGTATTTACTACGATGTTTACATAAAATTCATTAAAATCTGCGCTTTTTAGGACCCTTATATTTAAAAGATGTCTCACAACTTGTTTAAAAAAATCCGATAAGTTCAGCCGATAAATCGGATAAGTTAAGCCATTGGCGTTAAGTATCTGACTTGAAATAGTTCCATATTTAAATTATTATTATTTGTTGATTGTGAAACAGGACCTTCACTTAACCTTTACTAAGTTTGTATATTATTAATCTCATTAACTGTCTCGTTAACACAGATATGAATATACAACGAAAATTTACACAATTATTTATATATAAATAATATTAATTCCTCTCGGATGCATTTATCAACAGTCTTTTGTTGCTTTTGTTTATAAATGCTACCGCCGGCGACCTTTTGATCCGTGAGCGTCTGCAATGGTTTCGTTCATTACGAAATTCATAAAAATTAGCACTTATTTTTATATTCAAGCTTAGTATTTAAGGTACTCACCAAAACAACTTATAATAATCACAGTATACATTATCACTTGTCAATTTAACCCCTACGACGTCACTTTATCACTAAAATGCACTTAAAAATGTATGTTGCACATGGTACGTTTGATCCTATCCTTGATGTTTGGGTCTTAGTTTTGTTTTTAATTTCAAAATTCTTGTCATCGGAAAGAAGCGGTCATATCGGAAAACCCGCCGCTACTGACACAAGTGTGGTGATACCAACTACAGGCTGTGGAATATTCCACTAATTTTATCAATTAATTGATTGTTGTTGATGCATGCGGTCAATTAGCGTTAGTACTCAGCTTAAGTTGGTTTTAATTGATTTGTTTATTTGAGAGGCGTTTTGGTATATTAAGTAAATATTTTTAAGGTACTTAACACCCTGATGCTACTTTTTTCCTCAAGCAGTTTATTGTAATTACTTTCAGATAGTTTATTCAATACAAAAACTTCATAATATGTGTTAACAACAATCCTGCGATTGTAATTAAGTATCAATAGTAGATATGTGCACTAAGGGAATAAAATAATGTCTTACGGCACGGGCGCCATCTTGAGTCACAATAAAATATGGTTTCCCGTGTCATGCAGCCAAATCACTAAGTAATTTTTATTTTTTCTCTTCAAGGCGACCGTAGCCATTTCGATTTTCGAATTATGACATCTTTGTTGCAACCTCGCGCACGCGTTCAAACGAGCTCGTATATCAAATTCCAATCACATTACTACACCACAAAGGCCGCGATGGATTTTCATACAATATTTCGGCCCGTGAGCCTCGATGTGTCAGTTAATTAACATTATGTGACGTGTTAATTTAAAAAAAATGTGAAGCGAAAACTGTTACTTTTCTATTAATTCACTAAGGGTCGACTTTTACCAACGACTGAATAAGTATAAAACAACCGATTTTAAAATAACATTTACATAAGTGACGTTTTCAAAAAAGCCGTATTGTATTTTATTCGACTAAAATGCCTTATCTGACGTTGAAACAATGGGGCCTAAAATAAAACTACTAAAGTGAAATAAAAAAGATGTATTTTTTGTACAAAAAATACATAAATACTAGTATGTTGATCGATTTATTGGCGTGATATTTCCCCAAAATGTGGGTGAAACATTTCACATGGCAACACCAAGGTAAAGACCGTGAACGGGTTATTTGAGGTTACGACAATAAGATGATATACCTACATGTGTAATAATACGACGTATATCAATATCCGGAATTCTGTGAATGGGGATATTTTGAGAAAACCCTACTACTCACTATTTATACTTAGTACCTCTTCTTGGTTTTGAAAAACAATTTCAATTTAGTGATTGATTGTATTTAATATTTTATGGACTCAGTCTGAAATAAACGGCTTCATTTTATTTAATTATTTTATTTAAAAACACAAGACAGAACAGCGTGGAGGAAGATTAGAGAGGCATATGCCCTGCAGTGGGCAAACACGTGCTGAAGAAGAAGAATTAGAGAAGAGACTTGTAGCAGGGAGTATTGTTTTTACTCTGTAACATATTTAGATATCCTGAATTCCTGAAGAAGTCTGTAACGTTATTTTTTAAACGGTTCGCTACGTAGTCATCATTCGTTGTTCAAATATCTATACTAATACCTACTTAAAATATATTAAAGCTAGCAGCCTATAATCTAGTGACTGCCTCGATGGTGTAGCGGTTAGTTCGCTGGTCACTAAAGTTAAAGTCAAAGTCCTTTATTTATACAAATAGGCCCATTGACGACACTTTTAAACGTCCCAATATAAACCCTACCACAGCTTCGGGACAATTTTGGGCTAGGGCTGAGAAGAAGCTGCGCAATTTTTAAAAGGTTTACAATGTTTGTAGTATTCATGCAAGTCCATACATTATTATCTTTTAAATAATCATCTACTTTATAATACCCTTTCGTCATTAGGGTTTCTTTAATGACAGTTTTAAATTTATTGATCGGTAAGTTTTCAATTTCGGAGAGCGTAAGAAGCAGACGTGTCGCTAACAATTTCAAAATATTAATTTCGATAGTATACCAATTAAAAATCGTAACGTGAGCGGCATACAGCTGTTTGTGGACTGCACAACGCGAGTAACATACGATCCTGTACTCCGGCGCAACAGTGAGCAGCACCCCCTCGGGTAACAGAGACAAGCTCTTTATTTTTTGTCCCACTCACGCAGCGAAGCTGTGCGTCACTCGCCTCACGACGTCCTTGTTTTGTCGCTGCCACTGCACCATAGATCACAATGAGCGTACAACGGTCTCCTACTGGAAGTGGCAACATTTCTACACGAAGTGGTTCTTACCCGGATTTAGCAAGCAAAGCTATTGCCCAAGTAACATCAGAGTCACAAGTTACTTTCCGTAATAAACGTAAATTTGGGAATGAGTATGAAGAAATGATGGTTGAGTTTGGGGTGATGAGGAACCAGATGACCGCAGTTCAAAACCAGATAAGTGATATGATGGCATTTTTAACCACTATTAATAACATGCAAACGGAAAATTTCAAAAAATTAAACGAAGATGTCTCATCCATTAAACAACAAATAAAAGGTATCAAGTCTACTTCTGACTCACTATCTGAAGAACAAATTAAATTAAAACAAGATATAGATGATCTAAGGCGCACTAATAGTTTAACACAAAAGAAAATAGAATCGATTGAATCAAGCCTTCACGCAGGTGATATAAATTGCCTAAACCAATCAGCCGCATATAATACTCGTGAGGAAATGTTAACAGAACTGAGTGAGCGCAGCGAAAGGAGCAAAAATATAATAGTAGTTGGATTACCAGAACCCAAATCTTCTAACTTAAATGAAAGACGGGAAGAGGACAAAGATAAAATTTTTGATATTTTGCAATCAATTCTGTGCACAGACCTCCCCAAACCAATTAAAATCTACCGACTGGGAAAATACCAATCTGACAAAAATAGACATATCAAAGTCTGTTTTGCATCGCAAGAAACAGCAAAATCTATATTGAAAAATAAACAAAATACGGGCAAAATATTTTCTGATCAAACATTGCAGCAACAGGAATACATGAGGATGCTGAAACAACAACTAGAGAATCGGATATCAAGTGGCGAACAAAATATTTGTATTAAGTACATAAAAGGAGTGCCTAAAATAGTAAAATTGATTCCAAAAAACCCCAACCAATAAACTGCCTAAATTGCCCTACTGTGAACATTAAAACTAACAAAATCTCTTATCAAGTTACCTGCAAATATACAGACATATCTTCAAACAGGCAATCCCTTAAATGCTTTTACACCAATGCAGAAAGTATTGTCAAACCCGGGAAGTTTGATGAGCTGGAATGTGTATTACGGTCATTTCGCTACCTAATACACATTATTATAATAACTGAAACATGGTTCAAATCTGAAGATGAATCCAAAAAATTCCACATGCAAGGATACACACATTACTATAATTACAGAAAAACCGCCAGAGGGGGTGGCGTATCAATCTTCGCACACAACACCCTGAAGCACAATCTAATTGAAGATCTCTCTGTTGATGAAAACCACTTTCTCTGGATCCATATCAGCAAGTTTTCTCTAGACATAGGGGCAATCTATAAGCCCGGGCGTACAAATAATAAGAATTTCCTTGATAATTATACAGCACAGCTAGAAAGAAGAAACAGGGGTTTAGTTTTTGGAGACTTTAAAGAAGATCTTCTGAAAACAGAGGAAAGTTTAGTTGAATATAAAGAGGCAGTAAAACAATGTGGTTACCAAATACTGAACAAAAAAGACAGACGTTTCTGCACACGTGAAACTATAAAAACCAAAACTACAATTGATCATATCTGCTCTAACCTAAAACAAAGTCATTTCCATTTTGCAATCATACAATCTGATATGTCAGATCATAATCAGATATATTTCGAAGTAATCAACTACGAACCGGAACCTGTAAAATCAGTCCAGTATGAAGCTATAAACTATGAAAGTCTGTATAAAACTGTAGAAAATTGCGATTTCAATGAATCTTTTGATTATGAAGCATTTGAACATAACCTTACTTCGTCAATCAAAAAGAACAAAATCATGAAAACCAAAAGATGTAACTTACCAAAACAAAACTGGATAAATAAGGACATAATACGAGAAATAGATATGAGAAATCATTTGAGACTAAAATACGTCAGGAATCCAACCGATAAAAATATAGAAGAGGAACTAATAAAAAAGCGACAAAAACTAGCTAGAACAATACGAAGAACTAAATATGAATATTATTACAAAGCGTTCATGGATTGCCAGCATAAACCTAAAAAAATCTGGTCACTGCTGAATAAATTGACACACAATAAAACTACGGAGGAGTTAGCAGTGCCAGTAAAACTTCAGACTAGAATTGGTACAATCACAGATGCTCAAGAAATATGTGACTATTTCAATCAATACTTCTCAACTATCGGTGAATACTTGGCAAATGAGATACCGTCTTTATATCATCACAATAATACGTACGTAACGGGAAAACAACCGACGATGGCAGAGAAACAGACTCTGTCAGAACTGAGACCTACAACAGAAGACGAAATCTCCAGGATCATCAACAACCTCAAAACAAACACGGCGTCAGGTATAGATGGCATAAATTCCAAATCTATTAAATGCGTAAAAAACTAATCGTTCCTGATCTTACAAGGTGCATAAATAAATGTTTTAAACAAGGGGTCTTCCCCAACAGTCTTAAAAAAGCCAAAGTTACTCCTGTTTTTAAATCTGGGGATAAATCAGATCCTGAAAATTACCGACCAATATCTGTTCTACCTGTAATTTCTAAAATTTTTGAAAAAATTATATATAGCCGTTTAATTACATTTTTAGATTCCATCAATTTCATATATAGCAAACAATACGGTTTTAGATGTAAATCAAATACCTTATCTGCAACCATGGACTTGATAACAAAAATAAAAACCAAAATTGATCAGAAGCAAATAGTACTGGGCATATTTATAGACCTAAAAAAGGCATTCGATACTGTTAGTCATGATCTACTACTGAGAAAACTGCAACATATCGGTGTCATTGGAGCCGCACACGAAATTTTAAAATCGTATTTATCAAATCGCGACCAAGTAGTAAAAATTGGAAATCATCACAGCCAACCAAAACCTATAAAATGTGGCGTACAACAAGGGTCTATCTTAGGCCCGTTGCTTTTTTTAATTTATATAAATAGCATAAATGTAATTGGCCTCAAAGGAGACGTAACATTGTATGCTGATGACACAAGCCTATTTTACTACGGCCACTCAATAAAAACTGTTATCTCTGATGCGCAAAATGATCTTAACCTACTACATCAATGGTTTCAATATAATCTCTTGACTATTAATATATCCAAAACTAATTTTATCATATTTAAAGCTAAAAACAAGAAAGTAGATGATTTCGAACCGTTAACAATTAATAATCAAGTGATAAATAAATCAACCTGCGAAAAATACCTTGGTCTGCTGATTGATGATAATCTAACATGGAAACCCCATATACAAAAAAACAATCTAAATTGTCATCAATTATTGGCACTCTACGAGGTATAGCTCGGTGTTTCCCGCAAAAAATTCGGTACCTCGTATACAATTCACTTGTCAAGCCACATATAGATTATCTAATAGAGGTATGGGGAACAGCAGCAAAAAGCAATTTAGAACCGTTACAGCGAGCTCAAAATAAAATTGTTAAACTTCTCTTTAACTATAATTATCTAACACCAACTAAGAAGATATACGAAAACACTAAACTTTTAAACATAAATCAAACGTACGTTTACTTTACATGTATACTTATTCGGAAAATCTTAACACGGGATATTCACAGTCAAATAATCTTCACTAAAAAGAAACAAGTTCAAAAAATGAAACTTAGAAACGCCAATGACCTTATATTACGCGCCCCTAGAACCAAAGCATACGGTAAAAAAAATATTATGTTTGAAAGGGTGAAAATATACAACAAACTTCCAAAAGACGTAAAGGAAACCCAATCAATTATAAATTTTACGTTCGACTAAAGTTCCACATAAAAAAAAGTAACTGAAAATCCTTCATAAAATAATAATAATAATACATCATTGGTAAAGCTACATGTCAAACAAATTAAAACAAATAAAATAGAATAATACCTGCATTTTATAAGCCAAACTGATCAAAATTATATACTAAGTCCACATAAACGTAAACTTTACACATTTAGTTTTACTTCCATTAAGAAGGAGATTGTTAACTGTAAACCAATGTAATACTTGGTGTTGTAATACCAATGTAGTATTATTTACATCGTCAAAATTTTCTTCACCTCTTGGGATTTTAAATGTTAGTGAGGTATCATCAGCAAACAATACTATATCACAAAGATTCCCTACAAAATGCGGGAGTCATTTATATATATCAAAAATAAAAGTGGTCCCAATATAGATCCCTGGGGCACACCCGTTGTTAGAGGCGCTCCAGAAGACTCAATTCCGTTTACATATACTTGCTGCAATTCATCGTATGAACGAAAATTTGAATTATATTTCATCGTGGTCACAAAACTTCGGAATCTCTGTCAACCCTACTAAGTGTCAGGCCATTATTGTGGGTAGTCCGGGACTTGTTTCTAGGTTTAATGTCATGGATCTGGACCCAATAGCGTTTGAAGGTACCACTATACCTTACTCTACTAGTGTCAAGAACTTGGGCCTAACTATGGACACTACGCTTAGCTGGTCTGATCACATAACTGAGGTCAGCCGTAAGGTGATTGTCTGTCTGAGAAGTCTCTACCGCTTAAAATTCTTTCTCCCATTTAAGACGAAGCTTCTGCTTATGCAAACTCTTGTCATCCCTATCATAGACTACGCAGACTCTTGCTGCACTAATCTTACTGAAGCCCTTATCGACAAGCTGGAACGTCTCCTCAACAATTGCATCAGGTTCATCTTCGGCCTCCGTAAATATGACCATGTCTCCAGTTTTAGAGCAGAGCTTAACTGGCTGCCTATCCGTCAACGTAGAGACTCTCGAATCCTTTGCATTTTACATGCTATTCTTAATAACCCCTCGTCGCCTTCTTATCTTAAAGATATGTTCCCGTTTTTATGCCAAACTCACGATCGGACTCTCCGTTCCTCCGACAATCTCCGGCTAGGCACGCTGGCACACCGCTCCACGTACGTCTTCAAGTCATTTTCAGTGACGGCAACACGACTGTGGAACTCTCTTCCTTTGGATGTCTGGAGGGCCGAGTCGAAGGTATCATTCAAGAGGAAATTCCGACAATTTCTTAAAGAATAGATAATTGCAAAATAATATTTATTTATTATGTGTATTATTAATGTATATTTTTTAAATATTGTATTTATTTTGTGTAAGTTTAAGTATATTTATTGAATATAAAATAATTTACATTAGTCAATTGTTACTATTTTGTTGTTTTTCTCAAAATTTCTTTTTGTTGCACCCATTGCCATCTCTCTGCATGACCTAAAGGTTTGACTGGCGGAGAATGCTTTTAGCATTAAGTCCACCTTTGTACACTATGATTTGTGCAATAAAGTCTTTAAATAAATAAAACATAAAAAAATATTAACTGGATAAATTGGACACCGATCACATACATTGCTCTGATCCCAAAGTAAGTAGCCAATGCACTTGTGTTAAGGAAATCAGACACAATGGTGGCACCACAACACCCAGACCCGAGACAATGTAGAAAAGATCGTTTTCTACATTGACCCGACCGGGAATCGAACCCGGAACCTCACGAGATGGCGACGCTTGAAACCAGCCTGCAAGCCACTCGACCACGGAGGTCGTCATATAATATACTTTTTGCGTTCTACCTGATAGATAAGAATTAATTAAGTTTAATGAGTTTAATGATGCCCCATAATGACGTATTTTTTTCAACAATGTTTCATGGTCCACACAATCAAACGCTTTGGATAGATCACAGAAAATTCCTAAAGCATCATGCCTATTATCATAGGCATCAAAAACATGTGTTAAAAGAGCAACTCTTGCATCGGTTGTGCTTCTACCTTTAGTAAAACCGAATTGTTTATTATGTAATAATTTATTTGATGAAAAGTGTGCTAATGTTTGGTTAAATATAATCTTTTCATATATTTTACTCAAGACCGGCAAAATCGATATTGGCCTGAAGTTTGAGGGGTCGCTTTTGTCACCCGATTTGAAAAGTGGTATTATTTTACTAATCTTCATTAAACTAGGAAATTAGCCGTCATCAATACACTTATTAAAAATTATTGCTAGTTGAGGAGCTATTGTGTCGATAATTGATTTTATAATATGCACGGATAGTCCCCACAGATCCTCGGTTTTTTTCATATTCAACTCGAGAAATGTTTTTATTATTACTTCAGGTCCTACATGCCTGAAGTCAAACTGAGAATTACATTCGTTGACATAAAGTTTTAGAATAGATTCGGCTATTACTGAAGAAGAGGCAAGTTCTTTAGTTGTAGTGGGCGCAATATGTGAAAAAAAATATTCAAAAGCAGTTGCAACTTCTTGATTTGAATTAAGTGTTTTATCATTTATTTTTAATGTAAATTTATTATCTCTTAATTTATTTTTACAGGTTTCTTTATTTATGATGCTCCATGTAGCTTTTGCTTTATTTTTGGAGCTAGCTACTACTACTACACTACCCAAGAGGTCCCGGGTTCGAATCTCGGGCCGTTTGTTTCTAGGATTTCCTGTCTCGAAAGTTCTTGGAAACAGCTTGGAGTCAGGTTGGTGGTGACACCCCCATGGTTTTAAAAAGCACGTTAACCTTTTGGTCCTGCACCTGGTCTCTAAGGTGTCATGTCGGACTGGCCGGCTAACCGAATTAAAGAGAATAAAGGAACAGGGTGTTTGAGTTATGTTCACTGCTGTTGTAAAACAGTTGGGGTAGATAGCGCAGACGTCACGCGTAATGACGTAGGTATTCATAAGAGACCAGAAATTTCGCGCGGTCAGACCGACGGCACGGTAGCTCAATTGGATGAGCGTTCGGCCCGTAAGTTGCTGGTTCGAGTTCAAAAGATTTTTGGTTTCTTATTTCATTTTTATGAATATAAAATATGACACTATGAGTGTTAAAACATTCTAAACCATTAAATATATTATTAAATACATATTAAACACCAATCACATACATTGCTCTGATCCCAAAGTAAGTAGCCAATGCACTTGTGTTATGGAAATTAGACACAACGGTGGTACCACAACATCCAGACCCGAGACAATAAAGAAAAGATAGTTTTCTACATTGACCCGACCGGGAATCGAACCTGGAACCTCAAGAGATGACGACGCTTGGATCATTGGATGGCGAGGCGTTGTCAATTTTCAAGTTGAATGTATTCTGTAATGAATAACTACTTGGTCCACTGCTGTTGAACACAGTTGGGGTAGATAGCGCAGACGTCACGCGTAATGTCCCAACGGCACGGTAGCTCAATTGGAAAAGCGTTTTGCCCGGTTAGCCAGAAAGTTGCTGGTTCGAGTCCCGCCTATCCGCAATTTTTGGTTTCTTATTTCATTATTATGAATATCACGCACCGACTGATGACGATGATAAAGAGTCAGTTTTGTTTGTGTTTGTCTTCATATTTTTTTGCTTCCTATTTCAGAATGTAAATGGATTGGGTTAGGGGTGTCTAAATTTTGGTATTGTGGATGTCTTAATAGATAGGCAGATTGTATTGGTATCAGAGAATCCCAGTTTAAGTCCCAGTTAGGTAGGAGTCCGTAGGAGTGACATTCAAAATAAATGAATAAAAATATTTTAACTCATAATAAAATGAATATTGTAATTAGATTTGATTGTGCGATGTACTGTTTTTTTTATTGGGGCATTTCAGACCAATAAATAAATACCTACTCTGCCTACTAAAGGGTTAAAATTCTCATACAATAAATAAATAAATGTGTTATTTAGGTCTTACAAAATGACATCGAGGTTCCTTATACCATTTTCTCTAAAAGTCTAACGATTAAGAGATAGACGCTTCCAAAGTAAAATGACGCCCCCCCCCCCCCCCCAAATTCTAACTTTTAAATTAAGCGAAAGTAAATTTTGAAAAACAAAGTGATGTAGATCTTGACAAAGACTTTCAACGAAAACTGGTTTGAACGAGGTCGAACTAGTAATTTTAGGATAGAGCACATTTTCAATAACCGCAAACATTACGTTGTTCTTCATACAAGTACTAACATAAACATAAACGATTAAAAACCTTAGTTATTTTTGTAGTCAACAAAAATTTTGCTAATTTTGCTAAGTGGAACCCTAATTATTTTCACGGAACCCTCAGTGGGCGGGTCCGACTCGCACTTTGCCGGTTTTTTCAATGTCTTCGATCATGTAGATAAGCCATGGGTCGTTGACTGGTGTGATGATGCTGGGGAGTACCCTATGCGCTGCAATTCGTCATTGTATAAATAGGTGTAAAATTGGACAGCGCCTCTAGTAGTCACTGACGGAACTAAAATTTTCCATACAAAAAGTGACGTCGTCGCTAGCGAGTAAAGTCCTGGGTAACGGTATAGTTAAGGGCACTGTCGCTTCTGTATGTATGTATGCTTAAGACTATGCAACGGATTTTGATGTTGTTTTTTGAGTAGGTAAGTGTGATTCATAAGGAAGGCTTGTATGTAAAATACATGCATAATATAGTAATAAAACACTGATAGTTTTAGAGTTTTCTAAGTGAAGTCGTAAATAAACATATTTTTTGCGCTTGCAAACGCTGGCTGAACCCTACGAGATGGGTCAAACATCGCACCCATGTGAAGCTAAAACGAGTTAATTGAACTATAAAAACGTCAAATAACTGTCAAACTCTTCGAGTGACGGTTATTTTACCATCGTCAGATAAGACTTACCCGACGAAATAAGTATAAATGATCGATTTTGAAATGACATTTACATAAATGATTGCTAACAAATAGGTTTCAAATAAAGCGTATTGTGCTTTATTCGACAATTATTTCTTAACTGACTTTGGTAAAATCGACACTAAATCATTTACGTGATCATATTTTAACTGTGTATTTGAATACATCATAGAAATAGGACTAGACCTCTAAATAGGACACTATCATATTTTTTTGGAAAATCGAGATCATATATTTTATCTCTAACAAATAAAACATATTTGTATTACTTCTAAAACTTTTGAAGTAGTCAGCGATTTTAAAAGTTATTTACTCGGCTTCGCGTTTCATAATTCCATACCCAATCCTTCTATTTCTCATATCTAAACCATAAAATTGAAATCTGAAAAAAAAACCTCAATCTCAATTATTCTCAAAAACAACCATATAAAAACCCAAAGTGCGAAGAGTATCATACAAATCATTCATGTTTCACAGACAGGCGCATGAGACCGCAGTGTTATTGCATGTTACCATATAAAAAAAATTGCACTCCGGGAGTGCCGGCAGAAGTGAAAACTTGAATATCAACGTTGTGCATTTTTGATTTTTTGGAAGAGTTAGGGAATAATTTTGAATGAATTGCTCTTATTATCAATATAAAAGTACTATCATTTTTGTGATAGAATACAATAATAATAATAATAATATAATATTTTTATAGAATACAATATTTATTTATTGCGCTATCGTACACAAACATTACAATTTATATTATATTAAATTACATTAAAAAGTTTATCTCTCAGAAAAATCAACTTACATCCATAATTTCGCCAACCGTCTTACGGTTTTTCGATCAGCCCACGTGTCCTGACGCGAGTTTCACATTTTTCCCCCAGCCCACAAAAGTGCTCAACGCCGCTAGTTACCTTATTTTTTTTCTATGGATGTTGCCATGGCGATAATTGGAACACGGTCTAAATGGATTATTTAGTAGGAAGGTACCAGGTTTTCCGAAAAGATAACTCTTTATTGCTCATCATACAGTTAATTTATGGATTTATATTATTATAGTTACATATGTAGGTAGGATTTTAATCAACTCACGTACCTACGAAAAAGATTTAAGATCAATAAAACTTATCGAAATCATAAATGTCCTACTAAACATGACAAAGTTAGGTATTATTTATGTTTAAATAATAAAAAGAGGAGCTCGTAGCGCAGTGGTAGCAGCGCATTGGTAGTGATACTGAAGTGAAGCAACCTACAGCGCGGCCGTGTTTGGATGGGTGACCATTCCGACCATATAAGCGACGTATATCACGAGCATCTCTTTGCCTCGGAAGGCACGTTAAGCCGTTGGTCGCGGCTAATATCGGTTGACATTAGCCGTTAAGCCTAGTCAGATGCCTCATGGGCGGCTTGATAACATCTGACAGCAGGGTTAGTCGCTTGCCTTGCAAACACCACTCCACCAACCCGCACTGAGCCCGCGTGGTGGAGTATGGCTCGAACTACCTCATAGTTGAGGTAAGGCCTTTGCCCAGCAGTGGGACGATACAGGCTAATTTAATAACAAATAAAAATATTCATAATAAAAAAAAAAACTAAAAAAACAACACACCATCCGTTCGTCACTGTGGCAAAGTCGCGACTTGTTTTTTTTAACAAAATCAAATAATCATAAAGAAGCAATTAAGTTTGTTCATGATTAAGCTTCTTATTTAGTTACTAATTGCCTTACAGGCAAAATTTGGGTGATACAGAAAATGTCTCTATGAACAAAATTTTCAAAAAATATAAAGTACGGAGAAAGTACGTACAGTCGTCAGCACTTAAGTTTACCCACTTTTGTTGCAAACTAGCCCTTATTACAACGGCATAAGACACCGCAGTGTTTACCGTGACGTGCTGTTGTCCGTACATAAGTTTGTATTATAGATAATAGTAGGTACTTTCAGGAGTCAGTATTAACTTAAATCCGGATTAAATAACCATTCTGTCCCTAATATAGTTCCTTTTTATGTTGAAAGAGACAGAATGCATGATTTAATCCGGAACTAAGTCTAACTTAAAATGCGCAAGTAGTTAAATTAAACTTAGTTTTAATTTTACAGTATTAACTAGCGTCCCAGCGAACTTTGTTTCGCCCCCAGACCCGTCCCGCCCCAGCCCCGTCCCGCCGAGTCCCGTAATTTTAAAAGTTAAGGATTCCCAGTGAATTTAGTTTCGCCCTTAAATTACTAAAATGGCTATTAAAAAATAAGGGTTGATCGTAGAAGGGTGAAAAATGAGGATTGTATGTATTTTTGTATGTTGTATCATAAAAAAATAGAAATTAAAAATTTTGTCTTAAAAAATAAAAATAAAAATTTAGGGGTAGACTACCCCCAACATTTAGGGGGATGAAAAATAGATGTGGGCCGATTCTAATAGATACTGGATAAGCACAAAAAAATTCATTAAAATCGGTCAAGCCATTTCGGAGGAGTATGGCAACGAAAACTGTGACACGAAAATTTTATATATTAGATAATAAAATAAATAATCAGCAGATAAGTTCTTCAGCCCCAAACAAAACCGCTGATCTTAAACTGGTTATAAAATGCTGATTCATGGACTTTCCTCCCTTCAGAAGCCCCGGCCGCCGCAGTTGCCACTATAAGGGGCATAAAATGCTCTGCTTTCCCTTTGGGATGGGCCTCCAGGCCTCCAGGAATATCTTCCCAGGATAACAGACGCTGGCGAGTCTGTTCATCACCGGTGCAGACCTGGAAGTTTATTTAATTAGAATTTCAGACATAGAATCGGCTTTTGATGGGCCAGTTTGAAAAGTCGGGATTAAAGAACAGTCAACACTTAGAAGATTCAACGCTAAAGCCCTGGATTAAATGAAGTAACTACCGGTCAACCGCGACTGCGTCCGCGCTTTTTGAGTTTGCTCTCTCTCCTCCCGTCGCAGCGTGATGTTTTATAGTCTAAAGCCTTCCTCGATAAATAAGCTATCCAACACATTTTTTTTTACTAATTGGTCCAGTAGTTCTTGAGATTAGCGCGTCCAAACTTGACAAACTCTTTAGCTTTATAAAGATTAGTATAGATAATATTACCCATCACCTGGGGTGCGATTGTGTAAAGCAATCGTATGCATTTGACAGTTCAAAATGTACGGTATGGTCTGTCAAATGGCGAAGAACAAAGGGTTTGACAGATCATATTGTACGTTTTGAACTGTCAAATGAATACGATTGCTTTACACAATTCCATACCAGGTTAGATGAGAACTTGTAGGGCCTTCGATTTTATGTTGTAGAAGTACTTTATTGGTTAAAGCTACATAATAAAGATCATTAACAAGGCCTACATGGCCTTTTAACTACGCTTCGTCACTCAATCATTAGTCAGCTTCGTCACAAATCATAAATACCTACCTTAAGGTACTGAAAGAACTAATTTATTTACCTCATTTAAAAACGCGTCAAAGTCCTCATTCTTAATATCAGGCTCCGCATCTTTATTTTTGACCGCTCTCATCACTAATTGGTTATGGTAAGATAATCCTGACCCAATAATGGCCACACCATCCTTACGAAACTGATGCAAAATCTTCCCAAGTTGAAAATGCTGCTTTGCATCTTGGTTCTTCAAAACAGACACTTGCACTATCGGAATATCAGCCTCTGGTCGGATCAACATCATCGGAATAAAAACTCCGTGGTCCCAACCTCTTTTGGCATCCAACCTCGAAGCTACACCTTCCTTTGACAGCGCCTCATGTATTTTTCGCGCCAATATTGGATCCCCGGGCGCGCCATATTTGTATTCGTAAGTTTCTGGCGGGAAATTAGAATAGTCGTACAGCAAATCGTGTTTTTCTTCTGATGAAATCGACACAATTTCGTCCTCCCAGTGCGCTGTCACCAGAATGATTGCCTTTAGTTTTGTAAAATCCACATAATTTCTAACTTCACGTAATGATTTCGCGATTTCTTGGTTATATTTTTCGCCATAGACAGGAAAGGGACCACCACCGTGGTTAACGAAAATTGATGGCGCGAAATATTTGCCTTCGTCTGCCATAATTGACTGTCTACGATAGAATGAAGTCCTGATGACAACGTTATCAAGTATTGTTTAGTGACTCGGCGTATATTGACTCAGAATAAAGTTGTCACTCAATGTAAGGTTAATGTTATCGATAAGCAAAATAAATAAATACGATGTGATTTCCATGCTTTTTCTTTAATAATTACTACTTAGTACGAATGATAATAGTTCATAATGCAAACTTTGATAAGTCTTTTACAAAAACACTGTTTCTGTTATCCGACAGAGATAAGAAAAATTTAAAATCAAATAAATTAGCTGATTTATAATGGTACACAATTTTCTATTTTTATGTGATTTCTGAAGATAAACAAGTTGAAAATATTAAATAAATGTAATTTTGTATCGATATCGCTCTGTCCTTTAGTCATACAACATCACTACTGCAGCATGAAATTAAATGTAATAAATACCATTTGTATCAATATTACACTTTATCACTATTCAAAATATTCATGGCGCTATCTTTCATTTTTCTAAATAAAGTACTTATCTATTTATCTTTGAAAATATCAAATATTGTCTCACGTAAGCAGATAAATGGATTAATAGTGTCTGTAGCGTCTATCTAACGATCATACTTCGCCTCTGTACCAAAATACCTACATATTTCTTAATATTTCCTAGCTAGTTAATTGTTACCCTACCTAACTTGTAAGTGCGAATTCCTAACTAACCGGTTTTTTATTATTGAAATAAAACGAACCTTAAGCTAAATACAATACTTACTCGCTATGAACTTACAGAAAATCGTTTATATTTTCATCAAAAAACTTTTAAATAAAACATAATTATAACTAAAACACGATTGGGTGTCCGTAACACAAATATTGAGTTATAATTAGGCTTGTTAGACACGGCTATTTATAACTGGATAAAACTTTGTAGGCATAGAAAGATTTACTAGAGCTATGTTAGCATCATTAATTATATTCATTTACAGGAAAAAGGCAGACAGTAGGAAAACAAATGACACTGACGTGAAGTACCGTGCTGCCGGGATGCGGGAGTACCTATTGTGGTTATTATACTAAAATTCATGTTAAATTGTAACTTCTTTATCCGTTCTAGTATTTTTTTTAATATATAAATATTTGACAACATCACATTCATTGCTCCGATCCCAAGATAAGTAGCGAAAGCACTTGTGTTATGGAAATCGGAAACAACGGTGGTACCACAACACCCAGACCCGAGATAGTAGAAAAGATCGTTTTCTACATTGACCCGACCGGGAATCAAACCTGAGGTGGAATTGTGTAAAGCAATCGTATTCATTTGACAGTTCAAAACGTACGATATGATCTGCCAAACCCTTTGTTCTTTGCCATTTGACAGACCATACCGTACGTTTTGAACTGTCAAATGAATACGATTGCTTTAGACAATCGCACCAGAAACCTCACGAGATGGCGATGCTTGAAACCAGCGTGCTAGCTAATACAATTTATGCAATAAAATAAATCGTGCACACATAATAAACAAAGATCTGATTTCCTAATCTACTTAGTCCTCGTGTTACGGTAAGACAATGAAAATAATAGGTTATTCAAATAACATTCATAAACATATTGGGTATTAAATATGATGATGACTCTGATAATTGATAATAAGTCGGCGTCTATCACTCGCTCGATGGTAGACAACCAAGATCTCTTTTCGATAAAAAACTACTAAATAATCTCGAAAAAATTCTCGATAACAATGCTTACTTAACACCAACTCACAATGTCATCGCATTTCTATTAACAAAGATGCAGAGTTATCATTATGTATAAACATTCATACTTAATATTATAAAGCTGAAGAGTTTGTTTGAACGCGCTAATCTCAGGAACTACTGGACCGATTTGAGAAATATTTGTTTTGGATAGCTTATGTATCGAGGATTATCTAGGATAGGAGGATATCTAGTAGGAGTTTATCTATCTTAAGCCTTTAAGGCTATATCCTGTATCCTGAATATCCTGAGTGACAAGCCGAACTGCCTCCTTCTGCAGCACTGGGTACAAACACAAGTGCGTGTGCCCGGTGCCCCAGAACGTGACAGATACCTTCATTAAAAATGGTTGAGAAAATTTAATTTTAGTGTATATTTTCAATTTAATCTTTTTTTGTGTTTTATGGTAGGCATTTTAATTTGATTTTGTGTTTTACTTTATATTATTGATTTGAATTTTAAATTGGTGTTGTGTTTATTTAATATTTTTAATTTTGAATTATTTTGGATTTATGTAAACAATTCTGAAATGTCTTTCCTGTCTGAAATAAAAGTATTTTATTTTATTTTACAAAACATCACGCTGTGACGGAAGGAAAAGGAGCAAACTCAAAATGCGCGGACGAAGTCGCGGGGGACCCGCTAGTCATTTGATATTTCACATTTATCATTCACGTAACTAGGTAATGTGCTACGAAAATATACATTACGTATTTACGTCGTATCTATTATTTACTTTTCGAATAACAATGACTATACCTACCTACTTAATTTTATGTGAACACACAGATATAATTATTTATCAGTGGCTTCGTTTAGTAAGTTGCACACAGTCGGCAATGGCGGACAAATCAGTGTATTTCGCTCCATCAGTTTTCGTCAATCACGGCGGTGGGCCCTATCCAGTTATGGGAGAAAAATTTAATCTGGACATAGCGAAATCTTTACGTGAAGTAAAAAACTATGTAGATTTCAGTGTATTAAAAGCAATAATATTAGTGACAGCTCATTGGGAAGCTGATGTAGTTTCGATATCGTCTGGTGAAAAACACGATCTGTTATTCGATTACTACAATTTCCCGCCAGAAACTTACGAATACAAATATGGCGGAAGAGGCGATCCTGTTTTGGCGCGAAAAATACAAGAGGCGCTGTCAAAGGAGGGTGTGCCATCGAAGTTGGATGACAAAAGAGGTTGGGACCACGGTGTTTTTATTCCGATGATGCTGATCAGACCAGAGGCTGATATTCCGATAGTGCAAGTGTCTATACTGGAGAATCAAAATGCTAGAGATCATTATCGAATTGGCAAGATATTGCATCAGTTCCGTAAAGATGGAGCAGCTATTATTGGATCAGGGTTATCGTACCATAATATGAGGAAGTTGAGAGATAACCCAACTGATGATGTGATTGATATCCAAAATGGGGAGTTTGATGACTTTTTGAATAAGGTATAGTTACACAAGTATTTTCAGGTTATAATGTTGTTTTCAAATTGAAACGCTTGATTACTATTTAAAAATACATTACTGTAATAATAAACAATGTTACAATGGCTTATACCTTTTGTTTAACGCCTAGTGAACGCTTATGACCTATGTGTGAACTTGTGATGTGACGACTAACTATTAACACATTTGTTTATTTACATAGCATAAATAAACGTGTATAAAACGAGAGACCCTATAAACCAAACTTATAAACAGTAATTTTATAGACGCATTTAATTTGGATTAATTTTGAATTTGCAATCAGTAAATATTTTAAAGATAATTTGAAAGTACATAGGCAGCTTTTTGGATGTCAACGAATTACAAAGCAAACTGTAAGGCATTTTAAAAAGGAACCCCTTTGCTAGTTTGCGCGCGCATTCGCGCCAAAAGTATGACATGTATCTTCTGTCTCGCTCTTGCGCTGTTAAATGGCGTCGCGCGTTATGTTCTAAGAATTAAATGATTTTCATAAGTAACCCGTTTTTACCTAAGCTCCGTTTAAAACATATGATAAATCAGTGCATCTTGGTCCCTATATCACACGGTCCGTAGAAAGCGCTTTCTCACGTAGGCGCGCCAAATTGATGACCTCAAATACCTCTCTTACTTCTTCCATCAGTACCGTGACCATGAGTTTTCGACGGTTTCAATCGCTAGCGAAAACGAAAAAAGTCTATGGAAAATTGCACAGCGCTTCTAGCGGTCACTGACTGAACTAAAATATTCCCATGGTTTAGAATAGAATGTTTTTTAACACTCACAGTGTCATATTTAGATTCACAAAGATGAAATAAGGAACCAAAATATTTCTTCCCTTATGGATACGTCATTACGCTTCCATAAGAGATCAAATATTTTGCAAGGTCGGACAGACAGCACAGTAGCTCTATTGGTAGAGCGTTTGGCCCGGTTAACCAAGAATTTGCTGGTACGAGGCCTACCCGTGCGCAAATTTTTGGTTTTTTATTTCATCTTTATGAATATAAAATTTTCCATACAAAAAGTAACGTCGTCGCTAGCGAGTAAACTCATGGTAAAGGAACAGTTGCTAATCCAACCAAAAACCTATTAATTATCTCCTTTTAAATGTTTCCCCAGGTTTGCACAGGTGATGAGAAAACTCGTGAAGGTCTTCTCAACTGGCAAGAAGCATCTGGCGCATTGGATGCCCACCCTGACGGGAGTGCCGATCACTTCATGCCTCTGATAGTGGCTGCAGGAGCGGCCGGGTCTTCGAAGGGGAGAAAAGTTCATGAGTCTGCGTTTTTGAATAAGTTTAGACTGAGCGGTTTTGTTTGGGACTGATTTACTTTGTGTTGGATATTCTTTTTTTCTGGTAATAACAAGAAGTTAACATTATAAAATAAGTTTATTTTTGCAACAGATATTTTTTACTAAAATGAATAACTGACGTTTAAACTAGTTATGTCGCTCTTGCTGCGTATCTTGATTACAAAAAAAACACAACTAAATTTGATTGCAAACTTACTGAGATAAAAGTAAGTCTGAAAAAATTACTGTTTACCGTACTTGTAGTGTTGGGCACTTATTGATATTTTAAACTGTTCAGAAGTATTTGGTCACTTTTTCTGCTCCAATATATCAGACGGCGACTGTACCACAACACCCAGCTACGATAGAAAAACATTATTTGTATATTCAGACGACCCGTCTGGTGTAGTGGTCGAGAAATCGCCTACTACGCAGCGGGTTGCGGGTTCGATCCCCGCACAATACAAACATTTGTGTGCATGAACGTGTCTGTTTGTTTTGATCTGGGTGTTTTCTATGTATGTCATGTATGTATTAACAAACAAAAAGTATTTAAGCATTATATCCGTTGTCTGGCACCCATAACACAAGCTTTGAGTAGGTAGCTTACTTTAGGACTAGATGGCGATGTGTGGGAATGAATGTAATCATAAAAAAAGTTGACTTCTCCATACAAACTAGCATCAACTGATCGATACTAATAAAAGTTAAATATTTTTTTCGGGGTTATGATGTTGGTCCCATACAATAAGTTGTTGTATTTGAGCAATAGAATTAGCCCTAAGACAGAATGCTGTTTATTTTTATAGGCCCTTAAACTGGATAAATTATTATATTCCCCTAATTCTTATGAAGGCATAGTTACGTTTAGAAAGTTACCTTCCTTACCTTAAATGGTTTCGTTTTTGGATAGGTAGACTTTAAGTTATTTTTTTTATGTAGCATGTTTAAGTTTTATTTATTCTTGGTAGAGGTTTATTTGGATGTCGTAGTAGAAAAATACCATAAGGTGCAACTCAATAAAAAAAACACTTATATGTGCCAATTTTGATTCCAACACTAGTTAATATTATATGGGAATTGGGAAGCTATTTTAAACCAATCTACTTTTAAATAAAGTTTAAACGTTAAACTTTAGAATCACTAGCGTCAATATAACGACGACCTCCGTGGTATAGTGGCTAAGCACGCTGGTTTCAAGGCGTCGCCCGCTGCGAGTTCCCGGGTTCGATTCCCGGTCGGGTCAATATAGAAATCATAATTTTCTATATTGTCTCGTGTCTGGGTGTTGTGGTACCACCCCGTTGGTTGTGTTTGATTTCCATAACACAATATAGGTATACTTACTTTGGGATGTATGTGATTGGTGGCCAATATTACAATCAAAAAAACTATTACTAAAAACAAAATATTTTGAGTGATTATGGAGTCCATCAAAATGGCGGGATCACGGCTGGAATTTTTTTTCCGTAGAATCAATGTTTTGAGTTTTGAATAAACTTTGCTAGATTTGTCATAAAAAAAATTTCCGTAATTATTTTAAAGGAATTGAATATAGTTTGTGGTCCTACAAACGGTGTTTCATTTTTTTTCGCGATCGATTTTAATGCTTCAACACCCGAGCGGTTGCAGGCAACCGCATACCAATAGAATTCGCATTGAGTCTCGTTCACATACGCTTGAGGGATTAAATAAGAGAATATTCTATCTTCTGCGGTTCCACAAAAAAAAAGATTTATTTAAAAATACACAAAAGCGCCTGCGAATAATTTAAAGCAAAACCCCAAACAGGAGAATTATTGCTATACATGATGTATCAGGCGTTTGTCCCGTTTTATTAATGTTTTAAGTTAATGTAAAACAAGCGGTCCCTGTAAATTCTTGGTCCTTTCCTTTATCTTATTAGGGATAAAGATATACCTATCCATTAAAGTATAGGTGTCATAACACGTTCACTGCTGAAAACACATACCGTGTGTTTTTTATAACCATACGCATATGCGGCTCTCACACGTTAACGTGTTCGAAAAATTTCGATACCTACAACAGTGCGGCCGCTCACGTATGCGTAATATAAAAGACGATACGATAGTGCTGACTACACAGATGCTGTGTTTCCACTTTATTTAACACCTACAATGTTTTATTAAAAAAAAGTTATTACACCACATTTTCGAACCTAAAATGCATGATATCTGCTTGAATGTTGTAACATTAAAAATAACAGAAATAATGTATCTTATGCCACGTCCTGTTATTAAATCTTTTAGTGATAACGAACATTTGGTAAGTATTAATTAAGACCGCAAAATGGTACATTTTATAATGCATACATAAGATCTAATTATTTCGGACCACAAATAATACATCCTAAAATTCAATTAAAATGGGACTAACATTTTTGAACCTAACCTGAACCAAATTAATCAAAGAAGTCTACGATATTATTATATATTTTATTAAGTAAAGACGTGTTATTTTATCTGAAAAATAATGGACATACCAGACAAAGTAGCAAACAAAGTAAGCGTAAGCCTTGAAATTATGTTATTTGTTTTATTATAGTCAATAAACTCGTATTTCTAAATAGTCCCGACATTCGTTGGGCTGCGTTTCTTTGAATCCTTGGGACAATAGTGCGAAATGAGAACAAAAGGCTTAATATTTTTAGCATGGCCTCACCTGGCTTAGCTGCATGTTATTTTGCCTTATATGTTCTTATTCTAAATGCTTTAAATATCCATTGATCACATTAATATAACAGAATGATTAAGTAAAACAATGTAAAATTTCCGGTCATTTAATTTTGAGCCGATAAAGACATTCAACTTGTTTCGATACTTTGGCCCCATCCCATCTCAGAGAATCAGCCCTTAAAGCTGGAGCAGCAGCGGAGTTGGCTGAAAACGCCAAGCGTCGCAAGTACGTCTCACTTGCAAGTGATTATGTGTTTGCGCCGTTTGGTGTTGAAACATTTGGGCCGTGGGGACCCTCTGCTAAATTGCTGTTTGGTAAAATTGCGCCAAAATTAAATTCTGTCACAGCCAATAATAAAGCTGGCTGGTTCCTAGCTCAAAGGATTAGCATAGCTATTCAACGCGGCAACGCAGCCAGCATCATAGCCTCCTTGCCTCAAGGAAATGGTTTCGTTTTTGAATAGGTAGACTTTAAGTTTTTTTTTATGTAGCATGTCTTAGTTTTATTTCTTCTTGTTTTTTATTAATAAAGTTCACGATAAAGACATTAAAATTTTCGCGTCGTAATTCTAGGAGGATGTGGTTCCGACTGTGTACCGGGTGTTATTTTATGTAATATATTCATTCATATATATTTGCTATATTAAAACAATATTAAGCTTTATAACATGAGTCACTCATTTAAATAAAGCACGTGTTATTTCTGCTCAGCATTACCATCCAAAAAATATTTACCTGTCTAGAAAAAGCAAACAAAAGAAAGTGGCGCGGCATTTGCCATTTAACAAATCTTATTGTTTTCATTGTATGTACCATTACTTAGCAACAAAAGCGCACTCATAAATAGTGTCGGCGTTCAATTATGTAGACAATATTAAAATCCATTGTGAACATAATGATGTTAACCCTTTTTTGACAAAGGATACCTACCTCATTAGGTAGGTATCCTTTGTCAAAAAAGGGATGAATTGGTGTTTTTCGAGTGATATTATTTATAATTATGAGTAAAAAATAAAGTTATCACATCACCTATTTGAACCAAATCAAACCATGATATCTGTTTGGAGAGATATCATGGTTTGATTTGGTTCAAATAGTTTTTTTATGCTACGTCATGTTATTAAATCTAATAATTATAGTGAAAATTTAGTACATATTAAGATAAGAATTTGAGATAAGAACTCAAAATGTTACATTTATAATGCAAGCATAAGATCTAAAGTTTTCGGAAAACAAATAACTTAAATGCATTTTTAAACCAAACCTAAATCAATAATTCATCAAAGAAGTCTTTACGATAATAATATAAGGTTATTACTTATACAAGTTATTTTATCAGGAAAATGATGGGCATAACAGACAAAACTGCAGACAAAGTAAGCGTAAGCCTTGAAATTATGTTATTTGTTTCATAATAGTCAATAAAACTGTACTCCGAAATAGTCCCGGCATTTTTTCGGCTTCGTTTCTTTGAGTTTTTTGGCACAATTAGTAACAAATGAGAACAAAGGGCTTTAAATTTTTTTGGAGCTTGGCCTCACCTGGCTTTGCTGTATGTTATTTTGCGTTATATGTTCTTATTTGAAATGCTTTAACAAATGAACATTATTAAGTATAAGACACAGGGTTCGATTTTTTTGTGTGACACAGTTGCTTTTACAAGAGCGATTTATTATAAACTAAAGGTCTTCCCCGCTTCTACTCTCCCGTCGCAGCGTAATGTTTTATAGCCTTAGCCTAGCCTTTCTCTATAAAAATGCTATCCAACCAACACAAAAAAACCGGCCAAGTGCGAGTCGGACTCGCGCACTGAGGGTTCCGTGCCAACATATCTCAAAAAATACTTGTTTGATCCCGTCCGAACCAATTTTCGTTGAAAGTATTTGTAAAGATCTACATTATATTTTTTTTTCAAAGTTTACACTTGCTTGGTTTAGAAATTAGATGGGGGGGACGCCCATTTTACCACTTTGGAAGCGTCTAGCTATGAAACGTTAGACTTTAAAAGAAAATGATCTTAGAAACCTCTAAGTCATTTTAAAAGACCTATCCATAGACACCCCACACGCATAGGTTTGACGAAAAATTTCTTTTTTGGTTTTAGTTTCATGTATGGGAGCCCCCCCTCAACTGTCATTATTTTTTATTTTTTGTATGAAAATCGGTAAGCGGTTACAAGATACATCTTCCTACCAAATTTCAATTGTGTAACGATTATAGTTACAGAATAAAATGGCTGTGACATACGGACGGACAGACAGACAGACAGACTTGACGAAACTATAAGGGTTCCGTTTTTTGCCATTCGGCTACGGAACCCTAAAAAGAATTCAAATTGGTCTAGTAGTTCATGAGATTAAGATACAAACTCCTCAGCTTTATAGGTAATATTAGTATTTAAGTATATTAAACTCGTCCCTAAACATAAATTTATGAAACTTATACTATTTTCGAAATCTTGCTTCGAGCTGGAGCCCTATTTTGGAATCACTCGCTTGAATATGGCGTGTGATTTTTGTTCTAAAACGAATTAAATATCAATGGAAATCTCGCAAAATATAGACGTTAGTACTCACAAAATTCAATTATCTTTTTTAAATCATTCCCGTGTGATATTATGCTTGTTTTAATTGGAAAATCAGACATAATTCGATTATTACCACACGCCATCTTGAGGTGAGTGATTCAAAAATAGCCCCTCCCTGTTATACGTTGTTTTGTAGAGGGATAGGATTAGGATAAATATGCCGACAACAGGACAACTTTATTCATTCTGCCTCCGACAGGTTTTACAACACGTCTTTCGTTTTCCTTAAGAAACCTACCTACGTGATCTTTTGTTAGATAATAGTTTTGTAGTTAGTTAAAATAAGCAAGATGAAGACCTTTATTATCGTGGCATTTGGTAAGTCTTTTTCAAGATTATTTTATGTATTGAAGAGTTGTGTTAATATCGTTTTTAAATATTTCTTTAATTTGTATTTGTACGTATGTCGCAATTCATTATAATGAGAAATTACAATAATTTGAGTCATGTTTAGTGATCAGATAATTGGATTCATATATTTTTTTCACCTCACCATATAGATTACTTTTATAAAGAAAAAAACTCGGGATTACTAAATCGAAAATCTAGTGTTTTTACAGCAGCACAATATCGGGTGTACTACTGTGTGTATACGTACTGTCATAAATTGTTTTAAAATTAATTTCAAGTACATACACATTAATAATATGTAATTTCGTAGACCTGTTTTAAAAAACAAAATACCACATGCTAAAGGTCGTTTCGTCACCATGTTATAGACAAGTTTGGCATTCCCGAAACTTCTGAAATTCCAGTTTTTTTTTTAAATTCTTTATTGCACTGACAAAACTAAAGTACAAATGGCGGACTTACTGCTTAAAGCATTCTCTACCAGTCAACCATTGGGTGAAACAGAAACGATTGAGGCGGCGTAAAATTACACATAAAACCAACAAAATAATTTTAAATTACTAATATACTTACATAAATAATAATAAATAAACCTACTTTAAACAAACTTGAATACATACAATTATCCACACATAGGCTAACAGAGATTAATATAGGGGAAACAGATATTAATATGTATATTTTTAAAGAACCCGCCTCCATACTATCTTAGGATTGAGTGAACTTTGTGGAAATATACATCCGATTATCCGAGCACTGCTTATGTTAAATAGGTGCACACAGTACCTAAGGTGCAAATTTATTAAGAAGTATAATAGGTCCATAGTTTTCCTTAAATATTATTTACTTTTCAGTCATCCTATCCTGTGCTTGGGCAGCTACTAAACGAGAAAAAGGTTAGTACCTAGTACTCAAGTGAGTTGTTACCACTACGTATAGAGAAGCTATGAGAAAAAAAATGTGTCGCAAATACGACGACAAGATTGTAACGTTTGAAATTTGAATTTCGAATTATGGATCTGTGCTATAAGTTGATGTCTGTGTCGTCAACTTATGGAGCACGAAATTTGTTCGCGGTGTCAGTTCCATTCGCTAGTTATAGTAGTACCATTAAATGACAATAATATGTTTTTGATTTCTCACCATCTAAATATATGTTTTACTTATTACCGACTTCAACAAAGGAGGTCAGTTTAATGTGAATGTATGTGATATTCAGAGAGTGAATTAACTGCCTCGGTGCGCTGAGGTTAGAGGGTCGCACTTTAAAGCGACGGCTGCGCCAGAGGTCCTGGGTTCGATCCCCGGGTCGGGCCAAAAATATACTCAGTTGTCTTCTGTTCAGAAATTCTCAGTGAAGCCCGGTGCTGTTTGGAATTTGGCGACGTTTCACCCCCGTGCTTCGGAAAGCACGTAAAGTCGTTGTTCCTGCGCCTGAGCTCTCTCTGGTCGTTTCCGATTGCTGTCCCATCGGGCAATGAGCGTGAAAGAGTGCATCTGTTTTTGCGCACACACTTGTGCACTATAATATGTCCCGCGCAGTCTAGTCGGTTAGTCGTTGTGACTGGCCACCGCAGTCGAAATCGACTAGGGGGACTATGATATTGTTGGAATTTGGTAATATTTGAGTAGGTATGCTTTCTAAAGGCTTCCAAACACGTGTGCAAAATTTCGTAAGTGTATGTTTATGTTTGTACCTATATTTGTCCACGGATTTTCCGAAAACAAGAAGTCTTAGCGAAATGATTCTTTTTTATTTCGATAAGGTATTTCAAGTAACGGTAACTTGTGAACATGCACCGTCTCTTAATGAATTCGTTTCTTCTAAAAAGAGGACAAGAGCGTTATTTTGAGCTATTTTGCCAGATTGAATGCGGTTTATAGTACTTATGATTAAAGAGCTGGCCTGCTTCATAGCCAATAATCCCAGGACTCCAGGAGTCTCGGTCATCACCAGCGAGAATTAGTGGAATTTAGATCAAAGAAAAAGTAATTAAAGTAATCCCTGGGAGCGGGGTCGTGCCTTAGTTTTAAATGCAACTTTTGGCTATACTTTAGCTCCCTCCCATCTCAGAGAATCAGCCCTTAAAGCTGGTACATCAGCGGAGTAGGCTGAAAACGCCAAGCGTCGCAAGTACGTCTCACTTGCAAGTGATTATGTGTTTGCGCCGATTGGCGTTGAAACATTCTGCAAAATTGCTGTTTAGAAAAATTATAAATCAAAGAACTAACTTTTAAGTATTTCTTAGTTCCAGAGTGTGGCGTAATCCCTTCATCAGGAGACGAACTTCGTCGTCGTCGATCAACCGAATCAAGCGCTGTGCCCTGGCATGTCACAGTTTATAGTAAAAAGACCAAACCGTACTCCCAGATTTGTAGCGGAGCGCTTGTCACCAGCAAAGCTGTTATATCAGGTAACTATCGGGTGAATTTCGGATTTCCCGTAAAATCTTTCTACGAAAAACATATATTTTAATTCCGCTTTTAGTGATTACTCCTTTAATTTATTCAATTCCTCGGTGTTCGGATGCAATTAGCAATGAAACTTTCTTCAGAAATAAAAATCAGAAAAAAATATTGTGTGTCTTATACTATGTATTGTGGCCTAAAATTAATATTATAATATAATATAATATTCTACACCAATCACATACATTACTCTGAATCTAAAGTAAGTAGCTAATGCACTTGTGTTATGGAAATCTGACACATCGGTGGTAGTACAACACCAGACCCGAGACAATATAGAAAATTGAGATTTCTGCATGGACCCGACCAGAAATTGAACCCAGGCCTTTGATACGGCAACACCTTAAAACCCAGCGTGCTGAACCACTTCACCACGGGGGTTGTCAATTAATTGATTATCCGTATTTTCCCTAAAATTCTTCTTATATTTCAGTCGCTCACTGCTACTATAAGGAGCTTGAAAACAAGTTGCAACCGGCTGAGGACTTCGCTGCAGCTGTTGGCAAACTGCACCGAGCGTGGGACGCTGTTAAAGACCAGAATGTCCAGAAGTCTGATGTAAGTCTTCATTAATCATGTTTAAATGACACTATCTCCATAAACTTCCTTAGTGGCGCAGGGGTCCGATCCTAAAAAGTCATAAATGTCATTTATTTATGCAAATAGGCCCACTGGGGGCACTTTTACACGTCCCAATATAAACCCTACCACAGCTTCGGGACGGGTTCCCTCTATCTGGCAGAATCTTTTTGTTCCGAAAGTCACTTGGCATAACACACTTGGCATAATTTTCTTTAGTCGAATATTATTCAGGCAGAATTTTCTATTAGCATAATTATTGTTTGGTCGAATATTTATATGCCCGAATTTAAAATGGCATACTTTTAAGATAGCAGAAATTTATAAGGCATTACCTTTGGCAAAATTTTACTTTGCATACTTTCGCTAAGCATAATGTTTATTTAGCATAATTTGACTAGGCATACTATAAAGAAAGCAGAATTTCCTTAAGAATAATTTCACTACGCATATTGCTATTCCTTTTAAATAGTATTTTACCCTAAGATTGAATTAAAAAGTCATTAAGTTGTGGTACAAAAGTTAGTGACAGAAACGAATCGGTGCAAAACCGACTCCACGCAGTCTTGTTTGCCCCACCCCTAGAGTGTAATTCAAAATCGCGTAGGCGCGGAGGGGCGAGGCAGCCCGCGAGCTGAGGAGCAGGTGGTTTAAAAGCTCGCCGCCGCGGCTGAGGCTGGCCGGCGAATCCGGCCAGCAAGCCGAAGCTGCGGTGGTGAGCGAAAACCATCTGCGACGATAAGCTCGCGTGGGACTGCCGGAGCCCCGGAGCGCCGGAGCCGTGACAGAAACCATGCATGTTGCATGCTTGCATGCTGCATGCAAGCTGTTGCTTGCTTTCATGCTGCATGCTTGCTTGCTTGCTGCATGCTTTGCTTGCTTACTTGCATGCTGAATGCTTGCTTGCATGCTGCATGTTTGATTTGCCATGCATGTTGTATGTTAGTATTGCTGAGATAGAACTACTTGGGATACACAGAGAAATTAAGGTTTATAGGAGAATATTAAATATGAAAAATATGCCAAAAGACGATTCGGACTGTGAATTCTCCGCGATAGATGATTCTGCCTATTAATGACTATATATACGAATTGTATGCCACAAGACGATTCTATCTGTGAACTTTCTGCGTTAGGATGTTTCTGCTTTAAGACTATTAGGGATATTAATTTTCTGCCTAAAGATGATTCTAGCTTACACGTTTATGCGTTTTGAACGTCTGATAAATGAGTGAATGCTAATTGATGTTCTGCGAAAGGAAGTTTATGCTATTTGATGATATGCCAAATAAAATTATGACAATAAAAATTATGCGAAACAAGGTAGACCCCTTCGGGACAATTGTGGGCTAGTGCTGAGAAGAAGCTGCGCAACAAACTCAGTCACTATTGTCAATGCCTCTTTTCAAAAGGTTTACAATGTTTGTAGTGATCATGCAAGTCCATACATTATTATCTTTTAAATAATCATCTTCTTAATACCCTTTCGTCCCAAGGTTTTCTTTGATAACAGTTTGAAATTTATAAACCGGTAAGTTTACAATGTGTTCTGGTAGTTTATTGAAATTTTTTATATCTTTCCCCATGAAAGAATTACCAACCTTTCGAAGCCTAATTTGTAGAATAGCAAGCTGATCGTTATTCCTAATATTATATTTCCCAGGTCGCGCCAAAAATATATAGCTGGGTTTATCTATTTAGAAATTCACCCCCGTGCATCGGAAAGCACGTAAAGCCGTTGTTCCTGCACCTGATCTCTCTCCGGATACGTCAGATGGCTGTGTCCCTTCGGGCTAAGAGAGTGAAAGGAGAGAGTGCACCTGTATTTGCGCATACACTTGTGTACTATATGTCCCGAGCAGTCGCTTTGCCATTGCGACTGGCCACCGTAGTCGAAATCGGCTAGGGGAACTATTATTAATACTGTTCATCTCAAAGTCCGTTTGTCTTTGCTTGTATTGTAAACAATCTTGACATTATTTATAACGAATTTATTAATTTTATATTAAGATAAACACAAAACACACAACTTACATAGAAAATCCTTCGTTAAACACTGAGTAATTTCATAAAGAGGAAATAAGAAACCAAAAACTTGCGCTCGGGCGGGACTTGAACCAGCAACTTCTTGGGTAACCGGGCCAAACGCTCTACCAATTGAGCTAACGTGCTGTCAGTCCGTCCTTGCAAAATTTGTGGTCTCTTATGGATACGTCATTACACGTGACGTCTAGCGCGATCTACCCGTCTGTTTATGTATGTGTAGTACTTAAAACTACATAGGTTGAATAGTACTGAATGCCCTAAGGCACTAAAGGTAAACATTGCGGTATCTTATGCAGTTGTAATAAGGGCTAGTTTGCAACGAAAGTGGGTAACCTGACGTGTTGGCCACTGTACAACTCACAGTGCAATATAAAGTTTATATGAAATTTAAAAAAGTAAAAACCGACTTCAAAACCAAAGTGCACTAAAAAGTCTTAAATAAACTCTTCACCATTGAAAGGAAAGGAATCCGTTTTAGGCAAACGATTTCTTTTTGGAGTCGGTGCCATCACTTTGACCATCAAGCATCAACTATCACAGCACCGACTCCAAAAAGAAATTGTTTGCCTAAAACGGATTCCTTTCCTTTCAACGGTGAAGAGTTTATTTAAGACTTTTTAGTGCATTACATTAGAGGGGGAGGGGGGGGGGGGAAGGTGCACCTTATGATTCTATTTTTTAAGAAGCTTCAAATTACCTATCATAAGTTCCGTCATTATAATATATTACCTATCATAAGTTCCGTCATTAATTTTTTGAAGTCGGTTAAAAAAGTATAATTATAGAACACTTCTCAACGTCTTTTTCAGATATCCGAAATAAAAATACCTGTTCGCTTTTTCGGGATAATAAGCAACTACCAGGAGGACATAGCTATCCTTTTACTGAAGTCTGAAGTTACATTCAACGCTTACGTGGTACCTGTGTGTTTACACTTCGATCCAGAATTTGAACGGCGGCAGTTGAAAGCAAATGCTTTGGGTCAGGTAATGTGAATACTTTTAGTTAGCCCTTTTGTATTTTTTTATAGTTCACGTATGTGATCTACCAATTCTATCATACAAATAAAATGTTGTTTCTGCGACTTCTTAGGCGCAAGTATTGCTAAGTCAATGATTTTTGAGTTATAAGCTATTGACTATATTAAATCAAACTCAAAATTTATTAGCATTACATGTGTGTAGATATATCTATATCTATATAAATTTGTACCATTTGTAGATACAAATGATTATAAGGAATTGTTTTTTTTTTATTATGTATGATTCCCGGTCGGGTCAATGCAGTAATCATAATATTCTATATTGTCTCGGGCCTGGGTGTTGTGGTACCACCGTGTGTCTGATTAACATAACACTATATAGCTACTTAGTTTAAGATCAGAGCAATGTGATTGGTCTCCATTTTTTTTATTAATCAAAATCAATTCACCCGTTTAAGCGTTAAAAGGTAAGATTCCCTTCAAAATGAAGCTCTATTTCTTTCATAAATGTTACTCATTTCATGTAGGTAAATAGCCCTACGTCAGAAATGCATCCACTTGTTACGCTTGAAGAGGAATATAAATTATTAAAACATATTTCAGGTATCAGGCTGGGGTTCCCTAGGCCCAGAACATAGGCCCTCAAACACGCTCAAAGTCCTGGAAATTCCGTACGTCACAATTGAAGCGTGTGTACTCTCATCTCTTCCTGAAGCCAGAGCCTTTCTTACTGCTGATAAAATGTGCGCTGGACTAAGGAATGGTAAGGATTATGAATAATGAATGAAATCAGGCGTTACTTTGCGAAAAATTTATAAAATTATTTTGCTTTATATTTCCGCTAAGCGACGCCGACGCAGGCAAATAACAACACGAACCGTCACCGCGTTGAGTATTGAGTTGAGGCAAATGCAGGATGCACAGCCTGTCCTCCCTCAATACGCATGCGGCACAGCTGATGCAATTATTAGTATCCAACACCAACGTGCAAAAAACCGAGTCCGTGCTCCGCCGAGGCGACAACATCTCCTGAGGATGCCACGTGTAGTGGCGAAACGCGTCGAGGTTGTTTGCTCATTGGTGTTTAAGGTTCCACCTCGATTCCATTTAAAGAAGACCTATCCATAGACACCCTATACCCTAAGGTGTAATAAGAATCGTAAAGCAGTTAACAGGATACATCTACCTACTAAGTTTCTACTGTGTAATCCAATAGTCTCAGAATAAAGTGACTGTGACATTCGGACGGACATACAGACAGACTTGACGCAACTATTAGAGTTCCGTTTTTGCCATTCGGCTTCGGAACCTTAAAAACTGGGCTGACACCAGATGAACTGGGACCAGAGCAAGAGAATGATGATGAATTATCTAAAATCACAGCGAAAGTAGCAAATAGTAGGTTTATCCGGGACTTGGTCCCTCCATCTTGAAGATCACAAAAACTTGCACATCAAATACCTCAATACCCCAATATCAATTACCTCTTTCAGCTAAAATTTAAACCTTTTCCCAGGTACAAGCCTATGCAGAGGTGATAGCGGCGCCCCCTACACCTTCCCCGAGGTAGACAATCATCAGACCAAACACTACCTCCGAGGAATTGCCTCTACTTCTTTGAACGTCGATATGGAATGCAACACCAAACCTAGTATTAATACGTTCACTCAAGTGTCAAAACATGAGAAATTTATTAAGGAGTTCATATGATATGGAAGGTGAAATAAATTAATAAAATATGTGCCTCAGTGAGGAATAGTGTTATTGCCTAAATGGTACAATCTAGGTCTCTCTATTTTTAACCGACATAAAAAAGAGGTTATCAATTCAATGTGTATGTATGTGAAAGTATATTTATTTTCCGGAGCTTTAATGGAACAAGATATTTGTACATAAGTCCCAAGGGTATCAGAAGTTCAATATACCAACCATATAATCAGAATGCCCCAAGTCTGATCCCAAAGCGATAGAAATAAAATGCATCTTGCAAGTCAACAGATTATTTTTTTATAATTAAGTATGCTTGTCAATTATTTCCCGAAAAATTTAAATCGTTTTTTTTGTTTTCGCAATAGGCAAATGCGTTATTTTGAGCTTTTTTGTTATTTTTTAAAGGCGTTTTTTTTATTGTTTCAAGATTTTTACTTATTACTCATATCACAAAAACTACTGGACCGATTTTGATAAAACAGACAATGTGTCCTAAGTTGAAATATACATCTCGCTATGGCATTTCGTTTTCGAGAAATCCGTAAACAAACATACATACTTACATACATACACTATCAAAATTTAGCACACGTGTTTGGAAGCTTTAATAGATCACCATACTCAAATATAATCAAATTCTAACGATGTCACATACATGCACATTGAATTGATTACCTCCTTTTTTTGAAGTCGGTAAAAAGTATTTAAGAATTCAGGAAATTGCAGGTTCATACCTACCGCCCTTGTCACCGATACAATCTAGACTTAACTCACCATACAACTCGGCAATCAGCGCTTACACCAGCTTACACCCATACTCGTATTCGCTAACCCAATTTCGAACGAGAATCGATTGTATGCAACGACCCACTTTCTAACACTATGGCGTGACGACTAATGTACCTACGCCTACTGAAACTCCAGGAATGTATGGAATTATGGAATAAGGGGGAATCACAGAGAACTATCTTTGTAAAGGACGTAAGTGTATATCTACTTCATGTGTCAAAAACGAACTAAAGTGCATTGCACAGCGTTTTGCGACTTTAACAGAGTCTTAATTTGCTTACGGCTTACAATGGTCTAGGTTGTATGAGTATTACCGAAGTTAAGTACCACCGTTGTTTCTAGTTTCTTTAACAAAAGTCCATTAGCTACTTTCATTGGGTTCAGAACAATATATGTAATTGTATTATAAGTGACTTGTATCACGAGCATTTCCGTGCTTCAGAAGGCAAGTTAAGTCATTGGTGCCGGCTAACATCGGTTGTCATTAGTCGTTAAGCCTAGTCAGAAGCCTTACGGGTGCGGCTTGACAACATCTGCCTTCGCCCATACGGTATGTATAAAGAGAGACTGTCATTACTTGCCGTTTATTCTGATTTAAAATCCCAGGCACGACTCAACCTAGGACATTTATTTACACCATTTTTTACTCATAATAACATAAAACAAAAGTCCTTCGTCATCTGTATCCAACTGTATCCTGAGCGACAAGCCGGACTGCCCCCTTCTGCGGCACTGGGTGCGTGTGCCCGGTGTCTCAGAACGTGGCAGATACCTTAATGAAAACTGATCGGGAAAATTTGATTTTAGTGTATATTTTCAATTTAATCTTATTTTGTGTTTTATTGTAGGCATTTTAATTTGATTTTGTCTACAACTTTATTGACTTGAATTATAATTGAGTGTTGTGTTTATTTTAATCTCATTGAATTTCGTTTAATTTTGGACTTATGTTAACAGATTTTTATATGGACCCTGTCTGGAATAAAAGTATATTTTTTTATCTGTCTGTCAGTCTGTCAGTCAAAGTCGCCGCTCCGTCTCTTCACCATGGAGGCTGGACGCCGCGACACCCAGCAGCGGGACGTTACGGGCAAACTTAGCAATTAAAATTATATTACATCCAATAAAGACGGACTGAAATTGAAAATTGAAATTTTATGTCACTATATCGCTCTCATGATAGAGGTGATAAAGAAAGGCACGCGTGATTTTCGTCGCAGGGACTTGTGTTGTCTACTTTATGTATAGGTCTGAGAGGGCAATAAAATGAAACTTTAATGACATAATAGGCTGATGGCATGGTGTCATGACAGCGGTCAATTTTTAATGGACTTGTCGTGTTTTCATTGGGGTGTTAAATTGGGTTTATTACTGGTAACCGATATGCAATCCAATTTTAGTTCGATGCTTTTTTTTTCAGGTAGTCAGAATCTACTGTTATCATCATCATCATCATCATATTCAGCCAAAGGACGTCCACTGCTGAACATAGGCCTCCCCCACGGCTTTCCACAGCGACCGATCACTAGCGGTCTGCATCCAGTTTGATCCTGCGATCTTTTTAAGGTCGTCTGTCCATCTTGTTGGTGGACGTCCTACGCTGCGTCTTTGGTCGAAGGGTCTCCAATCTAGAACTTTCCTGCCCCAACGGCCATCAGTTCTTCGCGCTATGTGCCCGGCCCACTGCCACTTAAGCTTACTGATTCTCAAGGCTATGTCCGTTACCTTGGTTCTTCTACGTATCTCTTCGTTTCTGATTCGATCTCGTAGAGAAACACCGAGCATAGCCCGCTCCATCGCTCGTTGTGTAATTTTGAGCTTCATTATAAGGCCCATAGTAAGAGACCACGTTTCGGATCCGTATGTCATCACTGGTAACACACACTGATTGAAGACTTTCGTCTTCAGACACTGAGGTAATTGAGACGAGAAGACGCTCTTGCGCAGTTTCCCGAACGCTGCCCAGCCGAGTTGGATTCGTCGATTGACCTCTTTCTCGAAGTTGGACCTACCCAATTGGATCACTTGTCCCAGGTAGACGTACTCGTCGACAACTTCGAGAGTTGAGTTCCCAATGGATACTGGAGTGGGTACAACAAGGGAACTCGACATAATTTTCGTCTTCTCCATGTTCATTTTAAGACCCACTTGTTGGGATACTCGGTCGAGGTCTTCGAGCATAGTGCCTAGATCATCCAGCGTCTTTGCCACAACGACTATGTCATCGGCAAACCGAAGGTGTGTTATGTATTCGCCATTGACGGAGATGCCGAATCCTTCCCATTCCAGGAGCTTGAAGGCGTCTTCCAATGCCGCTGTAAACAGTTTCGGAGATATAACATCGCCCTGTCTTACACCTCTTCGCAATGGAATCGCCCTCGTATTCTGTTCCTGTACTCGGACCGACATGGTGGCGTTGTTATATAGACACTTTAACACCTCTATATACCTATAGTCTATGTGACACCGCTGAAGAGACCGAAGCACCGCCCAAGTTTCAATCGAATCAAAGGCCTTCTCATAGTCCACAAAAGCTAAACATAGAGGCATATTATACTCCTCGGACTTCTGTATAATTTGCCTTAGCGTATGAATGTAGTCTATGGTACTGTAGCCTTTTCGGAATCCGGCTTGTTCGGGAGGCTGGAAGTCATCAAACCTACGTGCGAGACGATTCGTGATGACCCTTGAAAACAGCTTGTAGACATGGCTCAGGAGTGAGATGGGTCTATAGTTCTTCAATAAGGTTTTGTCTCCTTTTTTGAAAAACAACACCACCACACTCCTGTTCCATGCCTCAGGCGTGATGCCCTCTAGCAGAACGGAATTAAAGAGTCTCTGAAGGACTTTAAGTACCGGTGTTCCACCCGCTTTCAGGAGCTCTGCTGTGATTCCGTCCTCGCCAGGTGCCTTATTGTTTTTAAGCTGTTTCAGGGCCATCCTAATCTCGTAGAGGCTGATGTCCGGGATGTCTTCAGTGTAGTGTCGGGTCAGGATAGCTCGTGGGTCTCCGGTCGAGCTATCAACGGGTTTGGCTACTGAGGTGTACAACTGCCCATAGAACCTTTCGATCTCCCTCAAAACCTCTGCTTTCGTCGACGCTACACTGCCGTCCTCCGTCGTGTCCGTTACTCTAGCAGGAAAGTGTCTCGTAGGGCACATTGAAGTATGCCGTTGGATAGTGCTAAGTATGCTTAATTAGTGCGCCAAATAGAAAATTTGTGGGGGCCACAGTTTTTGCATAAAACGGAAAATACGTTTTCTGCTGGAGAAACGCTGCTCCAGCAGGAAATTTTTTAAATAATGACTCTAGAGCAGAACAAAGTATATTGTTAGATAGATCTTATAACACATAATTTGTGCAACTAAAAATTTAATCTGTAGGACTCACCGTTTTCAAGATATTCCATTTCCTGCTAGAGAAACGTTTCTCCATATCCTATATCACGGGAACCGGTTAATGTGCGACCGTAAAAAAACTTACACTAAAAGGTGTTAATTTGTGACACTTAATCCAATATTTGTATGTAACTATATCTTTCTGGTTCTTGAGAAATAAGCAGGTATTTGGAAATGTAAAAATCGACAGAACTATTTAAATAAGCAACCAATGAATACAGTTCCAACGTTTGAAGAACACATTTATTATTTTAAACCACCTCAAAGAGTATGAAGAGCAGCCGTTTATTAGTTTCCTAATAATTCCACTTTGACTCCAAACTCACAGTGCATTATTTTGTCATGTAGATTTAATAATTAGAACAAACTGTATGTGTTCAAGTATACACCAACGTTTAGTGCGCTTAACAAAGAACGTGTCTTGAAATATTTACATTAAAATAAGGCAAGTTTTAGCAGTTACAAGCAATAAGGCTAATTGATTTTACGTTATTGATTATCCGGCCAAATTAGAATGGTCACAAAAAAGCGGACTCTACATATAAATTGACGGCCTCCTTTAAAAAGTCATATAATATAAGGCCCTTTTACGTACAGTCAGGTACGTATGTATCTGCTCAAATTTGTGGAGGTATAAGAGGTAAACATTTAATAGGTACGGCTTTCCTTTCTTTTTGATACAAATTTGGCTTTTCTTTTATATTCATTGTTTTTACCTATTTGAATTGTAAATTGAATGAAAAGCAATAAAATGTTTATTATTTTCTGTGTATTTTATTATTATCTCTGTTACTTTACATTGGTACTGGAAGCACTGAAACACTACGTTTAATATTTTTATTTAATTACACGATGCGCGCGGATTATGAACCTTAAAGCTGACTAGCTTAAAACCAACGCTGCAACGTCTAATGAGTCACTAGGCCCTATATAGAGTTACAGATATCTTAAGCATTGCTATAGCCGCACAACATTTATATAGTGGTTCTAAACTTCACGTTTGTTTTTAATTGAAACTGATGTCATACTTATTAGTTTGTCTTTTATTCAGGATGAAAACGAAGAGTTGGTAAAACCTATCGAAGTTGCTTTTTATCCAGGGATATGCTGTTTTATAAGTATACATATATTATGATATGATATGATGATACACATTATGATGTAATTTATCATTTTTATATTCTATTAATATAAATAAACAGGTCAACATGCTTTTTAGGGTTCCGTTGCTGAATGGTTAAAAACGGAACCCTTATAGGTTCATCAAGTCTGTACTACTATTAATATTAATATTAACTAACTATTAATATTACACAATTGAAACGTTAAAAAGGTGTTAGCGGATAATCATATTCGATCATAGCCTTATTTAAAACAATATATCTGTTTGTTCAATGAGAGTTTTATTTTCTGCATGGAGAAAACTAATATTTATTGCATGAATTTTATACTTCCCACTAGATGGCTTTGATAACTCTAGGAACAATATATATAAAAATGTTTATTATTAATTATGATATATTATATTTCATTGCAAAAAAATGTTTACGATTAAACTTGTACACTATATCAATTGTGTGTTACTCGTTTACTTTAAATTTATGTTTGCGTAACACATTTATCCTCTGCCATGTTACTGAAAGTCAGACAGCGCCATCTTCTTATGATAAAAATTATTTAATGCTCAATAATATTTCACGGGACATTTAATTTAAAGTTTGACCAGAAAGCAATCAAGTTAATTTAATTTGTTACAAAATCGCTAAAGTTGTATAAAGAGTTCTAATCGTTGAACCATAGAATTGGAACATAAAATTTTGCAGCAAATTATACAAGGCCAAGTATATGTCAACCAGATTGTAAACAAAATGAAGGAGGTCGTCAATTTGTATATAGAGGCCGCTTTTTTGTGACCATTCTAATTTGGTCGAATAATCAATAACGTAAAATCGATTAGCCTTATTGCTTATATCCGCTTTAATTTGCCTTATTTCAATATAAATATTTCAAGACACGTTATTTGTTAAGCGCACTAAACGTTGGTGTATACTTGAACACATACAGTTGGTTTTAATTATTGAATTCACATGACAAAATTATGCACTGTGAGTTTGGAGTCAAAGTGGAATTATTAGGAAACTAATAAACGGCTGCTCTTCATACTCTTTGAGGTGGTTTAAAATAATAAATGTGTTCTTCAAACGTTGGAACTGTATTCATTGGTTGCTTATTGAAATAGTTCTATCGATTTTTACATTTCCAAATACCTGCTTATTTCTCAAGAACCAGAAAGATATAGTTACATACAAATATTGGATTAAGTGTCACAAATTAACACCTTTTAGTGTAAGTTTTTTTACGGTCGCACATTAACCGGTTCCCGTGATATAGGATATGAAGAAACGTTTCTCTAGCAGGAAATGGAATATCTTGAAAACGGTGAGTCCTACAGATTAAATTTTTAGTTGCACAAATTATGTGTTATAAGATCTATCTAACAATATACTTTGTTCTGCTCTAGAGTCATTATTTAAAAAATTTCCTGCTGGAGCAGCGTTTCTCCAGCAGAAAACGTATTTTCCGTTTTATGCAAAAACTGTGGCCCCCACAAATTTTCTATTTGGCGCACTAATTAAGCATACTTAGCACTATCCAACGGCATACTTCAATGTGCCCTACGAGACACTTTCCTGCTAGAGTAACGGACACTCCTCCGTCTTAAGCTCTGTTATATATGGTTTCAAATGTTTTGTTTGAAGGCTTAACAACTTCGCTGCTGACTCCGCAGATATGCGGGGTAGGCGGAGAGCGCGGGGGGCCAGCCCCGCGTATCTGCGGAGTCAGTGTAAACGACTTCTATAAGCTAGTATGCAACCATAAAGTAATATAGATATTGGTAAATAGAGTGCTATCTTGACGTTTCATATTCGTCAAGACAGCAGCGCCTCTAGTAGTCATGAACTGAACTAAAACTTTTGCAAACATACCCATAGCTATCGCTAGGTAGTACTCCACGTATACATACGTATACTATATAACATAGGTAACTAACAATTTCGTTTAAAATAAAATTAAAAAGGTATATTCTTTGAAATTGAAAACTAAAGCTATTTTTAGTTTTCGATTCCAAAGAATACCTCGTTAAAAATGCGTAAGTACTTTATTTTAGGTAGGATATCATATCACCCTCGCAAATAAAACAAGAGGATGTATTTCAAAAATATTTTATTACTTACATAAAATAAAATAATACAAAACAATTGAAGTGTCCAAAAATCACCAAAATATGAGAATCAATAACCAAAAAAATAATAATCTAAAAATAGATTATTTTTATTTTCTTTTCGTTTTATTTTTGACATAATAATTTTGAGCTATGACCTTAATTGGGTCACTTGTATCAGCGTTCGTCGCTTTTCCACACAAAATTCTGTTGATCTCCTTGCACCAATTAAATAAGCAAAAATAAGCATTTTTTTTTATAAGAAAGTCTATTACTCTATTTTTATGTACATTACAAGTTACGAAACTAAAATTCACCGAGACTGAAATTATCAATTTTATATAATCAATAACATTGTCATTGTGACTCATCAACTTCATTATTTCCATTATGACATACTCCATGTGGACAAAAGCGTCAAATACATTTTTGCTGGGGTAACAGAGCCACGTTTTATTACAGTATTCTGATATTTTAATGAGGTCGTGGAATTTTTGTTTTTCCGTACTCTCCAGCTGGCTGGTGCACGCAAGACAGGTTTTATAAATTTTATTTTTGGCATTCCTAACCAACCAACCACTGCAATATCCTGTAGCAGCGCATTTTTCAACATCATGGGGCAAATTGCTTTTTAATAGATCATCTATATTGGGCGACAAATATAAATGTTCTTCTAATAATGTAAAGCTAACCTCAGGTTCTACAGAACTTTCAATCTCAAATAAATATTGCAGGTTCTGTAGACAGAAGTTGCTATCTTTTTCGCAATTTGCACCTACAGAATGTGTTGATGACAAATTATTTAATAATAATGTTTTATATGCTGCCTGAAAATTTACAGCAGTTGGCATTGTATTGCCATGTCCTTGAGCCCGTATTGCACCAAAAAAGTTCTCTAGGGGGTCTTGGTTAATATTTCTCAACAATAAAGATTTTTCGCCCAGCTTGTACATGTGCAAACAAAGCATTTTAAACCCTTCTATGGTTTTTATCCAGCTGGAAAGTGTCGGTACGACTGATGTTTTGCCACTTTTGTCAACATATTTCATTGATTTAAGTATTTCTAGGCTTTCGCGCCATAGTTTATGATGGGGAGAAGTGGGAGTCACTGCACATTTATATATTTTTCCTTCTTTTGGCTTGTCAAAACTTGCATTTACAGAATCAAAAAGGTTGTCAAAGAATAAAATTATGTCTGCAGTTTCTGTAGCCGCTTCTTCTAACTTGCCAGCATCTAAAAAAAAGAACGTAAAATTTTATCACAAGTACAAAAATATTTTATAAGAATAATACAATAAATAAATGTTGTATGGTACGACATGGGTATGATGTCAGACTAAGGTAGAAAGTGTTTAATTTATTTAACTAGGTTAATTTTAAGTCTAGCTAGAGTTTGACATCAAACACATTGTGTGTCGGTAGTCACATAAACTATTGACTTTGTTGACTTGACTAGGCAAATAATTGGGTTTATTAATGATAGGTTCGTCAAAGGCACATTAGTAAATAACTAGAAACTTAAGATAAGAGTTAGTGTTTGCTTGATTCTCAGTCAGGATAATTTAGAGTACAATCTACAGATAAGGTTATTACATAATAATAATGAAGCCTTTTATTACAAATCGCGAAAAGTTTACATTTTAAATGTTTTTAGTAGTTGGTTAGTAGTGTTGGTTTTTAACTATTATACTACTTCTGATATTAAAAAAATATCGTCGGTAGCCTCAGATGGGATTAGAACCAATTAACTTTTGCAATCCAGGCGAGTGCTCTTGTTAAAAATGTTAACAAGAGCAACATAATATGATAACGGCTATACGGTATACACTAGTATAGCCGTAATTTACTAAAATTTGTTATACAATATCGTTAGTTTTGCAAAAAATTCTCGCACTTTAAAAAAATTGCAACTCTAAGGATATAAGTAGTATTTCAAACTGCAAGTACAGTTATACAGGACATGGATAAATGTTGTAATTGTATCAGTGACTAACCTGCCATAAATCCAAGGGCTACACCAACAGTGCGACTGAATACTTGCGTGCAGCATTTTACTTTCATCTTTCGGATCAGATGTGGAACAACATGGTGTTGAGTTAATTTAGGCACTAGCCGAACTCCTCTATACCCAGGGCTTTTTTCATATAATTCAACTATATGTTTCCATTTTGCTACACCCTGTTTTTTTTTCATGGTGTATTTTAAATCTTTATTGAGAAGATTATTGCGAATTCCTTTCATTAGGTGAGGGGGGTCATACAAAGGGTAAATTTTTTCATTTTCTACATTAATATATCCACCCGTGAATTCTTCTCCTTTTCTAATGCACATTTCTCTAGTGTCTCTCAATAAAGCATTTATTGCAGCCATATTGGTAGCACCCTGGTCACATACAGTGGCCACAACCTTCAGTCCACAAGACTGTACATTTTTAATTACATTTTTAATATGTTTTTTTAAATCAGTAGTACTAGTACTTCCCGAACAAAAAGTGTACTGCACTGGTTGTTTGAACTTTTTAATTACCCCCCTTACCATAAAGACTAAGGCATGATCTGCCAATTGTGGTTTCCTTATTTCACCATCATCCACAAACCCTTCAATTTTTCCATTTGTCACGTCCAAATGAGGTGCAATTGCCATTTCGTCGAAAAGAACTGCACAGTATTTATGATTTTCAGGTAGTTTTGCTACTCTTTTTTTTTAAATTCTCAAACATAAAACTATTTATGCCAGGTTTAACATCCACCTTCTTCAATAATTTCTGCAAAGTGCTACGCTGAGGCAAGGTACAAATTTGACTAAGCACTTTATATTGTTTTGGGCTGCCTTTATACAGTGATAGTGCCAAAATCTTTTGCTCCTGTGTGAATCGCCTTCCCTTCTTGTCCTTCCCAGCTTGTGAAATTTGCATCTTCACAAAAGCTGCAGCTGATTTTGACAGGTTTTTTGTCAGACAATCTAATTTTTTTGCTGAATTTTTAGCTAACATTAGTCGCTTTTTGAATGATTTTTGCAGAGTCCGGTTATTTTGAATTTTCCTTCTCAACTTCTTGATTGTCAAACTCATTTCGGCCTCTTCTTTTGTCATTTTATTATCTGAAAATATAATAACAAAATTTGTTTTAACATAAAGCTATAAATATAATCCTCGGGTGTCAAGAGATCGCAATACGGCTGCTGGCTATTGTTATTCTATTATCTTGATTTATGTCAGTAGAAAGGTGATGAAACATTAACTTATTGAAACATTGAAGATAAGTGATAACTGTGCATACAAACATTCATCATCAATTCTACCATAAAACATTCAGTGCTGGTTACATGCCTCTCCAATGACTCAAAACTTGCAGATAAACTGGCAACAAATATTGTAATATAATTACCATGAATTTGCGTCTGATTTAAAAGTGTTGCTGACATTCTAAGACATGGCAGTGGAACTGGGTCAACACAGGTAGATGAGCTTGGTATTGGTTTCGGCACATTTGTTGTAGTGCCTGAAAGAATATAAATTTACAATCCTTATACAAAAATGAAATTTGACCTAAATTCAGACGAAATTGTAATTAAAGCTGCTTTGGGCCATTAGCATGATATTATAATGCATAAATTAAAATTATTAGCTCTTTTACACATTGCAATTATTCTAGTCTACAAAAACATTTGTTATTTAAAATAAATAAAATTAATATTAGACAAATAAACACTTATTGAAGATAACTATGCATACAATCATTCATCATCATTTCTGCCATAAAAAAATTACTGCTGGTTACATGCCCTTCCAATGACTCAAACCTTGCACATAAACTGTTAACTACTATGGCAACAAATATTGTAATATAATTACCATGAATTTGGGTCTGATTTAAAAGTGTTGCTGATGTCCTATGACATGGCAGTGAAACTGAGTCAACACAGGTAGATGAGCTTGGTATTGGTTTCAGCACATTTGTTGTAGCACCTGAAAGAATATAAATTTACAATCCGTTTACAAAAATGAAATTTGATCCAAATTCAGATGAAATTGTCATTAAAGCTGGTTTGGGCCGTTAGCATGATATTATAATGCATAAATTAAAATTAATAGCTCTTTTACAGATTGCATTTATTCTAGTCTACAAAAACAAGTATTATTAAAAAAATAATAAAATGAATATTAGACAATGATGTAATTTAGAAAAGTTAGGTTTCTACATGACCTAGACCGGGAATCGAACCCAGGACCTGAGAAATGGCGATACCAAGTCTGGAGTGCTCGCCTCTACGAAACTAAAATAGATAACGGAGTAAATCTTACCTCTAAGATATAGTGTTGGAACAGCAATAGGAGATAAACGATTCTTAGTGTAGTGCCATTGCTCAACAAAGTGTTTACGACAAACTCTTCTGTTTTTAAATATGAAATTGTTTTCAAGTCCGATAATTTCACCACCAACATTCATCACCCAGGAACGGAAACGTTCGATGTCTTTTTCTGGATTTGGAAAGCAATGTAGTGGGATACCTGCAAAAAAAAATTATTACTATAGATGGTAATAAGTCAATATTATTATCCTATGTAAGAGCTTTCCTTTTGTAGGTGGAGCAATCATCACTTGTAATATTTATGTACAGTTAGTGTTCAGGATAGGACCTTAGAATGTTCTCATATAGAAACTTCTGTTAAGCTAACATGAATGACACAAAATGATTTTAATGGACGGGATCCCCTATATTTAGGTTATTACATATTTTCAGAGTGGGTTCAGAGGTTCCTTAGCAGCGGGAAATCCTTAAAGTAATCCTTATCCTTAGTAGTAGATATCCAAGCCTTTGGTGTTAGCATTGACTAGGTACCTTACCTGCGTTTTACATTCATTTTAAGAACTTGATAGACCACATGAAGCAATAAAGAAATATGAAATACCTAACCTCAATTACCTACCTAGAAGTTAGTGACATAGGTAGTTGGAACAAATATTTACCGTCTGCAATTTTGCTGGTACAACCAGGAACACAACAAGCTAAGAAAGACATTGTTTGTTATAATACGTAACACTAAAATTAACGAGTCCTGTCTCACACCGAGTCCTTTCTCAATAAACAAACACCACAGTACACAACACTGGAAAGAGTTTTCTTCACGCTAGGTCGGAGGAACAGAGGAGCTCAACTCGGCGACGCTAGGAAATAAACCACATTTACAGTATTATCAGATAAATTACTTTAAACACAAACACCGCACCGGAAAAAAACAGGTAGGAGGTTGTGCAAGCGCAGAAGCCATGTTTTAAAGGTTGCCAATAAATAACGCTAATTTCTACTTTATTATAAATATTTAACTAACTGATTTTTCGCCCAAAATAAGGATTAACTTATTCTTTTTATTTTATTATGTTTTTGCAACACTTGGCAATGCAATAAGTGTTTTATTAAATTTTATTAAACTATGGAAGAGAATAATCAAAAAATTCCAAATGGTGATATTTTCTACCAATGCTAAATCATTTTTTAAGGCTGGTCACTAAAAAAGCACGAGGATGTTTATTGTTTCAACATAACTACTAGATGGCGCCACTTTCCATACATTGAGAACCACAAAACTAACACAAAACACCATGTATGCAACCGGCACTTGGCGCAACGCCTTGTGTGTTTGTGGCTTCCCGCGCAAAGGTCTAAAGATCGTAATACAAGTTGTGGTTTTTGAATACCTACATTTTTGTTTTTTATACGGAGGTTCAAATATTAGGCAAAAATGAGTGAGAATGAAGAGAGTTCGCGGCCTAAAAGACAAAGAATTTCACGCAATTTGGCCCTGAATGAAAGTGATATTGAAGACGAATTGTTTGCCGATGAAGATACCGATGATGAGTTCATCCCTGATGATGATGAAGATGATGAGGATGATGGAGAATCGGATGAGGAGGGTCAGCAGTTAACATTTTCTGTGGCGACTATTAACGTATCTCCAGGTCCCTCTTCTTCTTCATTCAACCGTTCAACCGGTTGTTACGTTCCATAAAATTAGCAAAATTACAGAAAAAAACTCAAAAGGTAATCTAAAACGTAAAATGTGCCGCCAGTGCTCCAAATCTAAAAAACGCAAAGACACAGTTTGGCATTGCGAGACGTGTGAAAATAAACCTGGTCTCTGTTTTGAGTGTTTTGATGATTATCATAAGTAGTTACTAATATTAATTTTATATTTAAGTTAAATTTAATATTACTTAAAATTTCAAGATTGATTTTCAGTAAACTAAAGCTAAATAACAATTAAAATGTTAAATTTTATCGAAAGTTACGTGAGATTTATCGTTTTAGCACTTGATCTCGTGTATTATTAAAGACTTAAGAATAATGTTTATGTTTAATTGATAAATGACAATGTTTTGAATTAATAAATACAATTTTGCAATATAGTAAACTAGTCCGCATATCTGCGGGCTCGGCACTGAGAATGAAATTTTCAACCCCAGTGCCGGGCCCGCACATATGCGGGATTTTTATTTATTTATTTATCATTATAAAAAAATATTATTACAACTAATTTTAAACAAATTTCATCATATATGGCAATAAAGCGCCTATAACATACATTTGCAACTCGTGGCCTGACACATGACTCTAAGATATCTAAGGCGGCAGCGAAGTTGTTAAATCGCTAACATATTTTCTTGAATACTTTACATTTGTGTAAGGGTGGATAAATGAAATAATTAATTAATTAGAAAGCATTTTTTATTTAGAAAATTTTATATACAATGGCAGTGTTCTAGGTACAAAAATTACTAGTTTCCTTTACAAAATCATTACAGACTAACTTAATTTGAACTGAGTTGAATTGAGACACTAGTTCTATGTGCATTGATGTAATACTTTATTCAGTAACATCATCATTACTAGCCAAAGGACGTCCACTGCTGAAGATAGCCCCCCCCCCCCCACGGTTTTCCACAGCGACCGATCACAAGCGACCTGCATCCAGTTTGATCCTGCGATCTTTATCAGGTCATCTGTCCATCTTGTTGGTGGACGCCCTACGCTCTAGACTTTACTGCTTACGTATTACGAATCTAGAACTCTTCTGCTCAAAAATTTAATTCCCCTACCACCTAAAAATTAGCTGACTCTATTTTCAAGATGTCCAATTAAAGATATATAGATAGATATGCGCCAGAAAACACATTAATTGTCTGGTTTAGTGGTAAGATTTTTTTCCCTGTGTTACGAAGTACCAGACAACGATTATGCCGAGCGTCTCCCATAAATACTTAAATACATATAAACATCGATGACTTAGGTATAAATTTTCGTGCTCATCACACAAACATTTGCCCCTTGCAGGACTCAAACCTGCGACCGCTGGTTCAGTAGACAGGACCTCTAGCCACTGCACCAAACGTGTCATCAATCGTCGTCTTCGTTTTAAGGTTCTTTGGACCACAGATTATTCATCTCTAGTCTATGGTTTCTGTTCCACCCACCCTATCCTGCCTCTACCTAGAACTACCATGAGGACGTCGTCAGATCCCTCTGGAGATATTCGGGAGAGATGCCACGATCTCTTCCTCGGTGAAGATGATCGTTCTGGTGGAGCTGTGAAAGAAATATATTTAAATTAAGCTAAACCAGATTAGTCTTTAAATTACAAAGGTTTTCTTAATACGGGGCCCCGTATTAAGAAAACCCGGGACCCTGGACCCGACACCCGGGACCCCAGTCCCGGGTCGATTCTTGGTCGGGTCAATGTAGAAATCAAAATTTTCTGTATTGTCTCGGGTCTGGGTGTTGTGTGTGCTTTCCATGACACAAGTGCATTAGCCATTTACATTGGGATCAGTGCAATGTTTGTAGTTGGTGTTAAAAAATGTAAAAAAAAACAACTTGATTGTTGAAGTTTTATGGACGACTTACTTTGTGATCTAAAAATTAATGTGAGGTAGTGCCAGAAAGGAACTTTCTTTCAAGACTGCAAGGTCTTGCCAGAATTGCTGAACTGCAAGGGTACAGTCTTCAGCTATTCAGGAGTACATTAAAGAACACTTTTTTGGGTTCCGTAGCCGAATGGCATAAAACGGAACCAAAAATAATGACATCTAAGGCGGGCTCCCTTGCATGGAACTAAAACAAAATATCTTTGTCTCTTAAAACGACATAGAGGTTCCTCAAACCATTTTATCGAAAAGTCAAACGATTGTAAGATAGACACTTCCGTTGTAAAATGTCCTTCCCCCCCCCCCCCCCCTAAAATTAAAAATTGGGTTAAACGAAATCGAACTAGTAGTTTTTAAAACAAAGTTATTTATGCTGTCAACAAAAAATATTGTGGTATTATGGCTATGGCTCGCACTTAGCCGGTTTTAAAAAAAAATGTAACACTGAAATAAAGAAAATTCGCCGTACGTCAAAAGATAGAAGTATCCAGCTTTAATTAAAAAACATCTCCTAAAAAGAGCGTTTCTGAAAGTTTTCTTAGAGGTAGTAAAGAAAGGTATGACTTACCGCCGCCGACGCGGCGCTGCGATCGCTAGCTGAGCAAGCGAGGCGCATTGCGATGCCGCCGTATGATGGAGCAGGACGCCAATAACAGATGTGTTGCTGTTAGAAGCGCGTATATCGCTGTCTGGTACTTCTGCAGCCAGGTAGATATTGCGTCTTGGCAGTTCTAGAAGAAAATTCAAATCTGGGTACAACTTTTTTCTTGACAGTTAGAGATTAGGTAAACTTCGGATCTATGGAAACTTCATCATAATCATTATCAGTCAAATGACGTCCACTGCTGAACGTATGAGCCTTCCCCATCGTTTTCCACAGTGACATGCAGACCATTGCAGGCCTTTTTGTGATTGTTCTGACGTTGACACCGTCTATGAGTAATCTGCCCACCATATTCTGTGGGAGTGCAATCTCTGGAGACAAGAAGTGATTTATTGCTTAACTCGATTAAGTGTACTTCAGTATCTGCCGTTTACGTTTACTTTTTTTTTGTGAACCTGTTTCTCAATCTGTCCCCCGCTTTGAACTGGATGGATATTGGAACTAAGTCTTTCAAACTCCTATTATTCTTTCTAATTAATTTCTTTGCGGGGTCCAAGACATTTTAATTCCCTCCTGGGACTCCCTAGCCTTCACTGGTTAGGACTTTCAATTAAGCCATGCTGTCGATCCTGGCTACACAGGAGTAGCAGCGGGCAGTAAACTTATAAACTTAGATGCAGACCAATCGGTCTACATCCAGTAGTGTGATCCTGCGATCTTTTCAAACATACCTAGTTGACATTCTACTGACTAGAACTAAGCGCTTTTCGTCAACTTTTATAATGCGCACAGCAAAAATTTTGAACTCTACCCACATCAGTATCTCCAATGGATTATAGAACCCTAAAATTTGCAAAGCCAGAGTGAACAGGCTTCTTCTGGGTGAGGTCGCTCCATCGTAGTCTCTGTCTATGCCACCTCCGAACTAGTCTTGTCGGTGGACGTCCTCCGCTGCGCCTTTGATTGAAGCGTCTCCAATCTAGAACTTTTCTGCCCTAAGCTCCGAACTGATGTTCTTTGCGCTATGTGCCCTGCCCACTGCCACTTGAGCTTGCTGATTTCCAGCCGTTTCTTTAGAGCTGAGAATACTAATTTCATTGATGTTTTACGACTTTACAACCAAACTACCAAAGCAATTGGTAGTATACTACAATAACTCATCAACGGAATACCAGTAGAAAACTTACCCTTCTGTAAAGAATGTTGGCAGTACAGTTGCTAGGGTAAGCACCAGGGCCACAGCAGGACCAAGGAGGTGTCACTAGCTCTGGTGATCTGCAAACACAAATTAAAGAGTTCAAGTACCTCGAATGAGCTAGGACTATGCGTGAAGACAAGACCCCAAAAGTCCCATCCTATACCAAGTCGGACCATAAAAATATTTCATCTAATACACACACATTGTAAAGAGTAATGGCACCGAACCTTCAAAAAGAAATTGTTCGACTAAAATGGATTCCTTTTCTGTTAAAAGTTTATTTAAGATTTTTCTCAAGAAAAAAAATAAAACTAAGACATGCAACATAAAAAAAAAAACTTAATATCTACCTATTCAAAAACGAAACCATTTCCTTCTCTCTCCATTCTTTTTCTCCTTCCAACCAGTTGCCGCGTTGGATAGCTATGCTGATCTTTTGAGCTAGGAACCAGCCAGCTTTGACTTTTTAGTGCATTTTAGTTTTGAAGTCGGATTTTACTTTTTGGTAAAAGTTAATTTAATTTGTACATTTTTAGTGATTAAAGGATACTCATTTTTTTTAAGAAGCTACAAATTACCTATCGTAAGTTCTTAGCTCAGCTTCACACAGTATTGACTATTAGACGTAACGACATGTCAAGACTATTAAGATTCAAGTACAAAAACACTATAGGTACTCGTAAGTTCCTCTAAATTTGAGGGTTTACCTCGATTGCACCGAGATTCCAAGGTTCCCTATTATAATCTCTGTTAGCCTATGTATGGATAATTTTATGTATCAAATATGTTTATTATTTATTATTTATGTAAGTATATTATAATATTATATTATTATAGTAGCTTGAAATTAATTTGCTGCTTTTTTGTGTTCTTTTACGCCGCCTAAATAGTTTCTTCTTCACCTATTGGTTGACTGGTAGATAATGCTTTAAGTATTAAGTCCGCCATTTGTACTTTTTTTGGTCAGTGCAATAAAGAATTTAAAAAAAGATTCTATCATGAGATCCCGACTTGGCAACAATGGGACAAACTAAAAAGTATAACCTAACTAACCTTGGTAGGCGAAAAAAATTTCAAATTGCTTCACCAATGACGGTTAGGTATATGAGGTAACATATAAATCAAACATAGAGTCTAATTTCATAAAAACTCCAAATTAGGGAGGTTAGTGTGGTGGTTTCCCTCTTGCCTTCCACACCGCAGTTTAAGAACCGTTTTTTCCCGCTTCTTAATATCCGGTCAAAAGCCCTTTATCTTCGGCCTCTTACCTGTACTGATGCTGCTGCTATAGTCGCGCAATAGTAGTATGATTTTATGCTGATGTTAGTTAGGAGTCAAGTCGTACCAAGTATAGTATCGTATTTTTCCAATGTTATCACTTGTCAATTGGCTAAAATCTACTCACGTGTAGTTGTGTTCGCAGCAAGACAGCGCAAGACGAATCGCATGAGTCCACTGCCCATCTGCTTCTTGCAGTCCTTTCTGCAAGTTTCATTTCATTAGATTATATTTTACAGTATAAAGGGTGTGCCCTGTAATAAAGCAAACATTTAAAGTACAGGCCCTTTAAGCAAATCATCATTATCTTTTCCTTGTTCCCAGTTTATCTGGGGTCGGCGCTATATTTTTTTCTCTTTACTCTCTCTCGTCACTGAATCATCCACATCTTCACACTCATATCTTGTTTCACACAATCCATCCATCTCTTTTTTGGTCGGTCTCTTGCCTTCCAATCCTTCCCTTATCTTCCTTCCCTCCTCATGACATGACCTTACCAAGACGATATCCCGCCATCTTCTCGGTTATCGGTGCCACTTTAAACTTCCTGGTATATATACTCATTCCTTATCTTGTCCATTCTTGTAACCCCACACTGCCATCTTAATATTCTCATCTCTGCTACATGCATACGCTTTAAGTAGCCAATAATAAACTCTTAATGGTTTAAATTTATTATGATGAAAAATAAATATTTTATAAATATTTTATAAATATTTTCTTAAAAAATAATTCGACCCAGAAATGTATTGCAAACAATTGTAATCACTAACTCGTTGTAGTAAATGACATTGTCATTGCTACATAAGTTAGCGATTTTGATATCATAGATTAGGGATTATAACTGTGGATTACTATATCTCTGAGTTAAAGCATTTTTGAGCACTATGACCAGGTCAATGTAACGATGTATTCTATGTAGTATCACTGATATATTTTTTCTACTATTACAGGCCGCAAGGCGCAAAATATGGTGATCTGATCACTCAGTAAAAATGTATCCGTCTGTGATTCTGCTGCAGGTTATCTTAAATACTTACCTCGACTAGACTTGACGAAAAGTAGAACAGCAAAGCGCACTCCAGTAACATGAGAAGAATCACCAATGTTGCGTACTGCAACACAGAACACACCAGACATTATGACGAAATAGGAAAAAATGCTATACTACGATCCTTAAATTTACTGGTCCTTTGAGCCGGATCTTAAAAGTGTAAAAATGAAAATATGTTTTTGAATGTAGGTTGCCTTGTTAGTGTAGTGATTAGTTTCCTAGATCACTACCCAAGAGGTCCCAGGCTCGAATCCGGTCGGGTTCTTTTCTGGGATTTTCTGACTTGATAATATTTGAATGCAAGCTTGTTAGGGAGTTGGTGTTAATATAGTATATATAGTCCCCCTAGCCACATCGACTAACCGACTGCGCGGGACATATTATAGTGCACAAGTGTGTGTGCAAACACAGGTGCACTCTCTATTCCTTTCACTCTCATAGCGCGATGGGACAGCAATCTGACACGATCGGAGAGAGTTCAGGCGCAGGACCAACGATGTTACGGACACCCAATCGTGTTTTAGTAATAAGTGTAGTTATATTTATTTGTAAGGATTTTTGATGATAATAAATATAATTTTCTGTTAGGGCCATAGCGAGTAAGCATTGTAATTAGCTTAGGGCTCGTTTTATTTCAATAATAAGAAACCTGTTAGTTAGGAATTCCCATTTGCAAATTAGGTAGGCAGGTAGGGTAACAATTAACTAGCTAGGAAATATTAAGAAATATGTAGGTAGTTAGGTACAGGGGCGAGGGAGACCCTAGTAGGCTGTCTCGCTCAGGTGGAGCGAGGCCGGTAAAGCCTTCGAATTTCCTGTCCCCCATATCGCACTTTCTGAGGGTAGGTAGGAAACCCATAGAGTGGATTGTTGCGAATGGGAATTTTATCACGATTAATGTAGGTAGGTTACAAAAACGTAAGAAGGAATACGCAGATGATGTTACGTGTCCGTCCTTGTTTGTAACTAATCTGTATTAGTCGATAAGTCAGACATGTATTTTTGGTTAAATAAAGGGCCGTGAGCGGGCCAGATGGTACGCGCTCTCACGGTCACCGATCTCGAAAAGAAGAGTTTTATTTGGAATCTACAGTCTACACATCGAAAGAAAGATCGTCGGAAAATTGACTCAGCCTGCCTGTAGTCAATAAACGACTTTACGTGCTTTTCCGCGGCACGGGGGTGAAACACCGCCAACTTCCAAACTCCGGGCTACCCTAAGAATTTCTGAACAGAAAAACTCAGTATATATTTTTGGCCCGCCCGGGGCATCGAACCCGGGACTTCTGGCGCGCTTTAAAGTGCGATCCTTTTACTGCTGCGCCACCAAGGCAGTTGTTTATAATACCCCCCTGCCCGAAAAGCACGTTAAGCCGTTGGTCCTGCGTGTGGTCTCTCATCGGTCATATCGGATTTCCGTCAAACCGAATTAATGAGAGTGAATGAATAGAGAGTGCACTTGTGAATTGCGCAAACATCTGGACACAATAATATCTCCTGCGTACCTGGCCTGCCTCTGTTGAGAGAGCCATTGCCAAAAAATGGTAGAAGACTTATAATTAGTTCTTAACTTCAACCAACTACAGATCTAGTCTCGTTAGTAATAAGAAGTTAGTTAAAATGTTAAGACATGTTTAGGTAATGTCTTTGAAATGTCTTTCAAATATAGTAAAAAACCGCAACCTCAACTAAATTTTACTACTGTTCTGTCCTTCTTCTGTGTTCGGTCCTTCGAGCTGGATCCTATTAATAGTTTTTTTAGACAACCATTGTGGTGTAGTGGCTAAGTACGCTGGGTTTCAAGGCGTCGTCGCTCCGAGGTTCTGGGTTCGATTCCCGGTCGGGTCAATGTTGAAATCAAAATTTTCGATATTGCCTTGAGTCTGGGTGTTGTGTTACCACCGTTGTGTCTGATTTCCATAACACAAGTGCATTAGCTACTTACTTTGTGATCAGAGCAATGTATGTGTTGGTGTCCAATATTGATTTATATTAATTTTTCATTCAGAAATGTCATTAAAGCCTTAAAATAATCACTCACCATTAACAGTAAGAACTGTGATCTGCCCACAGCACCATGGAAGCCCATGAATGATACGAAGAAGAAGAATGTAGATAGAACAGCTATGGCCACCCCGAGTTGCACTGTCAGGATCTCAGGGGACAGCAGTGCCTGAAATAAGATAACATTATCAACAGTATTTTTACCGACCTCAAAAAATTAGGTATTCAATTCAATGTGTATGTATGTGATATCGATAGAATTTGAATATATTTGAGTATGTTGATTTATTAAGGCTTCCAAATACGTGTGCAAAATTTCGAAAGTGTATGGCTATTGGTATATTTGATTTTACAAAAACGGGAAGTCATGGCGAGATGATTCTTTTTTAATTTAATCAGATGTGTTTCAAATTAGGGTACAATGTTAGTTTCATCTAATTCGGTACAGTGGTTTTTGAGATATGGGTAAAAATAAAATAAATAATTAAAACCGCCTTCGAAAACCTGACAAAAAGCTCAAAATAACACATTTGCCCTCTGTTTATAGAAAACAAATTTATTCATAGTCAGTGCATGATAAGCGGAGTAGACTAGTATTGATGAACTTACGCTTGAGATCATGCACAGATTTTAAGCAAATTTTTGAAGGCGGTTTTAACATATCATCATCATTCAGCCAAAGAACGTCCACTGCTGAACATAGGCCTCCTTCACGGCTTTCCACAGCGACCGATCACAAGTCTGCATCCAGTTGGATCCTGCCATCTTTACAAGGTCGTCTGTCCTTGTCGGTGGATGTCCTACGCTGTGCCTTTATTTAAAGGGTCTGCAATCGAGAACTTTTCTACCCCAACGGCCGTCATTTCATCGCGCTATGTGTCCTGCCCATTGCCACTTGAGCTTACTGATTCTCACGGCATTAACAAGAAGATGCCCAAACACCCAGAGTTTTATATATGTGTTTAGATAGTATTCTTAAGGTAAGGAGAGGCCATTTTCCAGCAGTGGGATATTTATGGACTAACTATATTTACTATTTTAAACTCATTATTAGTTTGATGATTTATTTTGCCCAACTGCAATAATACATCTTTCATTCTTTTTACCAGTCTCTGGCGATGCTCAAAAAGAGGGTAGACTTTAAAATTAAAGAGTTTACAACCAAACTTTATTCTACTATTATAAAGCTGACAAAACAAAGGAAATAGTCGTAACAATTTTGTATTTGTATTTATTTATTTAACTTATACTGACATTACAGGATTTATCACCCAATGCGACAGTACAGCCATATGCTTATTTGACCACAAAATATTACATAAAGTTTATATTTAATTAATTATTATAACAAATTACCGCTAGTGCTACCCTGTAAAATTCACTCAGGGTACAAATAAACAGATCTAATCTATTGTTTATAATATTAAGAGTGCGGAGTGCGCGCGTCAGAGGCAGGTTTGTTTTCGCCGTCGGCACCTCCAGCAGCGGGGGGCGACGTTTCTTTTGCCCCATTGCCTCCCATAATAAATATTCTTTATTGCACATAATATTCAATGAATAATTACAGAAAGCATCTGAAATTTAAAGTAAGAGTACAATTCAGGCGGTCTTATTGCTTGGAGCAATATCTTCTAGACAACCTTTTAAGCAAATGATTATTCCCGTTTAATATAACAATTATTTTTTATTAAAGCAAACAACATCAAAATCGACTTATGCCCGATTTTTCCAACGTCAGATTAGACTTATCCGACTGAATAAGTATAAAACAACTTTAACTTTTTCAAATAAGGCGTTTTGTATATTCGACGAATTCGTTGGTAAAATCGTGCCTAAGTGAATAAAATTAAACTAAGCATTTTGGTAAAAGCTTATCCCGATGCGCCCGATAGATACACGTCATCCATTACAAAACGACGCATTACCCTAAAAATAAAAATTGATAATGACACCACTAAACGCTGTAACGGATACCATTACTGGTTACGCTTTTATATATCGATGACATCCGGGTCGCGGGGAATAATGCATGACCCAGTGAGCGAGTTTTCTAGCCAGTCATCTTTGTAATTATTTACGTGAGTAGTGCATTCGACTATTTAACAGGTTAAGCATTATTACGTTGAGTATGTAATTAATACCACTGCAACTTTTAGCTGCAACACACAACAAATATCACTCTCGTATAATTATTGACATAAACGTAGGATCACCTTTCTTGACGACATTTAAAAATAATAATAACATAAAACGACTCAACTTTTTCAAAAGTAAAATTACCCGAAAAAAGGTGCGGACCTCGAATTAGTACAGTGGAAAAACATACTATTGTCATCACACAACATCGATGAAATGACTTAGGTTTTCTATGAAGAGCTTAGGGACATCATTCGAAAACACTATTGTAGCAAAAGATGAAACTAATAAATATCCTTTATGGTTCTCACCAGGCTTAAAACGCTGCGTTAAAGAGAAACATAAACTCTTCCTTCGTTATAAAAAAAACAAAAATCCTTGAGATTACGAGTCATATTCGTTGCTACGTGCTCTTTGTAAAAAACTTATAAAATCTAAATATTTCTTACTTCGAAACCACGCCAATATTTATTTATTAGCTTCTTATGCTATTCTAAATCGTTAACTATCTTCAAAAGACACATTAACTAATGTCCTCAACACGGGTAGTTATATTCTATTCCCATAGTCCACGGTACTGTCCCCTCGTGGCACCGCTTTGACCCGGGTCACAGCGTCACGCGAGCCGTGTCAGGCTTGCATTGCGAACTGTCTTAAACCCTTCGCCTACAGAGCTACTTTAAAAGAAGTTACTAGCTACTTAGTTACAAATTTTAAATTATTTAATAGTTACTAGCGGACCCAGCGAACTTTGTTTCGCCCCCATCCTCGTCTTGATCGGCCTCGTCCCGCCCAGCCACGTAATTAAAGAAAAATTTTAAGGGTAACCCCTACTTAAGGGGTATAAAAAATAGATGTTGGCCGATTCTCAGACCTACTCAATATGCTCACAAAATTTCATGGGAATCGGTCAAGTTTTTTCGGAGGAGTACGGGAACGAACATTGTGACACGAGAATTTTAAATACAAGACTAGCGGATCCAGCGAACTTTGTTTCGCCCCCATTCCCATCTCGCCCCGGCCCCGTCCCGCCCAGTCCCGTTATTTAAAATTTTAAGCGGTCTCAGAGTAACTTAAAAAACCGGCCAAGTGCGAGTCGGACTCGCGCACTGAGGGTTCCCTGCCAACTTTAACTGAATTAGGGAATCCACTTACTTCTAGTTAGTAAAATACCACAATATTTTGTTGACTGCAAATATAACTTTGTTTTTCATAGAGTTAGTATATGAAGTACAAAGTTATATTTGCGGTTGTTGAAAATGTGCTATATCTCAAAAACCACTAGTTCGATACCGTCCGAACCAATTTTCGTCGAAAGTATTATTATATACTACTAGTATATTTTTTTCAAAATTTACACTTGCTTGGTTTAGAAGTTAGATGGGGGGGGGGACGCCCATTTTACCACTTTGGAAGCGTCTAGCTATGAAACGTTAGACTTTGAAAGAAAATGGTTTTAGGAACCTCCATGTCATTTTAAAAGACCTATCCATAGACGCATAGGTTTGACTAAAAAAAAAATTTGGTTTTAGTTTAATGTATAGGAGCCCCCCCTTAAATGTCATTATTTTTTATTTTTTGTATGAGAATCGGTTAGCGGTTAGCAGGATACATCTTCCTACCAAATTTCAATTCTGTAATGCTTATAGTTACAGAATAAAATGGCTGTGACATACGGTCGGACAGACAGACAGACAGACAGACAGACAGACAGACAGACAGACAGACAGACAGACAGACAGACAGACTTGACGAAACTGTAAGGGTTCCATTTTTTTCCATTCAGCTACGGAACCCTAAAAAGAAGATGGGTATGAAAAATAAATGTTGGCTGATTCTCAGACCTAGTCAATGTGCTCACAAAATTTCATGAGAATCGGTCAACCCGTTTCGGATGAGAATGGGAACGAACATTGTGACACGAGAATTTTATATATAAGATAATTTCATTTTTGTTTTTATAGTGTTTTGTCACTACACAAACTTAATAATATAATTGCACTTGTAACAAGCAACTTTGGCTGAGTGTTAGACGAGGAAACGAACCCTGTGTCTTACGCTATCCGGGCGTATGCCTATACCACTCGGCCACCGTCACATTAGCAAGCCTGTTGAATTTTGCAAGCGCTTACTTTTACGCGTAGGCTGCGTGACGTCATCAATGTTGTGAGATTGCTCTCACAATATCCGAAGGAAATATTTTTAGCAAATATTTAACATCGGTTAAGATGAAGGAAGCCAATTTATAATTACATTTTTGTTTTTATAGTGTTTTGTCACTTCTTCGTTTGTCACCCAGTCTATGTATATCATGTATGTATTTACAAACAAAGGGTATTTAAGTATTATATCCGTTGTCTGGCACCCATAACACAAGCTTTGAGTAGCTTACTTTGGGACTAGATGGCGATGAGTGGGAATGTCCTAAGGATATTTATTAAGGATATTTATAACGCGCGTTAGCATCGAAGCTAAATAAAATCTTAACATTGCGTTAGTCGCGATGCTCTACTTATTTATAAATTTTATATTATTATATTTTATTAAATAGTCACTTATGTATTGCAAACTGATGGTTTAGCTTCCACAAAAGCAGAGTGGGACGGAGAGCAGGTTTATTTTTAAAGAGAAATAAGATTTTGTCAAAAAAACTGATATAAAAGCTCAAAATAACACATTTGCCCTCTGTTTAGAGAAACAAATTTATTTGGAGTCTGAGCATGATGTGCGTTGTCAGTGCAGATATATTGATGAACGTAAGCTTGAGATCATGCACCCATTACAAATGAATTTGTTTCTCCTAAATAGGCCAAATGTGTTATTTTGAGCTTTTTAGTGAGTTCTTTTAAAAGAGTTTTTTTATTTCATGATTTTTAGTATACCCATACACTGGACCGATTTTGAAGAAACTTACACTGAAATATACCTAATTGAACTAAAACCGGTATCATCGGAATTTTGCTTTTGAGAGCTTCGTTGCTTACGCAGCGTAAACCGATTCCGCTTCGCTTAATGTCCGCGACAGCATTACATATTATTATAACATAATATGGAAACATTTTACGGGAAATCCGAATATACGCAGGCAACGCCGCGGGAAACCGCTAGTTTGACTATAAGCTTGTACCTTGTAACAAAAACTCCCTGAAATAGAAACTAATACCCACCCAACTAATAATTCATAACCCATATAGATTACGTTTCGAGCGTGACACGTGTGTCATACAATATCCAAGATGTGTGCCGCGATAGACATGCCGACCATTGTGATCGTGTGATATAGAAGTCGCTTTATTTAATTAACAGAAATGAGTAGTATCTACTTCAAAAAAATGAGGTTATCATTTCAATGTGTGTGTATGTGATATCGTTAGAATTTGATATTATTTGAGTATGTAGATCTACTAAGGTTTCCAAACACGTGTACAAAATTTTGTAAGCGTTTATTTGTCCACGGATTGCTCGAAAACGAAAAGGCACAGAGATATGTTTTTTTATTTATTTCAATCAGGTATATTTTAACTTAAGGTACACTGCAAGTTTTATCAAAATGGGTCCAACAGGTCGGACTGACAGCACGGTAGCTCAATTGGTAAGAGCGTTTGGCCCGGTCAGCCATGAGGTTGCTGGTTCAAGTCCCACCCGTGCGCAAATTTTTGGTTTCATATTTCATCTTTATGAATAAATAAATAAATTTCTTACCATCAATGTAGCGCTTCCTGATAACTGAATCGTTGCAGACATAGTGGAAGGAGAAGCGATCATCCAAAGACCACAGGCGAACAGCAACGCGCAGAACACCTGAAAACACATAAATGCTGTACCGATTTCGAAGATTACGAAGTCACCAGAAAAAAATCTATGTAAAATTGCTCAGCGCCTCTAGCGGTCACTGACAGAACTAAAATTTTCAATACAAAAAAATACGTCGTTGCTACTGCGTAAAACCGTTGTCGCTATCGAGTAAACTCATGGTAACTGTACTGTTATGTGTAAGCGATTTTCATGCAAGTGATATGGCGGCGAAGACCGGACCGGAGCAGTACACCCTTTTTACTTATCCTTAAATCTTCTATCTATTCTTATTTATCTTTCTCTCTTCTTTCCATTATAAAAAGAAAATCGTGTTAGTTACAACATATAACTCGAGAACGGGTGGACCGATTTAAATGACTTTAACTTTGTTGGATTCGTTGCCGCCCCGAATATGACATAAGAAGTAACTACTTAGTCTAGAACAAATCTAAGTGGCAAATCATACGAACAACAAAATTACCTGGATTTCGTAGAAATAGATCTAAAACTGGCCAAGTGCGAATCGGACTCGCGCACTGAGGGTTCTGTGCCAACTTTAACTTAATTAGGGAATCCACTTACTTCCACTTAGCTAAAATATTGTTTGTATGAAGAACAAAGTTATGTTTGTGGTTGTTGAATATGTGCTATATATCAAAAACTACTACTAATACTAGTTCGATACCGTCCAAAACAATTTTAGTTGCACGTATTTGTTAAGTTCGACATTATATATATTTTTTAAAAATTATATTTGCTTAGTTTAGAAGTTAGAGAGGGGGACGCCCATTTTACCACTTTGGAAGCGTCTATCTATCAAACATTACACTTTAAAAGAAAATGGTTTTAAGAACCTTTATGACATTTTAAAAGCTTTCTATTCTACCCTAGACTACACACGCACAGGTTTGACAAAAAACCGGATTTAGTTTCATGTATTAATTATGCCTTAAATATCATTATTTTCTATTTGTTGTATAATAATCGTAAAGCGGTTAACAGAATACATCTTCCTACCAAATTAAAAAAGTGTGATGCTTATAGTTACAGAATAAAGTGGCTGTGACATACGGACGGACAGACAGACAGACAACCAGACTTGACGAAACTATAAGGGTTCCGTTTTTAGCCATTCGGCTTCGGAACCCTAAAAATGAACTGTATTGAGATATGAGCGGGGAAGGGGAAGTAATTTGATATGATTGACAGGTTCACTCTTATGATAATCGGGTTGTAATGATTTGTTTACCTTACAAATCAATGTGATCTTGAACTTTTCAACTCGAGACTAACATTGAACTAATCAAGGCTTTCCCGTCTGAAGGCCTGAACCCAATGTCGAGGTTCGACCTCGCGTAATGAACTTAATGTTATGTTATTGCCTTAGAATTCAGGAAAATTAAACGTACCTAAGAAGCATTTTATTAGGTAGGTACTTCGCTTTGGCATTGAAGGGTTAATGGGATTTGTTATGAATTATTTTAACGTGACCTCGATTTTATTTCATTGCAGACCAGACGTAGGCTAGCGTACTATCCCTCTCGAGCTCTATTTTTGAATCACTCGCTTGAATACGGCGTGTGATTTTGATTCAAAATCGAACTAAAATACAACGAAAATCACGCAAAATATAGACGTAAGTAGCCACAAAATTGATTAATCCTTTTTTTAAGCACAATCGTTTCGATTTCAACTGTTTTTAGTTCGAAAATCGGATAAAAATTAATTAATGTCACACGTCATCTTTACGCGAGTGATTCTAAAATAGGGCCCCTGATCATAGAAAGCGCTTTGCTTTCTAATGCGTGCAGCTAGGGAGTGGAACTCGCTGCCTGCTGAAGTTTTCCCTCAGAAATATGACCTCAGCTTCTTTAAAGAAAGAGTGAATAGGTTGCTACTAAGCAGATATGCACCACCCTAGATCTCATCCGCTCCGCACCTGACATCAGGTGAGATCGAGGGCAAATCTGCTTAGCTTGAAGCTCAAAAAGTTTAGTAGTATTGTTTTCTACTTGAAAAAAAAAATTCCGAGGTCGAATATCTGCTTCGCCTCAAGTAAAAATTACAACCTAAATTTAGTAATAAAAATATTAATTTTGTTACGTTACTTTTTAATTTGTACAACTTATAATTTTGGTTCCTTGCTGAAAGCTTTATTAATCTGAGAAATTGAGCTATTAAATTAAGCAAAATGTATTTCCTTATTTGAGTACCTAAGCACTACTTACCATCACAGCCATGTTCACCACCATTAAAATAGTAGCTGCAACTCTTGAAGTTTTACTGCTTTTGTCACCCATTGTTTCAGCTGGAAAAAAATTTCTTTACTAATTATCACTGTTTCTAACTTACTTTTATTCTTTTTATTTGTCAAACTACAACAGTTGATTGAGTCTGTTTTGTACACCTAATAAATAACGCTAATCTCAGGAACTACTGGACCGATTTGAAAAAAAAAATGTGTTTGATAGCTTTTTATCAAGGATACGACATGAAACATTAGTTTAATCCCTCCCCTCCCATCGCAGTGATGGGAGGGGAGGGATTAAACTCAAAGCGCGGCGACGCTTTCGCGGGGGGACCGCTCGCTAGTATTTAATTAATTTTGTTTTAAAAAGTATTTTCTTCTTACTTTTCGAATAATGTAAACAATCTTGGCATTCCTTTTTAACGAATTAATTCATTTTAAAATAAGACAAACACAAAAATTACACCATAGATATTATTTTAATTGTTATGAAAAGATTGTTTTTAGTTTACTTACACTACCTTGTCTATACATTTTTGATATATGTCTGTTTGTGTATCATCATGATGACCTATTTGAACAAAATTGTCAAACTACTACTCATAATCTTCGTTCTTCAATTTTCAAACAATATAACTCTCCAAAATTTAAAATTGAATTAAAGAAATGGCTGGTAGAAAAATGTTTTTATAGTGTGCAAGAATATTTGCAATACAAATAATTTTGTTAAAAATGATTCAAAAATGTTATGTGTGCATGTGTGTGTATACGCCTGAAAAGGTAGAACTAAGAGATGTGTACCTACTTATAAGAGCTTTTGTAACCTTTGTTCATATACACAATAAAGACTTACTTACTTACTTATTATTTTACTAGCAAAGAAAAACTGACTTAATTAGTTTTATACGTACAAAATTAGTTAAAATCTCAATTAATTTGTAATCCGTGGCCCCTAACACAGATGAATGTTGTATGTATGATCATTAGAACATAATAAGTTTTTCAGCCAGTGTGGTAGGGCTACGAAATTGGGTCTGAAAAAATACCCAGGTATTAATTTCCGTGTAAAAAAGTTTTTTAATCGAATCATCAAAAGTTTTCCCATTCAGCGCTTCATAGAGGTTTTAATAATGTTAGTTGCTTTTTGACTTTTACGGTACATCATTTCCTGTGAATGTATTTTTGAAATAGAAACCTACTTCTTTCAAGTTTCGCTTCCTAGTTTTGCCGTGAGCTGAAACGAGTTGATATTAATTTTGAAACAAAAAAAAATTTGAAACTATGTAAATCATTTAAACTGATTCTCTCGTTAAGATGCAAAAAATGTGGAGTCTCGTTCTCCAGGAACGTTATGACTAGAACAGTATCAGCTTTCGATAGTCACAATGATATTTTAACGACGCATTTGGTGTATTGGTTAAAGCTCCTGACCATTACGCCGGCCGTCGCGGGTTCGAATAACGCAAGGGGTAAATGTTTGTGTGATGAGCACGAATATTTGTACCTGAGTCATGGATGTTTAATATGTATTAAGTATATTTATGAGAGACACCCCCGTCATAATCGTTGTCTGGTATTCCTTTCTTCGAAACCAAGATGATTGGTGTGTTGTCTGGCGCATATTCGTATTTTATAATGATATTATGTGCGTGCAAAACTTGATAACAGCGTCCTTGCGGACTGTACTTCCTTCAATCACCTTAGTGTATTTTTAAAAAAAAACTTAGCGAGTTTTAGAATGCTTTAGAATGTTTTTAACACTCACAGTGTCATATTTTATATTCATAAAGATGAAATAAGAAACCAAAAATTTGCGCACGGGCGGGTATGCGGGTATTTTATGAATATAAAATATGACACTGTGAGTGTTAAAAACATTCTAAAGCATTAGATAGCGAAGCGACATCAATTTCCAAGTTGAATTTATTCTGTAAAGAATAACTGCTTGGGCCATCTGTTTCATAAACAGACGGCTAGATGGCGCTAAGCGTCACGCCATTGACGTTTTCATAAGAAACCACAAATTTCGCAGGGTCAGACTAACAGCACGGTAGCTCAATTGGTAAGAGCGCTTGGCCCGGTTTGCCAAAAGGTTACTGGTTCAAGTCCCGCCCGTGCGCTAATTTTTGGTTTTTTATTTCATCTTTATGAGTTTTAGAATGTTTTTAACACTCAGTGTCATATTTTATATTCATAAAGATGAAATAAGAAACCAAAATTTTTTACGTCACGCGTAATGACGTATCCATAAGAGACCACAAACGCAAGGTCGGACCGACAGCACGGTAGCTCAATTCGTAGAGCGTTTGGCCCGGTTAGCCGAGAAGTTGCTGGTTCGGTCCCGCCCTTGCACAAATTGCAAAGTTCGCAAACACTCGCAAAGTTCATAAAGATGAAATAAGAAACCATCTTATTTCATCTTTATGAACTTTGCGAGTGTTTATTGAGGTGCTTTTACATAGCAAGAAAATGGAATGAAAACCTAATTTATCAGTATCAACCAGCGCCAATATTGACATAGTCGCTTTCCGATCACTTGTCACAATGATTGATGATCTAAAGTGAACACACATGACCCGATTAGACTATACAAGGTCGGCACGATGTGGGTCAAATGTGTACTAATATTGAACGAGCATTGGAAATTTCAGGAGTTTGTTTTATTTAGGAATTTTATAGAAACTTGGAACTGCCAATGATGAAACTGTCAGTTTCGAGTTAATACTTATAAAATTATTCAAATCTATACTTATATTATAAAGCTGAAAGTTTGGTTGTTTGAACGCGCTAATCTTAAATAGGTACTACTGGATCGATTTGAAAAAAAAAACGTTAGATAGCCCATTTATCAGAACGAAAAATGTTGCGAAAACGGAGGAAAAATATTCCTTTTGGGAACTTCCGCTGAGTACGCTGCGTAAATAAACCGCTTAAGTTACACAAAAATCATGTAAGTATGACAAGATTATTCTGCATTAATAGTTCTACAATAAAGTCCGCGACAGCATATGTCTATCTTATATGGTTTACTTACTACAACCTTTTTTATTTACTAATATTATAAAGCCGAAGAGTTTGTTTGTTTGTTTGTTTAAACGCAATTATCTCAGGAACGGTTTTACGTAACGCTGCGACGGGAGGGGAGGAAGCAAACTCAAAACGCGCGGACGAAGTCACGGAGGATCGCTAGTAATATATTTCTGAAAAAAGAACTGCGTTATGTTTGCATAAAGAACCCTTTAACATTTTAAAGGTTCGCTGTCAGCATTGAACTAATAATATTATCTACTAGCGTTTGGAACTGACACCCCGAACATATTTCGTGCTCCATGAATTGACGTCACTTTTCATCATCATGAAACGGTTTTATATTCGAAATTCAAATTTCAAGGAATACGTCACAATCCTGTTGTAGTATTTATGTTAATTGTTTGCTTGGCATAGCTTCTCTATAATTAGGAATAACAACTCACTGGCCAGTAATATTGAGTATAAAGGCTTAGGTAACTCTTTCCGGCGCGATATCGAAGAAGACACAATAGATTTTTTATTGTTTTACGGCTATAGCCGTTAACCGCGCCGGAATGTGACTTCATGCGACGAAGTCTTATGATAAATATTTTGTTTTATAAAAGGCATTCATATTGAAACTTAATGAACCATTTTAAAACTGAATATTTGAACGGAAACTTCCACAATTTCGCAATTTATACATGCTCTAGTATTTTTTGTCTATTAAGACAAATATTGCAAAGGATTTACAATTATAATGGATTACTGAAAGTTAACGGATTTCAAATTATATTTGTATCATCAATCCATCTTTTTATTTCAGCTAGAATCTGCATGATTCGAAAACAATGAAACAACAAATACCCATGCGTTGTCCCCATAATATTTACTCTGATAAAAACCACCTAAACAACATAAAATAACAATGTAAATAGTGCATTGTGTCGTTTAAAAGGTCATCGACCCGAATGCATCATGAATTACAAATGATGCACGCCTCGGTTCCCAAGTTATATTCAGTTCCTATTCCTGCAATCGCTTAGTTCTATTTTTAAAACGAAAATGCTGTTGAACTGTCTTACAAGCTATAAGAATTTAAAAAAGTAAGGCCCTATTTTTTCCAATGTCAGTGGAATATTTGTAGAATTAAATACTAAACTCCAAAATTTTATTTATCAGCAGGTCTTCACGTACATGCCATTTTAAAATCGGTCGTTTTAAACGTATTCTGTCTGATAAGTCTTATCTGTCGATGGAAAAATCGATCCTAAAGAAAATCAAAAATAAACCTAAGGTATATTATTGCATAAAATTCTTGAATTATTAATATGCAAAATTAGATTTTCAAGATTTGTCAGCGACAAGCGACTCACAGGTGACTGTACAAACGATACTGATGCCAAAAACCCAAAAAAAAAAATTTTATGTGGTACAGCAATCAAGTTAAAATTACCAACACCAGGTAGCCTCTTTGTAGCTTACTAGCTACGGCGTAGTATTTCGTAGATAAGCGCTAGCTACGCGCTAGGGTGCGAGTTTTCCCATTAGTTTTGTAATTTTTTTGAATGTTATTTATGAAGAGGTTTTCTTGCATAAAACTTGCTCAGAATTTAAAGCAAACATTTTTTTTAGAATAAGCATAACTCAAATTATCATCCCTGAGTTGGATGTCACTGACCAAAACAACACCCTGTATATTATAACGTAAAACTAAATTAAAACGTTGAACTCATCTAGAAACAAAATGTACTACCTAGTTTTAAACTTAGCATAAGTTCACCAAACTGCAAAAATTAAACATCTATAAAATAAGCAAATTCATATTAAGAACTCACCGAATCTTTCAAGTAATACCTCTCACATTAAAATCCATTCAGAAACGACGAAAAACTAACAATTTGTAATGAAAAAGTTTCGATAAGTTTTCCCGCCCGTTTTCACTAGACACGCGCGCTTTCCCTGTTGCTAGTGAACCAATACTGAAAGTAGCTGAAATACTACTCACTGAATGTATGTCAACTGAAGTGGGACTGGGAGGGAAATAGAATCGTCCATAAATGTCATAGGAATTATGATCGAAAATACTATTTTTACCTAATCGCTTATTTTTTTTATTTACTAAACCATCTGTAGCTCGGCTCGTTAACAGTTTTGATAATTTAGCAGGTTTCAAAAATAAATTATATAATAAAAAATAAGCATTCGAGTCTTCGATTGGACAAATTGTTTCGCACTGGCATGTGGATGCAGTAAAAACAAAAGTTAGGTATTTAAATGTTTTTAATCTATAATACTGTTTTTACAGCAACCAGCCAGTGTTTCTTTTTTCATTGGGTCTTTCAAAATACTTCATTTTTTCAAAATACTGACATATTAACTCAAACAAATTGAAAGATAGCCAGAAAAACGTAACTACTTATTTATTTGTGTAAAATCAACTTTAGGGTGGTTCTCATTTTTTTTGCAAATCAAGGCAGTACTAAATAGACACAAGGAGGTTTTGATCTTTAAAAAAGGTTGACGAAATAAAAAATATTTATTTTACTAATGAAAGCATTTTTTTGTTAAAGGTATGCTCATCAAAGACTCATCATGGCGTGATCAAAAACACTTTCTGCCTGCCTCTATAAATAATTTCAAGGAAAGCAAAGTCGGTTTGCGATTTATTATTCAACTATTGAGTGTGCTGTATTGATCGTTGCCCAGCAGCAGGATTATTAACTATATTGTTAGTCAAACTTGTCAAAGTCAAAGTCAAAAATAATTTATTCAATTTAGGGCCCATTTTTCCATGGTCATATAAAACTTATTAGACATATAAATAACTAGCGGTCCCCCGCGACTTCGTCCGCGCGTTTTGAGTTTGCTCCCTCCCCTCCCGTCGCAGCGTCATGTTTTATATCCTAAAGCCTTTCTCGATAAATAAGCTATCCAACACAGAAATATTTTTTCAAATCGGTCCAGCAGTTCCTGAGATAAGCACGTTCAAACAAACAAACTCTTCAGCTTTATAATATATTAGCGCAAGCGCACGTTGTACTTAAGCTGCGAACATTATTTTGGTGCGGAGTTATGTTAAAACTGTGATAGCTCCTAAGATATTTATTGAAATCAAATGATATAAAGGGCAACTTGGTTCTAAATGAAATGCTCGTGATGATGAATGTATTTATTTTGATAAGAATAAATACCTGTGTGTATAATACACATCTAAAAATAATGCATTATTTTTTTACAAATTTATTAACATAAAAAAGGTTGTAGTAAGTCAACCATAAAAGATAGACATATGCTGTCGCGGATTTTATTATAGAATTCTTAATGCTGAACAATCCTGTCATACATGATTTTTGTGTAACTTAAGCGGTTTCCGCAGCGTATGCAGCGGAAGCTCTCAAAAGGAATATCTTTCTCCCGTTTTCGCAACATTTTTCATTTCTGCTGTGGTCTTATGAGTCGTATCTTTATGTTCTATAGCCTAAAGCCTTCCTCGATAAATGGACTATCCAACGCAAAAAAAATTTTTCAAATCGGGCCAGTAGTTTTTGAGATTAGCGCGTTCAAACAAACAAACAAACAAACAAACAAACTCTTCAGCTTTATAATATTAGTATAGATAAAGCGACAGATTTTATAAAACGTCAGTTACGTATCCTTGCTGACAATAAGGTGACGTTTTTAAATTAGCCATATTTTCTAGCCAATAACTTTTCTCCTGATTAATATTGATTGAAATTTTCTATAAGGATTCATCAAATAAAGTGTTTTCGTTTGTCCACAGTAACGATAAACCAAGTCACCTTTGCATTAATAAAGAAATTTGCCATTTTCCTAATAAAAGGATTTTTGACATTTGAACCACTAACATTAAAGTTCGATAAAAAGACTGAAATAACAGTTTCCTTTAAAATTTTATTGGGTAACTTAGACACTTAATAATCCGTGTTTCTACCACGAACACTAACAACACAAGAACATCAGTTTGGCATACTCAAAATGAGTTCATCCAAATCACGCTGTGGAATGGCCGCCCATGTTCGTTGCAACAACAAAAAAAGGTCTTCTTGCGACTGGATACCCTCCATATTCGGCAGAGCTCTTCTCTGTAGAATATTCCATGCATGCTCAATCGGGTTCAAGTCTGGCGACTGAGCAGGCCAGGGCAGGACATTGATGTTAGCTGCGGCGAGAGTCTGTCTTACAACTCTTGCGGTGTGCGGTCGTGCATTATCATGCATTAACTGAAATAAGGGACCGATTTGCACTTGTAGAGGAACGATGACGTCTGATACAATCGTCTCAGCATAAATTTGAGCGTTGAGGTTGCCTCTGATCCGAATCAAATCAGTTCTTCCGCCGATCCAAATACCCGCCTATACCATGATGGTTCCACCACTGTAAGGATGGACTTCCTGGCAGGATTTTAATCGCTGTTGGCGTCCAGGGGTTCTCCAGTGTCGTACACGTCTTGTATTCGGTCTCATACCAAAACGAGACTCATCAGAAAAGCACACGAAATGCCATTGTTCTTCTGCCCAATTTCTGTGTTCAAGAGCCCATTGATATCGAATCCTACGATTGTGCATTGCTATAGGTGGTACCCGTAGCGGTCTTCGGGAATGAAGGTTCACTTCATGCAAGCGGTTTCTGACTGTTTGGTCGCTAATTAAGTTCCCTGAAGAGTGATGAAGGCTCACGGCTAACATCATGGCGGTTATTGTTGGAGCTCTTCGAGCTGTGATTTGAATGTATCGGTCTTGTCTCCGTGTGGTGCAGCGATACCGTCCTCCATGGCGCTCAGCCACGGTACCAGTGCTTCGGTAACGTGTCCAAAGTCGACTGATAACACTCTGACTTGTATTCAGAGCTAAAGCCACAATACGTTGCCGGGAACCAGCTTCTATCATTCCCACGGCTCTGAGCATTTCTTTCCTGCTTAAATGACGTCGCCGCTTCATAATAACGTTGGTTTTAATCAGTAGTAGGGAAACAGTAGCGCTAATAATGTCTTCAATGCGTTGTATGTTTTTATAGGGAAAATATTGACAGCTGATTTTCATCTTTTACTCGAATTAGATTGACAGTTCCTGTTTCAAATTATGAAATGCACCGAAAAGGATCCAAATAATTTTAAATCATAAATTTTTTACAAAGCCACATCTCAATCTCAAGAAATCCGCATAAAAATGCTTGATCCCTAGACACTTTTGATGTGTGTATTTTGTTCGACGAATATTGTTACTTTACCTGTTTTTTTACATTGTTACCTGACTATTGAAAAATCAGCCTTTAGGACACAAAATGCCACTTATGAACGTCAATAAGGGGAAGTAATGTGGGGCTTATGGGGCAAGAACGTGTCTCCTTATCTTTCGGGCCCTACTAGCGCTTCGAGACAAGACACAGACAATTTCGCAAGTGCAGAGAAGAAACGCCGGAACAAACTCACTCACCACCAGTTGGGTCAGGCCGTAGATTTTGCCACAAATAGCGCAAAGGTGTCACAAAAAAATCTACGAGTCCATCGCGCAGAGTAACGCAAAATGGTAAAGCAAAATTGTTAAGGAGTGCATACAAGATATGTAATTTTCACATAACTTTTAATATCTTTAGGTGAACCCATAAGTACTTACTTACTTGTAACATTTATTAGGAAAATGCTACTAAATAAAACACACTTTTACAAGGTAAGTATGACAAATGTTAAATTTTACTCTTGTCTGTAACAAAAAACTAAGAGTTCTATTTCTAGAAACACAATTTATTTATAGGAACAAAAATCAAAATTTCAAAAAAAAAAGAAGTCATAAAAAGATCAGTATGGAATTATAAAGAGTATTTAACTATGACACTTGCACGTGATGAGTGGTTAACTAACAAAAAACTCATCGAGGACAGAAACATAATTTCTAAGCTTTGATTTACTATCACAACCGCAATAGGAATGAAAGTTTACCAAACATGAATTATGTTCAACTGTATATTTTAATATAGTGTGTTACTGTACGTTGAAATAACTGAAATCGATGTCGAACATAATTTGATCCCGCCGGGAAATATTTGGTTGGGGTAACACTTTAACACGTCATCGAAGTGCATTTCACATACATCCTCAACCTTTGGGTACGTAAAGACTAACCCTTTACTACCTTTCAAGTTTTTCACTTTCCTTACAAACTTCACAGTAGAGATTTGATCTTTTATCCATAAAACAAGTCCTACAAAGTGCTTCAAACTTTTTTTTGAAGAAAATTTTGCCACGATCCAGTCATCTTTTTTAAAATATCATTATCGCCTGTAAAGTACTCAACATCGCATAACCCAAACGGTATGGCTGGCTCGAAGTTTTCCTTTTTTACCTTGTTCTTCTAAACATGTCGTTTTGAAATCATCAAATGTTTCACATTCAGAATTATCTGTGTCGGCTAGACTCAGAATATCGGAATTTTCTGAGCTTGATTTAATAAATGTTCTTATCTTCTTCTTCTTTACAGTTTTCATACTAACTTTTGACTTTTCTTTTGTATCAATATTAGTTTTTCTTTTTTTTCACCATTTTTTTTTCTTAGTTTAATTTTTCCGTGTTCTTTTACTGTCTGCTTGTTAATAAAATTACACAACAAAGTAGACATCTTACTGAAATTTAATTACTTAGTATATTATACCATCAAGACACAAGGACCACTTGTAAGGATATTTTGTAAGTTTAAAATAAAATAAATAAATAAAAAAGGCAAAAAAAGAGCTTTTCATACAAGACATTCTCAAGCATGACAATCACCTAAAAATATTTTTAATTAATCTTTTCAGTGTCTGTCATAATAGACAGTCCAAAACTGGAAGAGTTTTTAAGCTGGAGCAATAAAAAAAAAACAGTTTAGTTTATTGCGAAACCATAAAAGGTGCAATGCAAGCTAAAAAAAACCTGCAAGCCTATGTGTGTAAGCTCCTTTATTTGGTAGCGTATAATAAGTAGCGCAAATTCTACGCCTCTGGTATCGCAAAGTGGCAAAAAGTCATTTTTGCGCAACTGTCGCGCAAACAAAATCCATTATAACTTGATAAATAAGCTATTTTTGAATATAAATTAAGCCTTGAAAGATGTCAAACATTTCATTAAATCATGCGCAACAACAAGTATAGATATATATCAAAAACTTAAACTGATATACTAAAAAACACTCTCCGGAAAAAATATGACACTTCCTTCTTTCAAACAATGTTGATGTCGGACTGACAAAAATATGTCCGCTGACAGCGTACTGACCATACACAAAGATTCTTCGGTGCTTCCACTACTCAGACTTGAATACTGCTACTTTTTAAACACAACGGAATGGGCCGATATAAGTTGCGCAATACAAAGTAGCGCAAAGAACGGATTTTAACGTTTTTCGAAAACGAGTGAAAATTCATGATCTTCCTTAGGATATACGAAACGATTTTTAAAACGTGGCTAGCTAACTACTATTGTTTAGCGTCAAAGCAAACAGACTGTCAAAAAGAGTTATATTTTTGATTTTACTGATGCTCAAAGTGCACCTCTACCGGAACGGATAAGCGTATTTTACGAAAAAATCATCGCTTTTTGCAGCAAAATGTTTAAAAAATTTCCAAGGGTTTGAAGTTATTCAAATATATTTATTAATCGCGTTTCACCATTTGTGAAGAAATACGATGCTGTTATTGAAAAACATATACGTACAATACTTTTTTTTTAAAATGAAGCGGAGAGTTATGTTACAGCTAATGTGGCAAAATCTACGGCCTCACCCAGTTACGAAATAAATAAAAAAGATTTTTTTGACGATTTCATTTTAACAAAATTATTCTCAGCTAATAAAGTTGAATAAGTAGATTTATTGGATTATTATTAAGCTTTTTTTTGGTATTAAGTATAATCCGCTGGTTAGAATGTTAAATCTTGCTTCCATTATTATTTTATTTCATAGAAAGTGTGGAAATTATATTTGGATGATTGCGACCTAATTCTAATTCTATTTTGATCTTGATTTGTTTTTATTACTGTAATTTAATTTTAATTTCAATTCTAATGTAAACTAAATTATGTTATGACCAATATAAAGCTGGCTAGTTCCTAGCTCAAAGGATGAGCTAGGAACTATTCAACTAGAAGGGTCCCGTTTTTTGATAATCTACGGAACCCTAGAAACGGAACTTTGCAAGCCTTTGCTTATATAAATAACTGTTTTAATATCCGATCGGTAATTATTTTACGGGTAACTCGTTTCACGCACAAACACAAGTAAAGTCGGGCATCTAAACAAAGTTTACTATTATGTCAATACCGACCCGGACAGAACAAAAGCACTTCTGGTGTCCCCATTTTGGATCACGAACGTTTATTCAGGAATTAATACTTTACTAAGGATGGTCAAATCCATACTTCTTGTCCATATTTCTTCTTTCATCTTTCACCAAGCGAGAATAAAAGTCAACTTCAGAATAAATCGCTTGTTATCCGGGAGTATATTAATTTACTATTCTACCATCTACTGTTCTAGAATATCGCTTTTAAACGGAAGTAACTCTTAAACCCTGTACACACTATGACTTTCAGCAGCGATGCAGTCGCGATGCAGCATAGATGCAGTCGCAAACTGTCAACCTTTACACACTGCGCTACTTTTAACATTGATGCAGTCGTAATGCAGAAGCTTGATATTGACAAATTATGTCTATTCGCGACTGCATCGACACTAACGCGCATTAGTATCGATGCAGTCGTGCTTCTGCATCGATGATAACACGCGACTGCATTGATGCTAAAATTTTATTGGATTACATCACAAAATTTTTGAAATGACAACGTCTCAGCGATCATCCTAAAATTAATTAACTGTAATACGCCTTAAAAAACTATAAGTTAATAGTAGTATAATCATTTTATCTATACTAATATTATAAAGCTGAAGAGTTTGTTTGTTTGTTTGTTTGTTTGTTTGTTTGTTTGTTTGTTTGTTTGTTTGTTTGAACGCGCTAATCTCAGAAACTACTGGCCCGATTTGAAAAATTATTTTTATGTTGGATAGTCCATTTATCGAGGAAGGCTTTAAGCTATATAACATAAAGATACGACTCACAAGACCACAGCAGCAATGAAAAATGTTGCGAAAACGGGAGAAAGATATTCCTTTTGAGAGCTTCCGCTGCGTACGCTGCGGAAACCGCTAAAGTTACACAAAAATCATGTAGGACAAAATTGTTCAGCATTAAGATTTCTATAATAAAGTCCGCGACAGTATAAGTCTATCTTTTATGGTTGACTTACTACAACCTCTTTTATGTTAATAAATTTGTAAAAAAATAATGCATCATTTTTAGAGGTGTATTATACACACAGGTATTTATTCTTATCAAAATAAGTACATTCATCATCACGAGCATTTCATTTAGAACAAAGTTGTCCTTTATATCATTTGATTCCAATAAATATCTTAGGAGCTATCATAGTTTTAACATAACTCCGCACCAAAATAATGTTCGCAGCTTAAGTACAACGTGCGCTTGCGCTAATCTTTTTTATATTATAAAGCTGAAGAGTTTGTTGGTTTGAACGCACTTATCTCAGGAACTGCTGAACCGATTTGAAAAAATATTTCTGTGTTAGATAGCTTATTTATCGAGAAAGGCTAAAACATGACGCTGCGACGGGAGGGGAGGGAGCAAACTCAAAACGCGCGGACGAAGTCGCGGGGGACCGCTAGTAATCTTATAAATCCAGTATTAAATAATTATTTATCTTTCCAAAGCAACTTTTTAAGGACAACACATACCTAAAACGAGTTTAGATTTTTATTATATTTTTTCGGAAATCGCAATATTACTGTTTCATACAGGTTTGGCAAGTACCAGCGGGATACTGGAGTACAGTCAGGAACAAAGTTAAGTTAAACAATTTGAACATCGTCATTTGAATGATTTAAGATTTTGCAAACACTTTTGTGAGTAATTATTTAGACTAGACTAAGAAAATAAAAGTAAAGTTAGCCTGTAACATCCTACTGCTGGGCAAAGGCTTTACCTATGAAGTACTTTAACTATGAGGTAGTTTGAGCTATACTCCACCACGCGGGCTCAGTGCGGGTTGGTGGAGGGATGTTTGCAAGGCAAGCGACTAACCCTTATGTCAGATATTATCAAGCCGCCCACAAGACCTCTGACAGGCTTAACAACTAATATCAACCGATATTAGCCGGGTCCAACGGTTTAACGTGCCTTCCGAAGCACGGAGATGCTCGTGATACGTCACTTATGTCGGAATGGTCACCCATCCAAACACGACCGCGCCGTAGGTTGCCTCACTTCGGTATCACTACCAAAGCGCTGCTACCACTGCGCTACGACCTAAGAAAATAATCAATATTTATTTATATGTAATTTTACTAATTGCTTATTTAAATTAATAACATCGTTGGGTGTCAAAGTTATAGATACAATAAGTACTATACGTCTCTACGAATTAACGCACTGATATCATCATTATATATTTTTTCTATAATATTGTCTGGGGTCTGGGTGTTGTGGTACCACCGTTGTGTCTGATTTCCATAACACAAGTGCATTTGATACTTACTTTGGGATCAGAGCAATGTTTGTGATTGTGGACATCAATCACAAACATTATTATTATTTATTTATTATATTATTTATATATTTATTTATTTATTATTTATTTATCATTAAAAAAACTAAACTTGGAAAGGTTTCATAAACCCGTTGGGATATTTCAAATCGTTTTGAAAACGTAAATAAACACAATATCAACTATTTCAAATATTCAAAACCTACTTGTGTAATAATAGTGGCCTTGTTGCCAGGAGCATTCTCGTCCAGTCTTTAAAACCGAAACTTTTGCATGGATGGGTCCTACTCAACTAATTTAAGCTAGACATATACAAACGATTATGGATCTAACGAGCTTTCTAGTTATTTTCGTTTTAGAAAGATTTTCAGTAAAAAAAAAAAAACGGACTTCAAAAAAAGGATGGTATGTAATCAATTCAATGTGTACGAGTATGTATGTGATATTGTTGGATTTTGATATTATATGAGTATGTTGAACTACAAAGGCTTCCAAACACATGTGCAAAATTTCGTAAGTGTTTGTATATACAAATATAAAAACATACAAATGTTTGTCCACGGATTTCTCAATAACAAGATATCATAGCGAATTTTATATTTTTAGTTAGATAAGGTACATTATTTCAACATAGAGTACAGTGTAAGTTTCTTCAAAATCGGTCCAGTAGTTTTTAAAATATAGGTAAATAGCAATAAAATGTGATATAATAAATAATTAAAAAAAATATTCCGTTTCAAAAAACTGTCAAATAAATAAAAATAACGCATTTACCTAGAGGGCAAATCTTTATATTTATTTATATATTTATTTATTGCAAATACATAGTAGAGTATCAATTTACATAATCAATATCATACCTACATATGCACACCCTGTAGGGTACAGCAAATAATGGTAATGTAATCTTTATTAGGAACAACAATTCATTTGGAGTTGGTGTCTTATGTGACAGTTTCAGTCTCATCATCCTAATGAATTTAGTTTCTCCTAAGTATAGCACGGTAGAAGAAGGCAAATGCTTTATTTTAAGCTTTTCTAGCCACTTTTTTTGTTGATGACTGTACCGGCCAACATTCTAAAGGACGATTTACGATGGTGAACGACCTCGACCGTGGTCTCTACACCTAACCACTTTGCAACGATAATCGCTTACACACACACGTGACAAAAACGGGCGTCACTTCTAAGAAAAGACGCCTCGAAGTTCAAGCGATTTTAGCTGTTAAGGTGATAAGGCGGCGCGGTGAAAAGATAATTTATCCACGCCTTACTTACAATGAGAAAAAGGAGCGATTTTAACTCATACCTTTAAAGAAATAGAGGTGAAAGTATTGTAGGTATATCTTTGTAAGGTCAACCTTACGTATGACCCGTAACATTCATTAATCAGGGTCATTTTAACCGAAGGTTAATGGCTAGATATTATGAAAACTCGATCAAAAACATTTATTGAGCGCATATAGTATCTTCTTTAACTCAATATGCAACAAAACATATGTGTTGAGGAAAAAATAACTAAGAATTATCATATCTTGTTTAGTGGGTACGGGTTTCCCGGCACGGACAGTCAATCTTTGTGTAATTTAGTTAGTTTTAGTGATTAAAATATGACTATTTAGTTGAATTCAACTTTGATTTATATTTGTTAGTTTAAGTGATGCGTCGAAATCTTTCGGAAGTGTGAAAATGTGCAATCTATGTTTATTAATTTTTGTTTGTGGTAAGTGAGTTTATTTTGTTATCAAAACGTCAAATTACCTCTAAGTATTGTTCTTACATTAAATCAATTTCATATCAAATACCTTTTTGATATTATGGATATTAGAATAGAATACAGGCATCAAGAAACGTATGCGATCACTTTGACAAATCAAAATCGTTTTTGTTATGGTAAATAATCAGTAGGTAGCCAGCACATTAGGTTACCCACTTTTGTTGCAAACTAGCCCTTATTACAACTGAATAAGATACCGTAGTGTTTACCTTGACGTGCTGTTGTCCGTACATATAGTTGTTATTATAATATTATTACGTTTTTTTTTATATTAAAAGAAAACACACAACAAATATGTTTTCTTGATACAATTACGTTTTAAAAAAACAGTTTATACTAGTAATTTTTGATGAGCTTTTTTTGATGTGTATAATTAATTATACTTATAAATATGGATGACGTTAAAGGAAACTTGTAAAAAATATGCACTGCACGCAAGATGGAAAGTTTCAAACATAACCAATTAACGCACGGGAGGGACTCGAATTTTTGGTTTCTTATTTAATCTTTAACAATGTAAAAAATGACACTGAGTATTAAAAGCATTCTAAACCATAAAATAATATTATTTAAATGTAGAAGTTGTTTTTGTAGTTTTGTCGACAGTGTTTATGAGTATTTGTAGGCTTGATAACAATATTTCTACTTATTGTGTCTGTCAACTCTCTATAAAGTGTTTCAAACTTTTTTTACCTAAAAAATTACACCATTTTTTTATGAAACGAAGTATACCTACCTGTTCGTTTGGAATTTTTAATTATCAAGGCGTTTTCCTGTTTAGAACTAGGCATGTAAACAAGTTTTGAGCTATGTACCTCATATCTAAAATCCACAACAGCTTAATAAAATTTAGATGTTTTGATTTGAATTATTTTGCTATTTTTACAGTAACATCTTCAGTTTCATCATTGACCGTGAATGCACCAGAAAAAATATGCACGTAAGTGAGATTCTTTGTCTCTACAAATATTATAAAGCTGAAGAGTTTGTTTAAACGCGCTTATCTAAGGAACTACTGGACCGATTAGAAAAAATATTTTTGTGTTGGATAGCTTATTTATCGAAGAAGGCTTTGGGTTATAAAAATCACGCCGCGACGGAAGAGGAGGCAGCTAACTCAAAACGCGCGGGTGCAGTCGCAGGGGACGGCTAGTATTTTTATAACTGGCAACACGTCTACCCAAGTTCAAAGGAGAATTAATGAGATGGTCAGACTGAGCAGAAAAATCATATGAATTTGGTACCTTACCCTAAGATACAAGCTCTTTAAATTAATTTTGTGAAAACTTTATAAAAACGTGGTGTAGTGGCTTGACGCTGATTTTCAAGGCGTCTGCTGCGCGTCGCTCCGTAGGTCCCGGGTTCGATTCCCAGTCGGATTAATGTAGAAATCATAATTTCATATATCAAGTCGAGCTTTTTTATTATGTAGGTACCAAAGGATCAAGATTCTTACGATGCTGGCTGCAACCATTTGCTTGAGAGATCTTACTCGCCGCCACAGACGTTAGGGCTTGCAAATCATACTTCTTGTTCTTTTCTTCCCAAATGCCTCTTCCTTATCCTCCATACTTTCATAGTCAAATTGAACAGGCTTCTTCTGGGTGAGTTCACTCCATCGTCAACTCTGTCTAAGCCAAATTAGGTTAAGGATACAGTAAAGAGCGAACTCGTTTCGAATTAAAAAACCGGCCAAGTGCGAGTTTGAATCGCGTACTGAGGGTTCCGTGTCAACTTAACTTTCTTCCACTTTGCCAAAATACCACGATGACCGATGTTTTGTTGTCAGCAAAAATAACTTTGTTTATTATAGTATTTGTATGAAGGACAAAGTAATTTACAAAAAAAATGGTTTGAGAGACCTATATTGTATATTTTGAATCGTGAAGTAGTTAGCAAAATACATCTTCCTACCAAGTTTCAACTGTGTTGATAATGATAATAGTTTCAGAATAAATTGTCTGTGACATACAGACGGAGAGACAGACAGACAGACTTTTGCCATTCGGCTACGGAACCCTAAAAAGACCTGTTCCTCAAAATAACTTCTAACAGTTCCAGCTACTCCGAGTTCCAGTGCTCTGACAGCAGCTGTATCAACGTCACCGCAGTTTGCGACGGACGCAAAGACTGCGCTGATGGGAGCGATGAGTCTGCTTGCGATGTTGATCAGTAAGTTCTGCAGAATACCCACTGAACTACTATAACTAGCGAATGAATCTGACGCTACGAACAAATCTCGTGCGCCATCTATTGACGACACTTGTCGACAACACATATTCGAAATGGATTCATGTTCGAAATTGAAATTTCAAGGAATATCTACACTTTGAGTTGTTACTTCTTCTTCTTCTTATTTAAGATCTATGCTCTTGTCGGTGGAGTTTTTTCCAATTTAATCGATCCCATGCCATTTCCTTGACTACTTGGTACGACTTGACTCCTAACTTTTCCTTAATTGGCGTCATGTATGCCCTTCTAGGTCTTCCTCTTTTTCTCCGCCCTTCAACTATTCCCTCTATGATGATCCTTATTAAGTCGTCATTACTGTTGTTACTACTAGTACAGAAAAGCTGTAAAAAGCAATAAATGACAAAGCTTCTCGCTTCTTTGAATGTAGTAATAACTTACTGAGAAAACAAGTACCTAAAACTTAGGGTATACTTGATCCTCTTCCTTCTATTTTTAGCTGTTGGAGCTTGCAAGTCCAGTGCATTTCTTTTTTTTATATTTAAATGTGTGTTCGTGTGATTTCTGATAGACAAGTTTTAATGATTTTTGATTTACAGAGACTCCCCACTCAACAAAGACTCAGTGCCTTCGCGTTCGAAGAGATCACTATGTGGGTTAGTACTTTTTTTCACCTTTAACCTGTTCAACCAGCGGTCCCTCGTGATTTCGTTGCAACGCAAAACAAACTAACTCTTCAGCTCTATAATATTAGTATAGATAATAAATATGTGCCGGAAAATACACCAATAATTGTCCTAGTTCGAAGTAAGGAAGTTTCTTTCTTGTGTCACGAATACAAGAAAACAATTATGACGGGGGCGTCTTCATTAAATACACATATATATAAACATCCGTGACTTAGGTACAAATGTTCGTACTCATCACACAAAGAATTGCCTATTGCGGGATTCGAACCCGCGTTGGCCGGCGTAATAGTCAGGAGCACTAACCACTACACCAAACGCGTCGTCAAAACTAAAACGTCGCGTCGTAAAATATGATGACTTTTAAGAACAGCGCGAGGCAGTTATCTTAAACTATTGACGAATCTTCATCAACCTAGTATTAGTCAGTCTACGAGTATCTAGCTAGACACTAAACTAGACTTTCTGAAGTCAAGACTGTTGGTGTTTTTCAAGTCCCTGCTTACTAAAGGATGTATGAACTAATAAACCGATCTTGTATTATCCTTCAGAATAAATTCATCATCATCATCATCACATTCAGCCAAAGGACTTCCAGTGCTAAACATAAGCCTCCCCCACGGTTTTTCACAGCAACCGATCACATGCGGTGCGCATCCAATATGTTCCTGTGATCTTTACAAGGTCATCTGTCCATCTTGTGGGTGAACGTCTTACGCTGCGTCTTTGGTCGAATGGTCTCCAATCTAGAACTTATACACACTATAACACAGTATATGCTGGTACATTATCAGGACAGGAACTGATAACCTGCCTTTCTGTATGTCTTCAAACAGACTTATTCTCTATTTTCAGTCAAAAAGAATGGCAATGCAACGACGGAGTCTGCATCAACGTGAGAGGCAAGTGCGACGGTGTCAGAGACTGCCCTGACCGAAGTGACGAGACTGCCGACCTGTGTGGACATCATCAGTAAGAGTTTTTAGAAGGATTTTATTGACAAAAGACCAAAAGTTTGTTTTTTGAAGATGCTTGCGAACCTCAATAACGACACTGCCGACCTGCGCGGACATCATCAGTAAGGGGTTTTTGAAGGAATTTTATTTATTAAAGACCAAGGGATTTTTCAAAAAGATGCATGCGAACTTCAATTGCTTTATGTTGCCAGAGTTTCGTTACATTTCGAACGAACCATAAAATTATTATAATATTAATTTTATGGAACGAACAGAGAACATAGATACAGAAATTTGACAACTTCAATGCCCCAATCATAGAGCTCCGTCCGACCAATCTCTTAGTTTTACATCGTACATCTTTTAGCTATGGTTCTTGAGATGCCAAGTGAATAGCTACGTATAGTCGATGAGTCTTTAAACCCGGTTATTATAAGAGTGGAGCTTTCAAAGATTTCACATTCCTCCCGCTTCCCCGCTCACCTACCCGCGTTCGTCCGTTTCATGTCAAAACAGTTATTTTTTGCACACTTTTCTCACCGCAAAGTGACAGTGACAGGTCTTACGATAATTAGGTTGTACAGACGCCAGCACATCAGGCTACCCACTTTTGTTGTAAACTAGCCCTTATTACAACGGCATAAGACACCGCAGTGTTTACCTTGACGTGCTGTTGTCCGTCCATAAGGATAAAAGTAAAGTTGCTGCAATGCAGTACCGTTACCATGAGTTTACTCGATAGCGACGACGGTTTTTCTCGCTAGCGCGACGTATCTCGTATTTTAGTTCATTTAGTGACCGCTAGAGACGCTGTGCAATTTTCCATATACTTGACCTTAAACCGTTGTAAACTCATGGTAACGATACAGGCAATGAATCAAACCAACTTCCTAGCGCTTTAATCTTCGTCAGCTTTTGATAACACGTTGGAATTAACAGAGAACCAACTCAAGGTACAATATAATAGATCTTCTAAAGTCAGGATTTGTATGTCTCTCGTAAGTGATATCGAGCGTTGAGGTTACCACCGCATTACCAGCTTTAGAACCAAAATCGCTTGTACCTCACGTCGAATCGTCTTTTATTTGAAGTGATTTTGAAGCGATTTTTGTTCGAAAGTGGTAACGCGGTCGTACTCTTCAATTGTGGCTTTCTTTCAGATGTGCAAGCCACACGTTCCAATGCCAATACGGCGCATGTGTAGACGGTCGCGCTCCCTGCAACGGCGTTCAGGACTGCGCTGATAACTCTGATGAGGATATGAGAAGATGTCGCAATCAAACTGGGGTGATATTGTAAGTTTCGTAGAAATAAAGCACTTTTTAGTAAATCCCTACATTAATTTGCATAGCGTATGTACGCTGGTGCGTCTGGGTTGATGCTGGTTTCAAGTGTCAGTTGATTGCTTTCGATAATTTGAATAACTTTCCACATTCGAAATACAAAACGCGAAAGCATGGCTTAAGTTTAAAAAGCTTTTATTCACTTATGGGGCCAAGACAGCGTTTGCGCATCAGACCAAACGTTTGTCAGGACCCTGAGCTACTTCCCTATAAGCATAATTTTGATCCACCAAATTTTAAAATGCTTGTAACGTGCTTCGTATCTACAATATACCCTGAACCATTAAATTTTGTTGGTTGTGTTGAACCTAGTCATATTTAAGTTCTTTTACTTTATAGGAATCCGGTGAAAAACTCCGTTTTAGACCGGTTGAAGATCTCACTAGACCACGTTGTTAATTTTTATAGGAATCCTGACAATCATTCAGTTATACATCGTTCAAAGAGACAAGCTGGATGCAAGTAAGTAGAAAATATCTAACTTTCATTTATATATTTAAATTTATCATAATTTTAGGCCAACATACCCGAACATTTATCAGAGAAGATAAAGATAGCTTTACGATCTCAAAAGAAGAGGTCTGATGGTATGAAGCTGGGCAGTATGAAAACAGGATAGCCTGCTTTAAAGCGGCCAGGCTTTGTAATTTTTAGTATCAGCTAAATGTGAAAATACCAGGTAAGTTTTAAGATAGGGCTCGTGTTAAGGTTGAATCTGAGTTTCGAAATATTTTTGTGATTGAAAACATTGGATAAACTCAAGACTTGGTTAGTATGTTTGGAAATCTATACTTTTCAGGAAGAACCAATGGAAGTGCCACGATGGCACCTGCATAGCTGTCTACGGCAAATGCGATGGGGTGAAAGACTGTCCTGATGGCAGTGACGAAACCTTCCCTCTGTGCAGGAAGAGTGTGTAAGTGTTTATGTTTATATATGTATATATTTTATCGATTTCTTCTTAGACTGTGGCTCTTGGTTCACCATTAGTCAGAATCCAAAATGACTAAACTTATTTATAATGGAGTAGGCTTGACCCAAGAAAACTAGACAAGTCTATCGCAATGCCAAAAACTTGCACATATCAAAGAGTTTCATCCAAGCAAGTCGTTACCATTTTCATTAACAAAACTGACAACAGGTATCAGCTCAGTTTGCGGTGCAGGAAACGCAAGACTGCAGACATGAAAAGTTGACACGAACCATTTCGAGCTTTTGACTCTTATAATTCTCTTGAAGAAGCTAGCTCCACCACATAGTCAGTACTTACCTGAATCAGACCGTAGTTCGAAAAATATCTCATCCTTCTATGTTCTTCTAGCTTTTCCATATTTCCAGCTGTCAATCGAACTTGTTCCGCTGCACGTACGGCGCGTGCGTGGACGGCACAGCGCCTTGCAACGGCGAGCAGGAGTGTGCTGATAACTCCGACGAACTGCTGCCCAGGTGCCGGAACGAGACTCGGGGGAGGTGAGCGAAAAGTGTTAAGTACTTACACGGACACGCATTACACATAGAAATATTAAAGACTTATGAACGTCAGAACAAAGTAAGTCGGTAAGGTAAGGTATGCAGAACTCCTGCAACATGATCAGCATAGTCATCATCTATGTGACGTAGGTATCCAATTTCATGACCTGCGAATTCGGGTCGAGTCAGATCTGCAAAATTTATAACAGAACTTCTTGTCAACAACCATCGATCCTATCTCGATCTCTTGTATCTCTGATCGAGATATACCAAATCATCAAAAGTGCTAAATTATCATAGTTAATTATTGCAACGCAGCATAAAACATCAGTCTACCGATTGACATCCATTATCTCTCTATTTAAGTCTCTGATCACTTTTAAAAAAACCTGTCTTCTCTTCTGCAGCGGAGGAACATTCCGCTGCGCTGATGGGCAAGAGATAGCCAGCTACTACCTCTGTGACGGTGCTAAAGATTGCCGTGACGGCTCCGACGAGACGGTAGCTGCGTGCGCTGGCAATCCCTGCAGTACGCATGTCTTTCAGTGCGGGTATGGTGCTTGCGTCGATAAGGGATCTGATTGTAACGGGGTATGTTAATGTCGAGGTCACCGCCGCCTTACAACTTTCAAACGAATATCGCTTGCCCACACGACACTAAAATGAGCGTCGTGTGACGACTCAAAACAAAAAACGACGTTAGGTACAAAATATTCTGGCTTTAAAGGTTGTTATGCGGTGGTTACCTCTCTCTCTTTCTCCTCTTTCTTCTGTATCAATAGACCCTAAACTTATGTTATCTTTAATATGAGACATCGTCTCGGTCGATAATACAAAAGTATGTTTTCGACTTTATCTAGTTTGTCAGTATTGATAGTGCACGCAAGTGAGATGGCTTTGTATAAATAAAGACTTCGGAGGTCTAGCTGAGAAGCAAAACCCAATAAAAAACTCAACCACTTGACTAGCTTTTAGCACATTTGGAGAATCATCATTTTAAATTCCTTACCTATCCATTCTAATTTAGGCAAGTACTGTAAATACAATGACCAAGAAAGATTATATTACCTAATCGATTCATTCGAATGTACTCGACTTACAGGTTCAAGACTGCGCTGACGGTTCCGACGAATCTGGCGAACTATGCAACAGGATAGATACTTCACAACCTGCGTAAGTAACCTAACTATATAAAAAAAAACAAATATTTCAAGCATTCTTCCCATTTAAGCATGTTCTAAAAGTGTGTAAACCCTCACAGCTCTCCATCAGTCAATGCCTGCATCCTGCCACCGTTCCCAGCTCACGGAAGTTACATAGTTGCGGGTGTACCCAACGCTGCCCCCGGTCAGGCCTTTGAGACCGTCAGCTACAACGTCACCTGCTACCCTGGTTATGGACTAATCGGAGACACTAAAGACCGGTTGTGCTTAAAAGGCGTGTGGTCACCCGATGTTGGCGATTGCGTTCGTGAGTACCTTGAACTTTGTAATATGGTAGGACTGCCGCAAGGGTTCTTTATTAGTCCCATACTTTTTGTCATTGTTTCTGTTTATACAGTAACTAAATGCCAGTCTACAAAGCCTTTGATGAGAGTATGAGTAAAGTGTTTTTATATTGTGTATTCTAATTCTTAGTACTATCAATTTCATAGCTGACGACGTGTTTAGTGTAGTGGGTAGCGCTACTGACTACTATGCCAGCCGTCGCTGGTTCGAACCGGTCCCGCAAGGGGAAAATGTTTGTGTGAAGAGCAAGAACATTTGTCCTAAGTTATGGATGTTTATATGTGTGTAAATATTTATGGGAGACGCTCCCGTCATAATCTTTGTCTGGTATTCGTGATACAAGGAATTAAATTCTTTACTTTAAAATCACGACAAGTAGTGAGTTGTCTGGTGCAATAAAAAACTTTTTGCATTAAATAACTTTTATTACCTTGATGTATCTCTTTGGATTGTTACGATATTCAAACGGAGATATAAATGACCTCTCTAACTGCCTTTCTCTATTAATTATCCTTAATGGTGTATGCCACATAAATGATATTCTAACTAACAAACATTTCACAGGATTCTGCAGACTCAACAAAGACGAAAGTGTTGAATACCGCTGCGTTCTCACCGGCAGTAACGTCGGCTCCCGAGTCTGTGGTGAATACGAGCCAGACGGCACCATCGTCAGGCCTGAGTGTCGTGAACCTAATTATTATTACAACGGAGTCCTTCCATACATGCGCTGTATTGACGGCAGCTGGGACTACATCGCTCGCTGCCTTGCAGGTTTGAAAAAATATTCTGACATCGTCATTAGCTCGGATAGTTTCGAAATACATATTACTGGTGTCCAGTTTTCCTTGAAAGTTGACGGTATAACTATTAATCAAGTTCTTAAACAGCCACATGAAAATATAGTTCAAGACAACACTACTAAAACTATAAATGAAACATTTGAAATTACTAACAAAATTGATGAGCAATCAAAACCAGAAGGAAAACCAATTGAAAATGGGGGTAGTATAAAACAGTGGCTGAATAGTTTTTACAGCAAAATGCCAAATAATAATCCAGAAAGTTTTAAATCAAGTGAACAAAGTAATGATCACGGTATATCTGAACGTTTTGCTAAATCAAGCACACCTCCAAGTAACGAAATTAAAGATCCAAAAGGATCTAAGGAAGATCTTAGTAACATTTACTCAATAAAATTAAACCGTTCTAATGAAATTGCTTTTGATTCACTAACGACAGAAACAGTAAATGTTGAACTCGATAATTTGATGCGAGTTACTCCAGTCACTCCAGTTTTTAATATATGGGATAGTCAAGTAACTCCAGTTACCCCAGATAGGGACTCCGATGATGATATCGCATAGAAATATGGCGGGGGATTTAGATATGTATAAAAAATAAAAAAGATAAAGGGGGGAGCAGGTCAATCAAGTTTCATAATTTAAATGTAAATAAGTATGTCATCAAAGTAAAGAATGTAACTACTGCTACTCACTCTTAGTGTACCGTTGCTTACTCTGAATACAAAAATAAACATTTGCAAGAGAAAACACATTTTTATTAATCCTAGAATCTAAAAATATTTCGCATACTTTTTTTTACATAAGAGGAAGCCACATGTGCGAAGAACCAACTTGTCAGTTATTTTTGTTTAGATAACAATATTTTTTTTGCAAAAAAACAAAAAAGCACTTGGCATCACAAAATTATACTTACAAAAGCGCCATTAAGTGGCAAGTTTGACGTTACTTAAGTTTGTTCTGTCTCGGAGGAGCAGTAGGTAAGTACGGACAACAGCACCTCAAGGTAAACACTGCGATATCTTAGACCGTCGTAATAAGGGCTAGTTTGCAACAAAAGTTTACATTATAAGCCATTCACCGCCTGACCGCCTGAGGTCAGTGTTAGACAAATTCCGATCTTTGACTGCCTTGGTGGCGCAGCGGTTAGAGGGTCGCACTTTGAAGCACGGCTGCGCCAGAGGTACCGGGTTCGATCCTCTGGTCAGGCCAAAAAAATATATACCTGGGTTTCTCTGTTCAGAAATCCGTGCAGAGAAACTTTGGAAGTTGGCGGTGTTACACCCCCGTGCCTCGGAAGGTACGTCAACCCGTTGGTCCTGCGCCTGATCTCTCCGGTTGTGTCAGATTGCTGAACCATTGGGCTAGGAGAGTGAGACGAATAGAGAGTGCACCTGTGTTCGCGCACTCACTTGTGCAGTATGTTATGTCCCGCGCAGTCAGTTAGTCGTTGTGACTGGCCACCGTAGTCGAATTCGGCAAAAGGGACTATTATTATTGTGTGGGTCATTTTCCTATCTCGGGACCACAGGGTCCCGGACCTTTGTAAGGCGTAGATGGAGCCAAAGCCAACACACAGACGGGCTTCTGTGACAACATTAATCTAAATGTAGTGTGTAAGGAGTCGAAGATTATCCCTGTATGCACTAAGCAAGTGCACCTAAGGACAACCCCCGGGTTGTGTAGATCAATTGCAAGATATGGGTTTAAAAATACTAGGTTATGGATGTGGGTGATAGGTGGACTGGGTAACTGGCACTATCAAAGGACTATGGCCTCTACTTGAGTAGATCTCATATGAGTAAAATGGCAGGGGGTGACTAGCACACTCAGTCGATGAGCCCCCCAAAAAGGTTGCTAGCACAAAGTGACGTAGACATCAAGGGGGCAACACTAGTTAAGCTAGGTGCTAGGGGAGTGGGGAGGTGTACCACGGCTCTCAGGACAATTTCGGTAATCGTTCAAGATCCCTGCAAGCATCTTACTGGCACACTTCCGTCCCCCGAGCATCTCTGCTCTAGCGAGTCTCCACTCAAGCCAGCCAATGAAGGCAAGCAAGAGGTGGGAGATCCTGCCCCTCGTCAGCGTTTGCTCTGCCCGACCAGTGAAGGCAAGATAGACATTAGACACAGGGGTTGCCCCAGGAGCAATTAGGTACGTGGGTTCGCTACTGCCCAAAGCTCACCACAAGCTGCCCTCCGCTTGCACCAATCAAGTGGTAGCCAGCATACCCGCGCACTATAACAACTAACAATTCTCATCCATTTCAGAATGTGGAGTGGTCTCCTCCGGTGATGGTCTCGTGTCAGGTGGAGTGGCGGCTGAAAAGGCAGAGTTGCCCTGGCATGCTGGTATATACCGGAAGACCACTACTCCTTACAAACAGATCTGTGGAGGGTCGTTGGTCAGCGCTAGAGTCATTATTTCAGGTAAAATCTATATTAATAAAAGAAAGTCGTGTTAGTTACACTATTTATAACTCAAGTACGGCTGAACCGATTTGGCTGAAAATTTGTGGGGAGGTAGTTTAGAACTAGGAGAAGGACAAAGGAAACCCAAGGTCCTAGGTACGATTCCCGGTCGGGTCAATGTAGATAGAATAATTTTAGACATTGTCTCGCGCGTAATATGAGCTAATTTGCAACAAAAGTTGGTGACCTGTGGGCGTAGTGCGAGTTGGATCGAGACTTACTCGATCAAACGCATCGAGCGCGTTAATGTGAATATAAATGGGATTGAAGCAGCGCCGTCTAGTGGCTAACGGATACACTAAAATAATCTCATATGAACGTTTACGGGCTCGAAGCGTTTGAGCGAGTAAGTCTCGCTCCGACTCGCCTCTGATATGCTGGCGACTGCAACAATGTGATTCGTGTCAGGGATGTTGCAGATGCCGATATTTTCACATCCGCGGATGCGGATGCGGATGCGGAGTTTAGCAGGCTCACATCCGCGGATGCAGATGCGGATGCGGATGTATAAGATATTATGTAAATAAAGTCTATTAATGAAGAATTAAAACAATGACAACGTAATTTACAATCAGCTTTATCCTGGTCTTCTTTATTTGGTTCAAAATAATCCCATACATTACTTTGGGTCGGTGGTGACATCGTGGACTAAATAGTTAGATAAACTATAAATAACGGGAATGACACTGGAAAAATAACGAATTTCGTCATAAATAATTATAAAAACATAGATATTTTTTCCTACAGTAAAACGTATTACCGGCGTAATATAATAGAATTTACCTTGTGATCTTATGGATATTAGTCTTAAATAATATAAAGTTTTCTTGTAAACTCTTCTTATTTACACACTGTATCACAACACAACAACATTAAAAATACCTATCTATCTTTATGATACGATAAGTAGTTCACTCTCACTTCACAGCGCAAACAAACACGTAATATTTATTTACTTGCAAGAAACAAATGATGCACTAGCTAACAAACAAACTTATCGAATCTTGTCACCAAATTTTTCGCTCCCATTGGTCATTGTCACGTGCGACCGGCACGCGTCAATCACCGGCCCCGCCCAATTTCTTTCTTGTCGCTACTTGTATAATATTCGCATCCGCATGAACATTCGCATTGATTAATGCGGATGCGGAAGCAGATGCAGATGTCCAAATCAATGCGGATGTTCCGCATTTGCGGATGCAGATGCGAATGTTCGCAACATCCCTGATTCGTGTCCAATATTTATTTACGTAAGTACCTACATCGGATATAATTAAGTCTTGCCCTAAAATGGAGTAAGTATCTCCCAATAATGCCCTTTTCTACGATTACAGCAGCTGTCTTAGTAGATTATAAAAGTGAATAAAAAGAGTGCTATTGCATAGCGTAACCTACTTGTCCGGGTCACACCACACCCTTCCCTGAATCATGGCATACTCTACTTTAAAACTGCCTAGGTGGCGCAGCGGTTGGAGGGTCGTACTTTAAAGCGACGGCTGCGCCAGAGGTCCCGGGTTCGATCCCCGTATCCTAGGTACACATTTTTTGGCTTGACCCGGGTAGATAGAAAGATAGATAGATAACTCTTTATTGCACATTACATAAATTGATTTACAAATTCGTTTTAGGGAAATGTACAATTTAGGCGGTCTTATCGCTATAAGCGATCTCTTCCAGACAACCTTTGGGTAAAGAAATTATGAGTTTTATAGGAAGGGGTATTTTGTGCATAAAAAGAAAAGAAAATGAAAATGGAGGAGCTGAAAAAGTGAAATAGAAATATATCTGTATAATAAAATAAAAATAATTATATAAAAATAAAAACAGATAAATAAATAATATACATCTTTATAAAATATATATATATATATATATATATATATATATATATATATATATATATATATATATATATATATATATATATATATAACAGATTTATATATACTTATATACCAACACAGTAATAATCATACATAATAATGTATAAATAATAATAAATAATAAATAAAAATCCTTTGGACATTCCCACACATCGCCATCTAGTCCCAAAGTAAGCTACTCAAAGCTTGTGTTATGGGTGCCAGACAACGGATATAATACTTAAATACTTTTTGTTTGTAAATACATACATGATATACATAGAAAACACCCAGACCAATACAAACAGACATTTTCATGCACACAAATGTTTGTATTGTGCGGGGATCGAACCCGCACCCGCTGCGTAGTAGGCGATTTCTCGACCACTACACCAGACGGGTCGTCTGGTGTAGTGGTCGATATACACAAACCAATATGAAATGAAAGGAAATAAACTGAGACATAAGAGTAGATAGAATTATTCATTACTATTATTATTAGGTATTTTGATTTTACTGTCCAGAAATTCTCCGGGTAGACCGGAGTTTGGAATTTGGCGGTGTTTCACCCCCGTGCCTCGGGTAGCATGTAAAGCCGTTGGTCCGGCGCCTGATCTCTCTCCGGTTGTGACAGATTGCTGTCTCATCGGGCTAAGAGAGTGAGAGGAATAGAGAGTGCGCCTTTGTTTGCGCACACACTTGTGCACTATAAAATGTGCCGCGCAGTCGGTTAGTCGTTGTGTTGTGACTGGCCACCGTAGTCGAAATCGGCCTGGGGGACTATTACCTATCTACTATGTGGTCTGACCCGACCGAGAGGATTTTACATGTACGTACATCGGTATTTTGAACCTTATTTCTTTTGACTTATGATTCATTTTTCCAGCTGCCCACTGCTTCTGGAACAATACTAACCTACACCAGGTACCGGCCACAAACTACGCAGTCGCACTGGGAAAGCTGTACAGACCTTGGAAGCTTGAGGAAGACAAGAGAGTTCAGAAGTCAGATGTAAGTGTATTTAGGGGGTATCTATCATAACACAGATTTTTTTGATATCGAATTTCATTTCACAGACTATTCAATGAATGTTAATATCTTTTTTTCTTGATTAATCGAAAAGTTAATAATCGTCGATTCATAACATCGAATAACAGTTCACTAAAAAAATGTTTCGCAACTGTTTTGTTAAGCAGAATAACGATATATCAAATTAATGTTTCATAGAATTATTAAGTTATCGATATAACCTTTCATAAAAACTTGTTTCAATGTGTAACGGTTCCCATAATTTTTTTTATACGCATGCAAGTAAGAAGGCATGCGCATGCATACGCATGCAAGTAAGAAGGCATACATGCATCCATTAATGCATGCAAGTAAGCAAGCAGGCATGCATTAATGCATGCAAGTAAGCAAGCAGGCATGCATTAATGCATGCATGCAAGCATACAGGCATGCATGCAGCAAGCAAGCAGTCATGCAAACAAGCAGCATGCATTAGGATTTCCTCGTCTCCGGCGCTTTCACCCACGCTCGCCTACGCAGCTTCGGCTAGCTGGTCGCCTTGCTGGTCGCCTACACCTTGTTACAGCGGGCGGACGCTGCTCTCCCTCCGCGCCTCCGGCTTTTGAATTACACTCTAGTATCGGGCAGACTAGTACTACGGCGAGGAGACCACGGCGAGTCGGGATTAACGCAGTTTATTTATAAGACCAATATTTATTACGTATTTATATCAGTTATGCTTTAAATTGTCTATTAATAAAGTATGCAATATAATATTAGTAACAAATTCGTTTGGAAATACGGACTATAGTGAAGTAAAATTCGATGTTTCAAGAATTCTGCATATTGAAACTTACGTGGAAATAAAATTATGGGTAACAAAAAAGAAGGCTAACGTTACTTCGATTAAACACGTAATTTATGAAAAGAAGTAACGATGAAGTAAGTTTGTAGATAATAAGCATTCGACCAAATGAAATTGTGATGTAACAAGATTCTAGAATTTGTTGAATATTATTTTGAAACATTTGCGAATCGTTTTATGGGGAATGAAAATCGATGAAGAAAATTGCGATTAAGTGATGGGTTCCCGTGTATTTAGGATCTATTTTATTCAATTCCCATAGTATAATCCACCTATTAAACTATAACTATAAACAGCTGTTAGACAACACCAATCTTTGACGTAAATTATTATTGATTTCATAGCGCTACTCTTTTATAGATTTATTTTAGTTCTATATAGAAATTAAACATTTAAGCTTAGTTAGCGTTAACGCTGGAGCTCTATTTTTTATCACTTGCTTGGTTATGGCGTGTGATTTTCGTTTGAAAGCGAATTAAAAATCAATTAAAACCGAGCTAAATATACGGGAATACTCACCTATTTGAATAGCTCAAGAGAAACCACTAATCATTGACGTACTTTTTATTGATTTTTATAGCGCTACTTATATATTTACTTAAGTCTACTAAAATTAAACATTTGAGCTTGCGTTACCACGGAAGCTCTGTTTTTGAATTAATATAGAGCTAAAAATCAATGAAAACCGAGCAAAATATTTACTGAGAAATATTCACAAAATTAAGTCTTAATATTGTTTATCACTCGATTTGCAAAAGGGGGGACATTATTCAATTAATCACACGCCCTTTTGACACGAGTGATTCTAAAATAGGGCCTCTAATAGTAGATTTGCCCACTACTTAATAATGCAAGCTTGATTGTGACCTCGTGCTCCGACCGAGAAGTTTGCATAAAAACAAGAACAAAAAAAAAACATTAGCTTACAACAGGCTCTGCCAACGTTTGTACCTATAGCTAAACGATTTAGGCTTTTACCATGTGAGACGATACCTTCAGACCATTTCTTATTCAAAAGTACAATACAAACCCTCTTCAACTTCACAGGTAGCAGAGCTAAAGCTGCCACCCCGCTTCCTTGGCGGGTCCACCAATTTCCAAGACGACATAGCCTTAGTTCTGCTGGTGGAGACCATTGTATACTCGCCTCTGGTGCGACCGGTGTGTGTCGACTTCGGGGTGGTGTTTGAAAAGAGGCAGCTGAGAGAAAAAAGCTTGGGGAAGGTAATTTAATAATAATAAATAAATATTTCACAACATCACATAGGTACATTGATCCCAAGCTAAGTAGCTAAAGCAACTGTGTTATGGAAATCGGAAACAACGGTGGTACCACAACACCCAGACCCGAGACAATATAGAAAATATCGTCTTCTACATTGACCCGACCGGGAATCGATCCCGATACCTCACGAGATGGCGACGCTTGAAACCAGCGTGCTAGCCACTCGACCACGGAGGTCGTCATCGTAATTTAATACATAACTATATAGTAGAGCTCATTTAAAAGGGCTCTACTATGAAGATTCTAACATCCGACGCGACGTCGTCTACACGTTTTGTTATTACATACTTCCTTTCCATACGTCGTAGTACTATTTTTGATGATAGCCCATCATCATCCTTATACCGGCGATAGCTAGTTGCATGCGATGACGCCCGGAGTCCGCATCCCTAATTTTGCGATGATTGGCACGCATATCATTTTTGGGAGGGGTCACGGGGTCATGTCTACCCACAAAATTTCGAAGAAATTTTTAGCTAACCTCAAACAGCGATAAATTTTATAGTAGCCGAAATCTAGAGTTGTATGAACTACATACGATTTCTAGTTTAGAAACAAGAAACCGAACTGCGTAGTTTTGGTAATCCTAGCAAAATCTACCGTCTGGGTCTGGGTCTACCCCTTCTGTCGTCGCCCAGCGGAGGCGGTATGATAGGCATTTGTTACCCACGTACCCCGCCGGTTTCCGCAAAACGTGACCGTACCAGCAAGAGAGACGCAGCTTGTCCGCTATGTTACGAAAATATATATACATCTCATCACATATACCTCTGTGACTAGTGACTTTAATATTTTAAGATATTAAAGTCACTAGTCACAGAGGTATATGAGAATATGCAAACCGTATCTTTCAGGTAGGAGGCTGGGGCCTAACCAGTGCGGACGGAGTGGAGTCTCCATTCCTGAAAGTGGTCCACCTGCCGTACATATCTATCCAAGAGTGCCAGGCTTCTTCACCACCTGACTTCAGGGCTTACATCACTGGGGACAAGATCTGCGCTGGGTATAGGAATGGTAAGGTTCAACAGGATATTTCTTTCATGGGGTGGGAATTAAACCATTAAAGATTTTAATCTTAAGGTTGGCTTCCGAGAAATACGGCGGAGGCATTGGGAGCCTCGGAGCCGCGCGGCTAAGGTGGTACTATGGGAGTGTATGAAGCGAGTCGAAGCCATGACCCATCTCTCGGAAAGGGTTCCTTAAAGCTTACCTTCGATGGAAATCTATTTGCTTTTGCTATATAGACGACTGTTCTTGCATAAACAACTTGGAAAAAGAAAGATAACGTGGATTGTGTTTCTTTGAGTCAGTTTATTGGCCGTATCCAACCCCGAAGACCAGTTTTAAATTTCAATCTGAAATACCTTACCACCAGTAAAGAGATAAGCCGTCAGTCCTGCGCCCGATCACTCACCGGCCAAGTCGGATTGCCGTTTCACCTAAATAATGTGATTCAGCGGGAACTGAGAGTGAAGTTTTGTATTGTGTATCTCCCTCACCCTTAGCGTATTCCTGTTGTGAAAGACCACCAATCACCTAAATCAGTAGAAGAGTGTATATTAATATAAATCATCATCATCATCATTATTAGCCAAAGGACATCCACTGTTGATCATTAGTAAGATAAAATCTCAGCTCCAGAGATTTTGTGCAATGATTGGTTAATATTTTCCGTTCTCTACTCCGGCGGACAGGCAGCCTAAGCCTAGCCTATTCCACGGTTTTCCAAAGCGACGGATGGCAAAAGGTCTGCATCATGCGATTGTCTATTCATCTTGTCAGTAGACGTTCTACGCTGCGTCTTTGGATGAAGCTCGATTTCCCCAGGGCTCAATATTGGGGCCTTTACTTTTCTTGATATATGTAAACAACCTGCCATTTTATTCCACAAATGTTTGTGAGATAGTTCTGTTTGCTGATGATACTTCTTTGATTTTTAAAATGAAAAGACATGAAGAAAATTTTGACGAAGTAAACAATACTCTATCCAAAGTATTGAATTGGTTCACCACCAATAACTTGTTAAATGTGTAAAATTCACTTTGCCTAATGTAAAGCAACTTACACCAAATATTGTACTAAATGGTAATAATCTAGTCTTAATAGACTCCACTGTATTTCTGGGCATTACACTTGACTCAAAATTACAGTGGGGACCTCATATTGAAGCCCTAGGAGGCTAAGCTCGGCTGCCTTTGCAGTTAGAAAAATAAGGTATCTGACTGATGTTGAAACGGCGAGGCTTGTGTATTTTAGTTACTTCCACAGTATTATGTCTTACGGTCTTACAGACATTGATACCATATTTATTTTGCAGAAAAGAGCCATACGTGCTATTTATAAACTTAGTCCTCGTGACTCCCTGAGAGAAGTCTTTAAGAAAATCAACATATTAACTGTGGCTTCTCAATACATTTTTGACAATATAATGTACGCCCGTAAAAATTTAGATTATTTCATGAAGAAGAGCGACATTCACTCATATAACACAAGAAATAAACAGAGGCTTGTCGTTCCTAACTTCAGATTAGTTAAAACTAGTAATTCGTTCATGGGAAATTGTATAAAATTCTTTAATAATATACCACACAATCTTGTCGAATTGCCGGTTGATAAATTTAAGAAACACGTTAAAAACACGCTTATGTCTAAAGGCTATTATAAGGTTTAAGACTACCTGAACGACACGAATGTGTGGTCTGTCCAGCCTGCACCGACTGATGTACTTACCTTTGATGATTTTGATTTTACGGCAGCTAGTGGTGACTGAGTTTGTTCCGGCGTTTCTTCTCAGCACTTGCCTAATTGTCTGTGTTCTGTCTCGAAGCGCTGGTAGGGCCCAAAAGATAAGGAGACATGATTCGGCCCCTTCAGGGCACAATTATTTTTATTTTATTTTTCACTGTACATTTGACGTTCATAAGTGGCATATTGTGTCCTAAATTGAATAAAATATTTTTGAATTTTGAATATTTTTTTTGAAGGTTTTCCAATTAGAACTTTCTGTCCCAAAATATTTTTGTCTGTCCTCAGTCTAGGAAACATCCGATTTCTCAAATTCGTTGCTTTTTTCAGGCACAGCCCTATGCAAAGGCGACAGCGGTGGAGGCCTAGCCTTCCCGGAAGAGGATAAAGGCACCATCAGATATTTCCTCCGCGGTGTTGTATCAACTGCTCCGAACGATGACCACCTCTGCAACGTCAACTGGCTGACCACTTTCACACAGATCTCAAAACATGAGCATTTTATTAAAGAGTTCATTTAGTTAAGGATTAACTAGGTACCTACTTATAAGACTATGTACCTACTATCGAGGTCGATCAGCGCTTGCACCTCTTTGACGACGCATTTAGGGTACCTAATTGGTTAGCGCTTTTGACTACTTTGGTATATGGTTCGAATCCAGAGAGGGGTCAAATGTTTGTGTGATGAGAACGAACATTTTATACCTAAGTCAAATGTTTATATGTATTTAAGTATTTATGGGAGACGCGGTCATGATCGTTGTCTGGAAATCGAAGAAAATTCCTTAGTTAGGAACCACGACAGTTGGTGTGTTGTCTAGCGCATATTTATTGTGACTTACCTCGCCTCATTTTTTAGGGTTCCGTAGCCGAATGACAAAAAAAACCCTTATTGTTTTGTTAAGTCTGTCTGTCAGTAAGCATCACACTGTTAAAATTTGGTAGGAAGATGTATCCTGTTAACCGCTTTACGATTCTTATACAAAAATTAAAATAATTATAACCCCAATGATGATCCCATATATTACACTAAAACCGAAAAAAATATTTTTAGTCAAACCTATGCGTGTGGGGTCTATGGATAGATCTTTGAAATGACATAGAGGTTCCTCAAACCATTTTCTTTTAAAGTCTGACGTTTCATAGATAAACGCTTCTAAAGTAGTATTTTAGCTAAGTGGAAATAAGTGATTCCGTAATTCAGTTAGTTTGCCCAGAAACCTCATTGCGCGAGTTCGACTCGTACTTGGCCGTTTTTTTTTAAAGTGTCGCCTAATTTGAGTATTAAGTGCAAGCAATTATCATTTAAAAGAAGTAAGACCTCAAATACTGTAGGTAGCATTTAGCTTGGAAGTTCTAGCTCCCATGTTCACAAGTTTTAAAAAAACTAGCATGTTATCAAAACTGTCTTCTCAGCAAAAATATTCATGATGTACCAAAGTCCAAAATAATGAATACGATAGGTATATAGGGATTTAGTTAAACTTTGCTCAATTGACAGAGATTTTGAGATTTATTTTCAATAACTCAGCCAGTGCTTCTATTAATGTTGGTTGTATTGTTCCCAGTGACACTTTGCAGGAAAATGTTTAGAAAAGGAAACACAGCAATAAAAAATGGTGCCCTTAGTGTAATTTAAACAAAAACATTTTGAATAAATAAATGTAATACTATTTTTAACGTAATTATTTCACCAAACCTGAATATTATTTTCGAATTGGGGGTAATATTTGTATAAAAAAATATAGTAAATTGTAAAAATATATTTTATTATTTCCCTTAAAAATAACTAACTCTTAAAATGTAGTTAACAAAATCTATTAAGAGCTATAGTATGCGAATGGCCCACAATCCCTTTTTTACAGAATTTTCAGCAAATTATATCTATCTCCCATTAGTCTAACGACCCATTTAGACTGCATATGCCTAGTCATTTAATGCATAATTTTCACTAAAAATTATATACAACATACTTTGTTCTATACACTTAATAAATGTGCTATTTACTATTCTGTGCATATTTAAACTTAAAATAAGCTCAAATTTTTCCTGACATTGTTAGTATTACAATTTTTTAGCTGGTAAACTAACTGTATAAATCAATTAATAATAACTTATAGACCTCATCTAATTTTAGCCAAGAATATTGTGCTAAATATATATAATTTTTTTAATTCCTTCTCTTTCCACTTTATTCCTTCCAGACAAACCCGCTCAACCTAAAAGTACCACTCATATCCCATTTAAATACTCTAGTACCAGCCTTCGGGCCTCCTGCCCCAGCAACAACTATCAATGGCATGAAATGTTCAGCGGCTCTCATCGGATGCGCATCATTGGCCCCCGGTTGCTGCCTCCATGTTACCAAACCTTCTTTCCTCTTTTTTTCATCTTCCTCTGTACATACTTTGTTCAAAAACTCATCAAACTCTGCATTTACAACTTTTCCATGTCGTCCATACATAAACTCTCTCATATTGTGATATGACATACCAGACCCTAGTACTGCTATTCCTTCTTTTCTAAACTGATATAGTATCTCCCCTAACTTATAATGCTGTTCTGGATCCTGATTACTCAATACAGAAACCTGAACTATTGGAACATCTGCAGCAGGGTTTATCAGCATCATCGGAACAAACACTCCATGGTCCCAACCTCTTTTAGCGTCAAGCCTTGACTCTATGCCTGATTCCTTTAAGGCTGTATGCACACGGCTCGCTAATTCTGGATCCCCAGGCGCGTCGTACTTGTACTTGTACGACTCAGGCGGAAACCCGTAGTAGTCGAAGTATAAACTGTGTTTTTTACCTGAAGATATAGTTACAGTGTCTTCTTCCCAATGAGCAGTCACGAGAATTATGGCTTTAACTGAAGACAAATCTAGATACTTTTTCACATCTTCACGCAAGTGTTTAGTTAGTTCTGCATGGTCCTTATCTCCGAGAAGTGGAAGAGGGCCTCCACCATGGTTAACGAAGAGCGCTGGAGCAACTACAGTCATTTTTCGAAGAGGTCCAGTAAAGTACCGTAGAATGTTCATAGACACCAATGACATAAAAACTATGAATGCCACTTGGAGGATTACGGACAGCGTGTTTAATATGAGCATGAAAATGACTAATTAATCAATTACTTGCACAAAAAACTTCGATATTTCCTCGGAATTACAAGGTTAACTATTGTTTATTATTTTACCGTGTGTCACTACTGTCATCATCACGCACTTGTATGACAATCGAATGCGGTGGTTTGTGTGCAGTGTTGCCACCTTAGTCTTAGTAATTGGGGCTGTCGCAGAAGCTAAAAAGGGCTAGATAGGGCTAGAAGGAGCACAAATTACTAAGTCTTGCTGTAAAAACCAACAAAGCACCTTTACACTGATTTCAAATATTTGTTTAATTTCAGTTTTGATAACAATAATATATTTTCAAACTTGAACAAATTTTGTAGATTTAATCAATCAAATAAGTTCAAACATATAAAATATTATTTAATGAACGAATAAACTAAACTTATTCATATTTAACCAAAACAAAAGAACAAAATTTAAAAGAATTATTTACCATGTTGGTAATCAATAAAAAACATTAACAAATAGCAGACAGAAATATACAGATGGCTTATTGAAATCTATAGTATCTTTCGACAATTTGAAAGTGTATTTTAAATTACTCCCACATTTGGAGATAGACAAAACCAATTGTATATCTCTCTGACTAAAAATTCAATGTTTCGTGGAATAGACTCTTGCGAAGCGTGTGATACAGCCAACTGTATGGAGTGGCAAACTCACCAATTCAAAACCTAATGGGGTTAGTTATATTCTTCTTTCAGACTTTCGAACATCCCATTATTTATTCCTACCATCACAGACGCCTTATCAGTTATTGTAGGTCAATAAATCGCGAAAGTTTTGTTAGATGATAGATAATTTAAGATTTTCGTGTAATATTTTCAATTAAATGAAAAGGGCTAAAGTCAAATCAATAATCCTGTAGAAAGATTTGACGTTTACAGTGTTACCAATTTTCGACGAAAAAATAATAGTGGTGTGACCAGAAGAATGAAACACATCAATGTTATTCATTCACTCAAACATTTTTATAACGCCTTGAATCGGATAGATGGCGCTGCCGTCATGTTTACATCGGCTCTGTGTATTTTTATGTTTAAAAATATTAAAACAAACAAAAAAGAAGTGAAACCTACTACAAAGTGAAGACAATATCGTATAGTTTTAGTGTTAACGTTATCAAAGCCTAAATAACTGTATCATCGAAGATAATCAAACAAAAATAAAATAGTGTCAACCAATGTATATTCATTGAAGTTTTCACCATGAAACACAACAAAAACATAATAAAGTGACATCAACAATGTAAAAGACTTCTTAAAACGTCACAGTGAATATCAATATTTTCAAATAGTGATAAAAATGTGTGATAATAAGTGGTTTTTGGTGACTCTAAACAGGGCAGGTTTAAAACTGCGATGATTCATAAATAACCGCCAAGAAACAGTTCAAAGATTTAATTTGAAACATATGTCCCTCTATTTCGTCAACACATTTAACACCTGCATAGCTTCGAACATTGTGCGTCGAGTTTAATCTATCCATTCGTGAGGTCCCCGGATCGAAACCCAGTATACGAAAATAACACTGATTTCATTTTTGCGTATTTATGAATTTGATCTTGGGAGTTTTGAGTTTTAATTTATGACTAGCAAATAAAATGGCTTCTAAATGTACAAAATGTAATAAAAAAATACAAAGACGTGACTGCCTAAGCTGTTTTCAATGTTCTCAGAACTACCATATTGACTGCGCAAATGTTTCTACAAAGAGATTTTTATTAATGACCAGCAATAACAAAGAAAACTGGAAATGTGACGACTGCTATTCAAAAAAACAGAACAATCTAATAATAAATGTATCCACAAATAATTCCTACGAAATCTTATCCGACGATGAAGAAAACCCAGACATACTGACTACCTTATCACAAAATAGCAGATCTAACAGCTGCCCAGATGTGAGAAAGGTAAATATGGAGGATAAAATTGAAAAGCTTATAGACCAAAACAAGGAATTAAAAGAAAAGCTACAAATAGCTGAAATGGAAATAGAGAATATTTTACTCGAAAATTCCAAACTAAAGCAAGCATTATCGAAACATGAAATGAAAACGAAGATTTTAGCCGACATTTGTAATTCAAGCTCCAAAAAAAATATCACAACTAGAAAAACCCAAAAGTCTTCAAATATTTCCGTATTGGATTTTATGATCGATGAAAAGGACGACTGTAGCTCCAATCACTCACTACAACAAATTACAAGTACGCCATCTAGGCCAGAAGTCAATAGACGACTTGCTAGAAATAGCGTTTTAAGCACTCCGTGCCAACAAATCGATAAAAATGCTCAAGAGTTGCCACTAGATGGCGCTGCTAAGAAAAACACAACTAGGAACCCCATCATCATTCACGTAATCGGCGACCAACAGGTTCGAGGTCTGGCAGCGAAACTTAAATCATCACGGTCCGGTCTATTCAACGATTGTTACAGCGTATCTGGTATGGTAAAACCTTACGCATTGACTTCCGATGTGCTTAAAAGTTGTGAAGATATAAAAGACTCTTTAAATAGTAATGACATTCTTATACTATCAGCAGGCTCCAATGATAAGAACCCTTATCTAATACTATCCAACATATGTAATGCTCTGTGTAATTTGAAGGAATGTAAAATATTTTTGTTAAGTGTGCAATATAATAGATTTCTTAATACTCAAAAATTGAATTCTGAAATTAATCTTATTGTGAAAAACTATAATAACTGTAACTTTATTGACATTAACAAATTAATACATTATGACCAGAGTTCCCGAAATATGACATCAAATATTATAAAAATATGTTACAAACTGAATATAGAAATAAATTATCTTAAGTATGAGCACGATTTTATCAGAAATGGATTAAAATCTAATAATATATATGCAAATGACTACTTCCAAAATCAAAAGTTAATTAAAATTAGGTCGTTTAGGGATGGTACGAACATATTAACCATGTCCAAAAAGGGCACAATACCGTATTATTTTCCTCCTACAGTTAAGTTAATACCAAATAAAATTATTAAATCGTCTGAAAATAAAACACCTGACTTTTTTCGTCCCTAAAAGTAATAATAATAAATTCGTGATCTTACATCAAAACATACAGGGCTTAACTTCTAAAAAAGAACTTATCGAAGTTACACTCTCGGATCTGAATCAAGACGTATCTCCAGACGTGCTCTGCTTCACAGAGACCTTCATAAAGAATGGTGAGGAAAAAAATATTAATATCCATAATTATGAACTCGCTGCTCACTATTCACGTAATAAAAAAAGGGGTGGAACCTGTATTATGGTAAAAAAAGGGATAGCCTTCAAACCAACTACCATTTTTGACGATTTTATAGCCAATTTCCACTTTGAGTGCTGTGCGATAAAATTACCATCTCAAAATCTACTTATTGTCTGTGTATACCGATCTTCATCGGCTACAAAAAAAAGGCACTTGGATTATTTTTTGGAAAAGCTTGAGCTTGTACTAAGCAAATATTTACACAAGCACTCAAAGCAAAAAATTGTGATTTTGGGAGATATTAACATTAATACTCTGAAAAAGAACAGTGTAACGCAGAACTTAACCAATATTCTCCATAACTATAAATTGACTCAGCATATTACGGTACCCACTCGTGGCAAATCATGCATCGACCATATTTTCAGCAATATTAAATGTGCAATTGGTATCACCGTCCCACTCTGTTTGTCGGATCATGATACTGCTCAAGTACTTAGTTTTCGTAGTAAACTAAAGCGTACCCTTCCGCAAATATTATATGTTTATAAAAGAGACTATTCTTCTGAAAATATAAATAAATTTAAAAAGTATATGGCGAGCCTTTCTTTTTCTGATGTCCTAACCGAAACGGAATCTAATTTGGCATTTAATAGATTTCATGATTGGTTTTGCCTTCTGTACAAACTCTGTTTCCCATTAATAAAAGTTAAATTGCAAACTAAACATAATTTACAGTGGATAACCAGAGGAATCAGAAAGTGCTGCGTTAAAAATAGAGTTCTTAGGCAAAATTACTACAAAAATAAAACTGTCAAAAATAAACAAATATATATAACTTACTCTAAGCTACTTAAAAAATGTATAACACGTGCCAAAAAAAACACTAATAATAAATACGTACTAAAAAGTAAAAATACATGCAAAGCCACCTGGAAGGTGATACAGGAGGAAATAGACATCAGGCCGCAATATAATAACTTCATTGACATTATTCAACATGACAAAAATCTTATCACTAGCCCTAATCAAATTGCAAATTTATTTAATAATTATTTCATTGAACTGACAAATAAAGAAAATAAAAAATGTAATAATTTAAATGACAAATCAAATCTTATGTTAAATAATTCTATTTTTTTAAACCCTATTGACGATAGTGATATACATAAATTAATAATGTCCTTAAGAAATAGCAACTCTGAAGGATATGACGGTGTTTGTACAAAAGTCATCAAGGCATGCAGTAAGGAAATATGCCATGTCTTGGCATTCTTGATAAATTTGTCATTGGTCTCTGGCACTTTCCCTGACAAACTTAAATTTTCTTTGATAAAGCCATTATTCAAAAGAGACGACAAATCAATTTTAGACAATTACCGACCAATTGCTTTGGTTCCAATTCTATCAAAACTGTATGAAAAGGTTATGCAAACAAAACTCATTTCTTTTTTTGATAAGTATCATATCCTGAAGCAAAACCAGTATGGCTTTCAGAAGGGTAAATCAACCGCTCATGCCATTTTTGATATGGTACATGAAACTCTCACATGCTTAAATAAAAAACACTACACAACTGCTCTTTTTTTCGACATGTCGAAGGCCTTCGATTATGTTTCACATAATTTGCTTCTGGAGAAATTGGAATATAGTGGTATTAGAGGCAACGCCTTGAGCTGGATTAAAACTTATTTGAAAAATAGAAAACAAGCTGTGGAAGTGAGTAAACCTGACTTCAAAAATGTTTTACAAAAATATCAATCAGACCATAAAAAAAACGAATACGGCGTCCCACAGGGGAGTGTTCTAGGCCCACTGCTGTTTTTGATATATATAAACAATCTTCCAAGTGTAATTAAACACAAATGTATCTTGTTCGCGGACGATATATCTGTGATAGTCAAAACAGATAGCAAGCATACACTTGAAAACCACATTGATGACATAAATAATACTGTAAAAACAATAATTGCATGGCTGGAAAATAATAATTTACTAATAAATCTTGACAAAACTTATTTTATAAATTTTAATAATATATTATATCAATCAATGAATATTAATTATGATGGACATAAACTTAAAGGTACAAACATGACAAAATTCCTAGGGGTATGGATAGACGACAAATTAAATTGGAAATATCAAATCGAATATGTCTGCAAAAAAATTGATAGATTCTCATACGCTCTGTACAAATTAGGTAAAGTTGCCACTAAAAATACCGCGCTTACTGCATACTTTGCATATGTCGAATCCGTCTTGCGCTATGGACTCATTATATGGGGTTATAGTACTGATGCTCATAAAGCTTTTCTGGCCCAAAAAAAGTGCATCAGGGCGATATGTGGCACTGCGCCTGACGAGCCATGCCGTCCATTATTCCTGTCGCTAAATATTCTAACCCTTCCAAGTCTGTACATTTTTGAAATTGCCAAGTTTGTCAAACAAAATATGTATTATTTCAAACAAGCAAAAGAGATTTACTTGCGAAACACCAGGAACGGCAATAGACTTGTTGCAGATGCCATACCAAAAAGTGCAAGATATGAAAACAATTGTTACTATATGTGCACGCTTATATATAAGGTTACCTCGTTTTAAGTGATAATATTTTAACAGAGCATCAAACAATAACATAGAAAGAGGACCCAATAATTATTTTTTTTGAAAACTGGCCCGTTTACGTTTTTATTTTTCCTAACAAAAAAAATATTATTTTTTAAGAGCACCCTGTTCCGCGACATCGCCTTTCGTCTCTTACATAAGTACTACATTGAGCGAAAACTAGACAGACGTATGGGCCTGAGTGTGACGGAAGATGGACTAGCTAAGCGAGAACGAGACAGACGCGTGGGCGTGAGCGTGACAGAAGATGCCTATCTCATTCATGCGGCGTGCCGATGCGCGGTACTCGGGCGGTAGGGGGCGCCGCTGCGCGCCTATTTATTTGGTCCTACATAATAATAATAATAAAGGTAACTACCTACTGCATTCGATTACCTATTATAACGAAACACTAATATGAAAAAAACATTATCAACGTGTATCAGTACCTAATAAATCAAACAGATAGATCAGTTAGATAAACGCTAAACAAACAAAACAGCTGGGAATGAAAACAAAGACAAAAACTTAAGAAGGTATGTGCCCATTTATCTGAGGCCTAAAACAGCTGGGTAGGTATGATTCTCTGAAACAGAAACTCAACTTAGGTAGGTATGTGTTCATTAATCGTAGGCCTAAAACCCTAACATCTGGGTATGTATGATAAACTAAGACAGAAACTCAACTTAGGTACCTATGTGTTTATCGCAGTCTTAAAACATGAACAGCTGGGCAGGTATGATAAACTAAAACTACCTAATTGTGTTGTGTTCCTTCTGTTTATTTAATAATAATAAGAAGACAAAGCTTATGTGAAAGTAAACTTCCTAATTGTGTTGTGTTACCTCTGTTTATTTAATAATAATAAGACATATCTTATGTGAAAGTAAACTTTAAAAAGAATACCTATTAAAATTCTCAATCTTACTAAATTTAACTTAGACAGATGTTGTAGTTACCTACCTACCTACCTAATGAGTACCTATTGATTCCTTTTGATTCAGAAGATGGATATGCACTTAAAATTGCGTGAGTAAATTTAACACAGTTTTGTTTTAAATTTCGTTTATTAGGTACCGTAAATTAACATAACACATAAAACGCGAACACATCTTTGAAAATTACGTACATTTTTATTATTTTTTACTTTTAATTATCACACTTGCTCAGTTTTTGTACAGATATGTGGATACAAGTCTTATTTCACAATAAAATAAATTAAAACTAGGATTTCTGCATTGGTTTACAAATACGTTTTCTTTATTAGCAGCAATAAGTTAACATTTGAAAACAATGACGTCAAAGATTTGAAGTAAAACAGGTTACTATTTTTAGGGTAACATCTTATTTTACAATTGCCAATTGAGGCGATACCTCCTAACCTTATTATTATGCAAACTAGTCCTCTATTTTTAAATCACTCGCTTGAACATGGCGTGTGAGTTTTGTTTGAAAACAAATTAAAAATCAATAAAAATCACGCAAAATATTCGCGTTGGTACTCAAAAAATTCATTAATCATTTTTGCAAATCACTTCCACGTGAGATTATACTAATTTTCATAGGAAAATCGGACATTAAACAATGAATATCACACACCATCTTGACGCGAGTGATTCAAAAATAAGGGCCCTGAAGCGAGCACTAGACAATCTAGCTATCACGAGCACTGCTTTTTTTCCACTAGTCATCACGGCATTCACTGTTCATTCACACACGTATGCACTGAACCTTTGCTGGAATTGGTGGCGAATAACTGCAGCATTGTGTTGTGCATGCACGTTATCCCAACAACGTGCAATTGCGCAGTAGTCAACGGGAGGACTCGAGCTCGTGCTGTTCGATCTTCGTCGCATAGTCCGCACCAGCAGCAAAACTTGGTCCCTCAAGTGATAAAGGCGTAATCCCCGCCAACAGCAAATCTTGGACCCTCAAGTGATAAAGGTGGAGGGCTTCGTTGTGCAGAAACCGCCATAGCAAGCGTCTGCGGTGTTTGGCAGTCGGTGCCGTACCAGGTCAAGGCGCGGCGGGAAACTATGTGATGCTGGTCACACGACCCAGGCTTCGGAAAACGCACCGCAGGTCCGCGACGCGCGCGCACACGACATACAAACGCGAATTTTTTTGGCAGACTGACTCGCGTCGCGCGCGCGGACGCGGCTATCCGGTGGGGCCCCCGCCCCCGCCCCCGCTCCCCAGCGGCCGCGAGCGCGACACGTGTAGGCAGGCAGGCAACACGGCGGCGATGGGCGGCGCGTATGACAATACCTACAAAGAAAGACCGAGAGCTCCGCTCAGCAACACGCGGCACGGGGTGTTTTATTTTACTCTTTTTTCTACATGTTTAGAGGCGATTTTCTCGAAAACTAGCGTATAAAAATTTTTTTTTTTCGTACAAAATATATTTCATTTATTTTTCTGAATCTGCCTTTAAAATATTATCACTTAAAACGAGGTAGCCTTATATAATAAAATACCCCAGAATATAAAAGATTTGCCCTTAAATAGATTTAAATGTGTCCTTCTCAAGTGGTTACAAGAACAATGTTTTTATAAGGTGGATGAGTTTTTAAAAATGACGTAGGTTAGGTATTCTATAATTTTTGATTGACTTTTTATTAAAATGGTATAAATTTAATTGTAATATATTTTTTATGTAATTGATGTAGCAAACTTGTGACTTAAATAATAATATAATGAAGACATTGTGATGAAAATGTTATAATTCATAGTCAATAATTTAGTAAGATTGTAAAATATTTGCATGCTATTTATGATAGCTGGAAAAGCTGAACCGCAATATTTATAACACCTTCAAAAATGTACCCTTTTCCAAAGGCAAATAAAATATTCATTTCATTTCATTTCATTTGAATTAAATAAATTCTTATTTTATTTCATCTATCAAGCAATTATAAAGGCTAGTTTTGTTTAGTCGGTATAAAAATATTAACATTGGTAGGCTTGTCTCTTTATTAATTATTTGTTGAAGTTGAATCTATTAATTGTTTTTTTTACTTCCTTCCTATTGATAGATTGTTCTAAAATTTAACAACATAACATTTCTTGTTTTGGAAACTACACCTACATTATGCGTAATTGTAAATTCAAGATGGCCGACGTTTCAAAATGGCGCATTTCATAATACCTTATTACTACTACCTCGTTAATGGACAAAAATGAAGGGCTTGATTAGTAGAAGAGTTATCTGTAAAAATCAAATCAAATTCAATATAGCCGCCAACCAAATGTCAGGATACATAGTTTTACGACCTCTTAAAATATGGGTGTCAAACAAAATAGCTAGACTAGACCAGTAGAATACTAAAGTCACAATTTTTTTTAACGGTTTTATGTACTAAATGATAACTATTTATAACTCTGCCTGTAACATGGCAGTTTCCTCCTCAAGAACGTACTTGTAAACATTGTTAATCATTACTTTTTCGCTGGCAGTAGGAGCAACCTTCGGTCGCTTTTTCTTTGGAGAAAGAAAGTCTTGTTGGCGTGATGTTCCAGGTTGAGGATCCATGGTAATGATTCGTATTAATAACGAAACAGTACGGATGCACGTTAATAAAACAAAACTTAACAAAAACAACAAAGAAAAACTTAACAACGAACAGCGCGTGAGCAAAGTAAACATTCGTGCACTCAGACCAGAGGTAAGAAGCCGAATGAAAAGCAAACGCATCTAAATCTCCGCGCAGGTAGCGCCCTCACTGACCCTAGTGAGGGCGTTAGTGCGCTACCTGCACGTAAGCCCATCGTAATAATCGGAAACAGGGTACGATTTCAAACCGGTTTCCATTATTGACCCTAATAAAGTTAAGGTTTCTGTTATATCTATATTAACTGGTCAATCTGTCAATCTGGTTTTAACTAATTTTGATTTCATTGGTCAAAATTAATCGGTTAATTTGAGTAAAGGCGGTGCAAAGGAGTGCTTCCTCTATTAACCAATTTAAACCAGTACTTGAAAACCGGTTCCGATCCCTGGAGTATTGGCATTATTCTTTCACTCGGCACTTACCACAGTTACTGGTTTAAAACGTTTTATTTGCAAGTGCAATTATATTTACAACAATAATAAACAAAACAATCAATCATTCATTTGTAATTATTACTAACTTGGTTTTAGACTCCCTGAAAATTCGTGCTTCTCGTTTTTAAAAGAATTCACATACATAAGTACATTTTCCTGATAGGTATTTATTTATAATATGTTCGTTCGTACAACCTTTGTTTGAGTGAACAGAATGAACGAAATAAACCACATGAACGAACCACATCACTAATAAAATAAATGTGGCAACAATATTTTACAAAGTGACATTAGCATGTGTCAAATCTTTCTACAGGATTATTGATTATACTTTAGATAGCCCTTTCCGGGCTAAATTATTTATTAACGGGTTCGCATATAGTAAAAAGAGCTAAATCTAGCCCCAAAAGGGCTAAGGTGGCAACACTGTTTGTGTGAATTCAACAAATTAAAATGTCGTTTCATTGGGACCACGAAACTGTGTTGCTATTAATTTAAAAATTTCATGATAATGATGTATTATGGAATCCCAGAAATGCTGAAAACCGCAAAGTTACTGCTAACCTCTTTTTAGCGGGTGTACCTGCTCTCCAGCTAGTTTTTTTTTGCTTATGTACACTTCAGTACTCTCTAGCAAAAATTCAAAATCTTCATATTATGTCATTCTCAGAAACCCAAAGAACATTCTATTGCGCAAACGTTGACACCCCACATCATCTTTTTTGTACTCTTCTATCATTACCGTACCGTTCTGCCATTTTCTATTTTGTAAGCTTGGACGCACCCAAAACCTTCTCATCCATTTGTGTTTTTTTTCTTATTAAAATAAAAATTACAACTACGGCGGCAGTGCTGATGATTTCCTTATTCATTGTAATTTGTAACCCACCAACCATAAAATGTGCACTTCACTAGCGCTTTATGTGACTGTCACAACCGGAATGATGCTTGGCGGCTTGTGCCGGTGGCATGTATTGCCGGCGGCATATCCGCTCGGCACGAACCCGGCGGCATTGTCGCCGGCATGTGTGTAGTAGCCTTTCGAACATTTAAGGTTAACGCACATTTATCCGAGCCGAACGCACCGAACGAATCGAAGTCAAGCATGCCTCGCACACTAAGCCGATTCGGCCGAATCGACCGCGTCGAAAAAAGCATGAAATAGCGCTATGCGTGACATCCAAAGAAAGGTGCGGAGTAAGTATGAAGATTTTATCTGGCGATTCGACTGAATCGGCCGAATCGACCGCGTCGAAGAAGTCATGAGATAGCGCTATGACCGACATCTAAGGTGGAATGAGTAAGAATTGAATATCCGGCGAGTCGTCCGAGTCAACCGCATTAGCCGCACCGAATCTGATGACGTCATGCGAATTCGTCTAGGATTTCTGGGGTTCTTCTAGATTCCGACGATTCGACGCGGATTAGTGTGCGAGGTTTAATTAGATTATTCGTTTCGCTCGGTGCGTTCGGCGCGTTCGCCTCGTGTAAATTTGCGTTCACCTTTAGTTGTCTTTGATAAGTCTATAGTCTATCACTCAGCTTATCACAGAAAAAGGAGGGAAATAGACAATAGAAAGAAAAGCAAACAAGCGTTAGAAGGAGATGGATGGACAATTTAGTTCATCAAAAATGGCGTCTTTCTGAGCTGTCCTTTTCGCGCAAGCTTATTTTCAAATTTACTCCAAAGCGATAAGTTTCTACTCAGAAATTTGTGTTCAACCCCTAAACTTAATTGTAGGGTATCTGTTTACGCTCATATTACAAGGATCAACGTGTTTAGTATTAATAAATCAGAACAATGCCGTTATTCGGGCAAGTCGTATTTCCTAGTGAATATCTCTTCAATAAAGCGTCCCAGCGTAATACTCGCGCGTATTAGTGGTGCCAAAGGGTGTAAAGTGTAAAAATGGACAAGAAAAACAAGAAGAAAGTGGTTATAAAGAGAAAAAGTGATGAGCCAGCGGAGTCGGAGAAAAAAACTAAGATCATGGTGAATAGGGCGAAGGCTGACAGTGATAAAGAGAAAGTCGAGGTTGTGAACCAAGTGGTGGAGGTGCCGGTTGATCAGAACCAGCAAATAGTCCACACAGGGCAGCTGGTTGAAGGAAACTTTGAGCAGCCAGTGTTTGTCAACATGAAAGGAGAACCAGTCCAACTGGGTTAGTATTTTTGTTGATTCCTTGATAAATAAACATATCTTCATATCGGTTTCTGGTACTTAGGTATACTGTTTTGTATGTAACCGAGTTTAGATTTTATTTGAGATGCAAAATCCCCTGTTGGTTGGCTTTCTGAATGATCTAGGACTTGAAACTGATGAGAAAACTGAGATTTGAAAATTATTCTCAGTAATTTCTGTATGCAAAAGTATCATACTACAAATTCACGAGAATCTTGTTTTAAACAATATTTTTAGTACTTGTTTCAAGTCTTCTGACTTGGGTTCTTATTTGAATTTATTTTAATTGATTTCCAACATATTTCTATATCTAAAATGATGAATTGGTACATCATTTTTTATTACATACAAGTTGGTACCCAGTTACCCGCCTCAATATATATTTACCATAAGGTTCTAGTTATGGTTTTAAAATCTTCAAATTATATGTAATGCTTTGTTCGCATTTCTAGGCCCAAACACGGTAATCCTCTACGAACAAAGCGGCAACCCTTCTAACTTTGCCTTCGGAGGCATGTGGACCATGGACCAGTCTGGCCGCATTGTAATGGCTGAGACAATCTATGATGTCAAAGGTGAACCAGAGGAAGAGAATGGGACATTTGTGCAAAATACTACTGAGGTTAACACTACCGTAAGTACTATTCAATTTTTTATTTTGTTTTATTGGTGCAATCAGGTTCAAACTTTTAAAAACTTTTATTTATTTTGAAACTTGCAAGCATAGGATTTAATTGAAACATGTTAAACTGTTGTACGGACTCATGTAATAGCTTTCAGCCACAGATTTTTTCTTAGATTATCTAAATTAAATATTTAAATTGTTTCAATGTAGTAATAGCTGCTCGCAAGGAACAACAATTGGAGCTATGCTGACCTTTGTCTTGTGATACAGAATCCACCAGCAATCGATTGGCATTTATTATTCTTGCTAATATTATTTATGCTCTGATCTTGTCATCATTCACTAAGCTGTAATTATTCAGACATCAAAATTATTATTAAAACTAAATTATTTAACTAGTCTCTATCTTATTTATTACAGCAACAAGTGGAAGAGCAGACAAACACATACCAGCAGTATGAGCTGAGCAACACACAGGTTGAAGGGCAGCAAGAGTATGAGGTGGCCATCATCGAGAACCCTACAGGGGAGGCTACTGATAGGTAACAATAATAGAACTTGCGCTTAGTAACGGGCTCTTACAATGAGCTGTGACAGCAGGCTCATCACTTGTTTTCACTTTTATTATAATATGGTTCAAAATTTGCCACACAACAGACTAACATAGCACATTTGCACATTTGTTAATGTCTTCTACAGTGTGTCCAGGCCATCTGCAATGAATTTTTAAATTTCAAAACCCTACCATAAGGCAATGTGTGACGCTTAGCGCCATCAATTTCCAAGTTGAATTTATTCTGTAAAGAATAACTGCTTGGGCCATATGTTTCATAAACAGACGGCTAGATGGCGCTAAGCGTCACGCAATAGACGTTTTCATAAGAAACCACAAATTTCGAAGGGTCGGACTAACAGCACGGTAGCTCAATTCGTAAGAGCGTTTGGCCCGGTCTGCCAAAAGGTTGCTGGTTCAAGTCCCGCACGTGCGCAAATTTTTGGTTTCTTATTTCATCTTTATGAAACTATAAGGGTTTCGTTTTTTACCATTAGGCTATGTATTCCAAAAAATGGTTTAATTGATTCTGCCTGATAAACCATTTTCAAGTTTTGCGCATTTAACGTTTCATGTTGTAGGTTTTAAATAAAGCACATGTCAATCCATACTGAAAATAACTCAAAAGATGGTAATGATAGTTTTTACATATTTGTGTTTGTTACACCACTTATAACTAAATGGAAACGGATGGACGGATTTTCTTTTTTTCGTTTTCGCATTCCTTTTTGCCCCTTTGCTCTTAAAAGTTTCTGATATTTCCTCACATTATTTTGTTATATTTGTTTCCAGCCGGCCAGCGGAGCCCCAAGTAATAACAACCGAGGAACAGTTAGTGGCTGTTGGAGCGTTCGCTGTGCGCTGGCTGAACCAGAAATACGACTTTGTAGTCAGGAAACTGCAGCTTAACTATGGTAATTTAATTGTATTGTAAAAGGAGATTGTCATGCTAGCTAGGACCACAATAATAAAATGATTAGCTTCTAACCTTTTTGGTGAAAAAATATATATGAAGAGGTGTGATGTAAGATTTGAGTAACATAAAACACTATATGAGACAGTAGCTGTTCAAGTAGTACGTAGTTCTCCGTGCAGCCGATAGATGGCGCTGTACCGTATTACATCGCGGTGACGAATGGTTTTCGGTTTAACTTCCCCGCGAATGCGTCCGCGCGTTTTGAGCGTGCTCCTTCCCCTAAAGCTTTTCGCGATAAACAAGCTATCCAATACAAAATTAAAATATATTTTTAAATCAGTCCTGTACTTCCAGAGATTAGTGCTTTCAAACAAACAAACAAACTCTTTAAATTTATAATATTAGTATAGATTTTGCTCTAAGGTTTACCTTAATTCCTTTAGGAATGGAACTTACAATCCGAACCTATTCAAAGTTAGAGTGAACAGGCTCCTTCTGGGCGAGCTCGGTCCATCATCGACTTTGTTTTATTCAAGAACAAACCCATATTAAATAAAAAAGACAAGTGAAGTATATTTAACTTGACTGCAAGCCTGTAATTGGCTATGGTGTAAGTAAAACCATATTTATGTATTTAATTCACTTCCAGACGCAGGTGTCAAACTGCTCCATTCTGCATCAGGCTGCATCCAATGTGTATACTTCACCACACCGAGCATGCAACTCGCATTCAATGCTGTTCCGCAGTTCCTGTGCATAGAAACTGGTAAGTTTAAGATAAAAAAAGATATTCAGTCATCATCAGTCAGTGTCTACGAGTGTGCTAAGTTGACCATTATATACAAGGCGATATTGTGTGCGCACGAGCGAAAGCGAGTGCGCCATAAGAAAGCCACGTATATAATGGTCACAGGCACACGTGTTTCATACGACGTTTTTCAACACATTTGCCATTTATGCAAACTTTGTCACACCCATAAAATTAATATTCCTATCGGAATAGAAGGACAAGTAAAAGCTGTCAAACGAAACCGATTTAAGATGTCAGTAACTAACATTAGTAAGTAACATTTGTAGCTTTAAATGAGATAACCTTTTGATCAGGTGATTTATAACAATGTTCCTAAGTTAAATATAGTAGTTTACTGCATGATAAACAGTCGACACAAAATATTAAACATGCAGCTCTAGTGTAAAATTAAATGTTATTTCATTACACAAAATATTCGTCGATATACATTCCCTGTGTTATTCTGTCTTTATTTTTACGTAAATTAACGTTTGTAGAATAGAATAATCAAACTGCGTACTTTAAATTTGAAGCGCATTGGTAAATATAATTCGTATATTAAGAGGCTTCGATTTGGACTAATGTACCTGTTAAATAATTATTTGTTGGGGTTATGCCGCTGTAATGCATAACAATCAATCACCGATCAAGTCACCATGTTTCAGATGCATTATTTCTCCAAAATATACACAATTTCACTTTTAAATATAAAAAATCAAATGCACGTAATTTTCAGCGAGCTTCTGCAGGGCGGTCAACTGTTTGACATCTGACAAAAATGGTTCTGCTACCCATCTCTTTATATCACACAGTTTGCTGCTAGTGACATCTCGCTTTTGTCGTTCTATTCCAAAGGGATAATAATTTTATGGTCACACCACAGCCGCCAACTATTTACAAAAAATGGCGCGTTGTTTTTTTTTCTTGCCGCGAAACTGATGCGCGCGCAAGATTAAGGCGCGAACTAGATCGGCCAACAGCCAAGATTAAAAATGTAATAATTCGTTATTTAAAACACAAATTATAAATTTTTTTAAATGAATTTGAGTTATTTTTAGTAATAAAGCTGGATTAACCATTTATTGAAATAAATATGTACATACTGTTATTTTTCGCATAAATACTGTTTGCTGTGTAAGTTATAACCCGACTAAATTATGTCGCTTCATCTTCTTACTTACTACTTGGTACTAGGGTACAAATGTAAATTGGTCGGGTTAATAAACAAAAGGCACTAGTGCAATTATATACAGAAAAAGCACGCGTGTTTAATATCTATGATTATGTGCCAAAAATCGGTGGAATAAAAACGTCATTTTGAGCAAGTGTGTTGAAAAATTAATCATTCCGATTTAAATGAATGTCAACATTGTTTACAATATTCGACTGTTAAAGAAAAACAGACTATTAATTTTCATATAAATTCCGACGGATAATCTATCCAGTAAATAGTCACTTAGGGAAAATACTCAGTGTATCTATAAATAAAAAAAAAAAATTCAACACACTTGCTCAAAACGACGTTTTTATTCCACCGATTTTTGGCTCATAATTTTAGATATTAAACACGCGTTCTTTTTCAGTATATTATTGCACTAGTGCATTTAGCTTATTAACCCGACCAATTTACATTTGTACCCTAGTACCAAGTCGTAAGTAAGAAGAAGAAGCGATATAATTTAGTCGGGTCATACAATACTTTTATTTAAGCAACAAACAGTATTTATGCGAAAAATAACAGTATCTTCATATTTATTTCAATAAATGGTAAATCCAGATTTATTACTAGAAAATAGCACAAATTAATTTAACATATTCTGTGATTTGTGTTTTAAACACGAATTATTACATTTTTATTCTTGGCTTTTGGCCGATCTAGTTCGCGCCTAAGCCTTGCGCGCGCATCGGTATCGCGGCAAAAAAAAACAATGCGCCATTTTTCGTAAATAATAAGTGTCGGCTGTGACGAAGTTTGGATTAATTATGAAGTTTAATATTAATGAAAAATTGTTACTTCAAGTGGAGAAAATGAACAAAACCTATTATTAACTCCGCCGGAGATGCGTAACGTGGCGAAAAACGCGTGCGAAAGTCTTTGCCATCAAAATCGAGTGAAATGTATTTTTACTAACTGTTTTAATAATTAAAAACTTAGTAAATAAAGAGTCTTGTTTTTTCCTCGCAAGTGTGTTGAAAAACGTCGTATGAAACACGTGTGCCTGTGACCATTATATACGCGGCTTTCTTATGGCGCACTCGCTTTCGCTCGTGCGCACACAATATCGCCTTGTATGTAATGGTCAACTTCGCACACTTGTATCATAATGTACTATAATCACTTGCTCACATATAGCTGTAACTTGTAACACAATTTTTATACTTCAGCGGTTAAAAATGAACCTTATTGTTATAGGTATAGAGTTCAACAGCACGATACCGACGGTTGGCGGCGGGGGCAGCCCCAGCATTAAGCACTACGTCACTTTATTTTTAGCCGAAGACGGGAATGGGAAATCTGTTATTGTTAGCGCTGGTAAGTGTAATAAAATAAAAATACCTCGTACTCCAAGTCTTTTGTGATGGTCCTGACTTTGACGTCTAAACTTCGACGAGTCAAAACGCACGAACGCAGACGCAGGGGCACCGCTAGTTTATTTATATTGAAATTAAATAACTTTATTTGGCTTTTTTTTTATTATATAGCCTTCTTTCGGACATTTCTTTCCCCAAGTTATTCATAAAGTTCTTTTTTATCCCATTTTTGTGTGTCCGTTTGCCAGGTGGCAAAGGCCTCCTCCAATCTTCTCCATTCTGGTCTATTCATGGCTACTCTACTCCATGTTGTACCTGTGACTTGTCTGATATCGTCATTCCACCTTTTATGTGGTCTGCCTCTTTCTTTTTCCATTTCTTGGATACCATTGTGTGATTAATTTACTCCATTTATCTTTTCCTCGTATCATGTGACCTGCCCATTTCCACTTTTGTCTCCTTATTTTCAGAGTTATGTCTTGAACCTTAGTCTTGCTTCTAATTTTGCTATTCCTTACTTTGTTTTTCCTTTAGATCCCTATCATACTTCTTTCCATGGCATGTTGGCATGTGGTAAGTTTGTCGGTTATGTTTTTAGTTAAAGTCTATGTTTCACTTCCATATGTCAGTACAGGCAGGATGCATGTGTTAAATAGTTTGCTTTTTGTTGAGATGTGTAGGTTATTGTCTTTCATTACCCTCCAATTTGGCATTTGCAACACATAAAAAAATAAAACAATAAAAAATTGCACATGAAACGAATTTATTCGTAAGTGCATTTGTGTCGTAGAGGTCCCCATAATTAAGCTAAGTCCCTAAAATTCATGGAACTAAAACAAAAAAATACTCAGACCTGTGTAGGGTATCCATAGATAGGTCTCTCAAAATGACTTTGAGGTTCCTAAAAATATTTTATCTGAAAGTCAAATGATTGTAAGATAGACGCTTCCAAAGTTGTGAAATGAAAAAAAATGGGCGTTCCCCCTTCTACCTTTTGAACTAAGGTAGTAAAAATTTTGAAAAAAAAATGCACTAAAATAAAATTACTAAAAAAATACTTCCAACGAAAATAGTTTTCGAAATGTAGCCCCTTTTCTAACAACGGGAAATATAACTTTGTCCTGCAAACACTATAAAAAACAAAGTTATTTTTGCTGTCATCAAAATATTGTTGTATTTAGTGGAAGTAAGTGAACCCCTAAATCAGTTAAAGTTGTCACGAAACCCTCAATGCGCGAGTCCTACTCGCATTTAACCTATGCATGATTAAGTATTTCAATAATGATATTGTATTCATTATTATAGCGTGTATGGTTATATTTTAATTTAATATTTTTTGCTTTACTTTCGCAGGTATATCAACGCTGATAGATGATGACCTTCCTTGGCTGCTAGACACGTTCAAATCGTGCAATCCCGCTTGGAGACATGTTCGCTGCTGTGTGTGCGATCCTACCAAGTGTCAGCAGGTAAAAATTTTGTATCTTTCCAGCATTAAAGGATATTGACCAAAGCCGGACCCAGATTGCGTCTTTGTAGTTTATATTTCAAAAATTATAATTGCACTGGTATTTTAAGGGTAACTAAGTATGTAAGTATTGAATTACTTTAGTAAAATATAACCTTCTGAATGTATCAAAATGAATGTAGGCGAGGTGCTATAACTCTGCAATCACAAAACATAACTTCAAAATGTCTAATCTGCCATTATATATTATAATAATAATAATATCCTTTGGACATTCCCACACATCGCCATCTAGCCCCAAAGTAAGCTACTCAAAGCTTGTGTTATGGGTGCCAGACAACGGATATAATACTTAAATACTTTTTGTTTGTAAATACATACATGATATACATAAAAAACACCCAGACCAATACAAACAGACATGTTCATGCACACAAATGTTTGTATTGTGCGGGGATCGAACCCGCACCCGCTGCGTAGTAGGCGATTTCTCGACCACTACACCAGACGGGTCGTCACATTGAATTCCTCGTAAACCCCTAATTGTTTTCAAAACTATGTTTTGGCTATATTCTTTCAAATATTCATATATTTTATCCGAACATTTTGTAAAGACAAGTGTGTGTGTGAAAAGTGGGCCGAGTTCCTATAGAGTTTTGGTCAAGATCCTTTAACACTTTTAGTGACTGAAGGGTTATAGCTGTAAAACAATCAAAGTTCTGTTGGAAACTGCCACTGATACTGAATAAAAAAATCTGTTTATAAATCATGTTGCATACTAATACCATCATTGTTTTAGTTTTTTATTTATAGGAAGTCTTAATAAATCAAAAAACATAAAAATTGTATACAACAAACAATAATATTGTATTGTAAAAATTTACACGTAGTCGATTGTGAAGAAAAAAACGATTACGAAGGGAACAGGCAAAATGTCTTCGTTATGGCTAAACTAACAGGAAAAATAATACCAGTCACACTAATTTACCATGCGGAAAACTCATCAAACAATTTTTTGTCCTTATAATAATAACTGTCTATCCTCTCCTTATATCTGGAATTCGGACTAACCTGTAGTGTCTTCATGTTGAGGCTTTAAACTTTTCGGCCACAGGATAAGCGACTCCTCTGTCGGGCCGCACGTGCGCATGCGTCATTGCGCGGTGTTTGATTACACTTACGCAAACAGTTAGAACTGTCTAATTACACTTACGCAAACAGTTAGAACTAAATAAATAAATAAATCATTTATTCAATTTCAAAAGAACATTTACAAATCATAGAGCTTACAAATTAACACGTAGGTACAGTAGTTCTTTTGCCTGAACTGAACTGTGAGATTATACTTACGCAAACAGTTAGACCTGTCAGATTACACTTACGCAAACAGTTCGAACTGTCAGATTACACTTACGCAAACAGTTAGAACTGTGAGATTATACTTACGCGAACAGTTAGAGCTGTCAGATTACACTTACGCAAACAGTTAGAACTGTCATATTACACTTACGCAAACAGTTAGAAGTCAGATTACACTTACCCAAACAGTTAGAACTGTCAGATTACACTTACGCAAACAGTTAGAAGTCAGATTACACTTACCCAAACAGTTAGAACTGTCAGATTGCACTTATCCAAACAGTTAGAACTGTCAGATTACACTTACGCAAACAGTTAGAACTGTCAGATTACACTTACGCAAACAGTTAGAACTGTCTGATTACACTTACGCAAACAGTTAGAACTGTCATATTACACTTACCCAAACAGTTAGAACTGTCAGATTGCACTTATCCAAACAGTTAGAACTGTCAGATTACACTTACACAAACAGTTAGAACTGTCAGATTACACTCACGCAAACAGTTAGAACTGTCAGATTACACTTACGCAAACAGTTAGAACTGTGAGATTACACTTACCCAAACAGTTAGAACTGTCAGATTGCACTTACCCAAACAGTTAGAACTGTCAGATTACACTCACGCAAACAGTTAGAACTGTCAGATTGCACTTATCCAAACAGTTAGAACTCTCAGATTACACTTACGCGAACAGTTAGAGCTGTCAGATTACACTTACGCAAACAGTTAGAACTGTCATATTACACTTACGCAAACAGTTAGAACTGTCAGATTACACTTACGCGAACAGTTAGAGCTGTCAGATTACACTTACACAAACAGTTAGAACTGTCAGATTACACTTACGCAAACAGTTAGAACTGTCAGATTACACTTACGCAAACAGTAAGAACTGTCAGATTACACTTACGCAAACAGTTAGAACTGTCTGATTACACTTACGCAAACAGTTAGAACTGTCATATTACACTTACACAAACAGTTAGAACTGTCAGATTACACTTACGCAAACAGAACTGCCAGATAACACTCACACAAACAGTTAGAAATGTCAGATTACACTTACGCAAACAGTTAGACCTGTCAGTTTACACTTACGCATACAGTTAGAACTCTGAGATTATACTTACGCAAACAGTTAGAACTGTCAGATTACACTTACGCAAACATTTAGAACTGTGAGATTATACTTACGCAAACAGTTAGAACTGTCAGATTACACATGCGCAGTTACAACACTTACGCAAACAGTTAGAATTGTTAGATTATATTTAAGCAAACAGTGGTAACTTCTTGTATGAATAAGCAATTATCATTCTGCAAAAAGTTATTGTAACCAAATAAATTTCTTATTGCTTGTGTTATAAAAATTTAAGAAATTATAAAGTCTCACTGACATAGTGTATGGATCTGAAGCGTACTAATTTGCTTATTAACAATACGAATTTATTTATAAAGAAATAAAATGTCGGTTGGCTTTTATACAGGGTTACAGGTTAAGTCGACCTAAATCCTTTAAGAGGTGATAGTTGCCATCATTCCTGACTGATTTGACTACCCCAAACTTAACCGTTATGGAACCCACTACCCCAAACTTAACCGTTCTCAAGTTATGGGACTTTGAAGATTTTTTTGGAAAAATCGAGGTTTTTTGTCTAGTCCCCATTTTTTGTGTTTTGCACCTTTAATGTTTTTGTTTTTGTATTTTTTGTGTAGCAGATTAGTTGCTTTTAAACACAAAAACTGCAATTAACTGTACCAACTGAGTCGTATTAGACGACTAATTGTTAAGAAAAGAAATAAATTTGTGGAAAGTATTTTTTTTTCTTTGTAAGATATTTAAAAAAGTCTATCACAGTTGTGCTGCAGATATGCTTAAATATATATATACGGTTCTTCAGCTTTCCGATAAGGTATAATTTGCTAGGGTGATATCAGGATTCTCGGAAAAAACATCGATGAAAGACTCCCAGGTAATAACAAAAATAACGGTATTTCGTACAGTTGCTCGCAGCGCCTATTGTCCTTCAATGGGTAGCGCGTCGCGTGCGAGCGGGATATCATACAATGTAAACGGGTGCAAACGAGACAAGTGATTTCACACGCCATGTTGTTCTTATCGTGTTTGGTTAGGTTAGTCTGCTTACGCGATTTGTCCGTGGTAGATGCGATACTTAGTGCTCTTCGTTTTTTACTCGACTTGGCTTGTTTTTCTGGTCTGTTTCCTCCTATTCGTGACTTTACTGGACCTTGATTTATGCTTCTGATTCGGAACTGTTGAAAATGGCTACTTTTACCAACGAAGAATATGTTGATATATTGCGCGTTCCTTCTACCAAGCAAATACTAGTATTCCCGCATTTATTAGGTCCCTATATCGTTTTTTATTGAGTACAAGGTTTGTTTCCCTCTTCCAGGCGGTCCGCACAGCCTTCCCGTCCGCCCACGTGACCTGCTCCGTGTGGCAAGCGTCGCTCGCGTGCAGCGCGCTCTGCGTCGAGACGGCGCGCCGCTGCGACCTCACGTACACCGTCGACGACGTCGCCGCGCGCTGCAAGACGTACGCGCTCGCGCTCCTGCGCGGCGAGCACGCGCCGCAGCAGCTGCAGGTCGGTGTGACTGTAGCTGTACAGCGCTGTATGCGTCGCCGTCGCCGCGCGCTGCAAGACGTACGCGCTCGCGCTCCTGCGCGGCGAGCACGCGCCGCAGCAGCTGCAGGTCGGTGTGACTGTAGCTGTACAGCGCTGTATGCGTCGCCGTCGCCGCGCGCTGCAAGACGTACGCGCTCGCGCTCCTGCGCGGCGAGCACGCGCCGCAGCAGCTGCAGGTCGGTGTGACTGTAGCTGTACAGCGCTGTATGCGTCGCCGTCGCCGCGCGCTGCAAGACGTACGCGCTCGCGCTCCCGCAGCAGCTGCAGGTCGGTGTGACTGTAGCTGTACAGCGCTGTATGCGTCGCCGTCGCCGCGCGCTGCAAGACGTACGCGCTCGCGCTCCCGCAGCAGCTGCAGGTCGGTGTGACTGTAGCTGTACAGCGCTGTATGCGTCGCCGTCGCCGCGCGCTGCAAGACGTACGCGCTCGCGCTCCCGCAGCAGCTGCAGGTCGGTGTGACTGTAGCTGTACAGCGCTGTATGCGTCGCCGTCGCCGCGCGCTGCAAGACGTACGCGCTCGCGCTCCCGCAGCAGCTGCAGGTCGGTGTGACTGTAGCTGTACAGCGCTGTATGCGTCGCCGTCGCCGCGCGCTGCAAGACGTACGCGCTCGCGCTCCCGCAGCAGCTGCAGGTCGGTGTGACTGTAGCTGTACAGCGCTGTATGCGTCGCCGTCGCCGCGCGCTGCAAGACGTACGCGCTCGCGCTCCCGCAGCAGCTGCAGGTCGGTTTGACTGTAGCTGTACAGCGCTGTATGTCTCGCGCTGCAAGACATATGCACTGGCTGTACTGCAAGGCGAGCACGCGATAGATTTACGAATGTTGTGGCACATGTTAGCGGCTTGACGCGTGCGGAGCCTCGGAGCCGCACGTCTAAGCCGTAGACCGGTTATAACCCCCTAGCCGACTTGGGCTACAGTAACCAGTCACAACGACTAACAGACTGCGCGGGACATGTTATAGTGCACAAGTACACACTTGTGCACAAACTTAGGTGCACTCGCTTTTCCTTACACTCGCATAAGGCTATGAGAGTGTAAGATGGGTCAGCAATCTGACACGACTGGAGAGAGATTATATCCAAGACAAATTTCCAAGGCACGAATGTGAAACACCGCCAACTTCTTAACTTCGGACTGCCCTAAGAATTTCGACCCGACCCGGGAATGGAACCCAGGACCTCTGGCGAAGCCGACACTTTAAAATGCGACCCTCTAACCGCTGCGCCACCGAGGCAGTTATACGGCTTTCACAAATTCATTCTTTATTATTACCACCTCGGTCCTATTTCGTTTTAGGGTTCCTTAGCCGAATGGCAAAAAACGGAACCCTTATAGTTTCGTCAAGTCTGTCTGTCTGTCTGTCTGTCTGTCTGTCTGTCTGTCTGTCTGTCTGTCTGTCTGTCTGTCTGCCATTGTTATGATCTAAATCAAAAGATATTCAAGTAAGATTACAAAATTACTTTATTGTTCACAAAAGATTACAAGTTAAGTGTGAATGCACCTTAACGCCGTTGTACAGAATGAAATCATCACTTAATACTTTCCTGATGGGACATCCGTACTATACACACTTTTATAATATTGTTTACCTAACCTATGACGTGCACGTCTAATTAAATATCTAGGTACTCTAACGAATAACTTATACTTAAAATTAATTATAAAAAGAAAAGGTTGGACGCCAGGAGAGTTTTCCAAAGATGTTGATGGCGGAACCCTGCCAATCCTAGTTCTCCGGCTAGTATCTTAGGTGTTCTTCAGATTTAGCGGTGAAATTTAACAATTAGAATCTTAAGAATATGTGTTCCGCAGGACAACGCCTTCCAGTCACTGCCGTTTCACTATATGTCGTAAATTTCACACCCATTTTATTCTGTAACTATAAGCATTACACAATTGAAATTTGGTAGGCAGATGTATCTTGTTAACCGCTTACCGATTCTCATACAAAAAATAAAAAATAATGACAGTTAAGGGGGGGGGGGGGTCTCATACATGAAACTAAAGCCAAAAAAAATTTTTTTTGTCAAACCTATGCGTGTGGGGTGTCTATGGATAGGTCTTTTTAAATAACATAGAGGTTCCTATAACCATTTTCTTTTAAATTCTAACGTTTTATAGCTAGACGCTTCCAAAGTGGTAAAATGGGCGTCCCCCCCATCTAATTTCTAAACCAAGCAAGTATAAATTTAAAAAAAATATATAATGTAGGTCGAAATAAATACTTTCAACGAAAATTGGTTCGGACGGGATCGAACAAGTAGTTTTTGAGATATAGCACATTTTCAACAACCGCAAACATAACTTTGTACTTCATACAAACACTATGAAAAACAAAGTTATATTTGTAGTCAACAAAATATTGTGGTATTTTACTAAGTAGAAGTAAATGGATTCCCTAATTCAGTTTAAGTTGGCACGGAACCCTCAGTGCGCGAATCCGACTCGCACTTGGCCGGTTTTTTCATCATGCCAAATACTATTTCACTCTTTCCACTTTTTACCGATTCAAAAAAAGGTGATAGGATTATCAAGTTCAACGTGTATGTATGTAATATCGTTGAAATTTGATAATATTTGAGAATGTTATGAGTCTTAAAAAGGAATAGAATTAAACTTATAATAAATTATACACATGTTTGTTAAATGAACTAAAAAAAAAATACTTTAATAAATAATATGTTCTATTCAGTTTTTCCTGTATATGATACACAATTTATCCTAAATACTTAACTCTTAAACATAACTTTCAGGTACTAAAACGCGGCATCATAGGCACGGGCGCGGGAACCCTAAGACTATGGGATATGCTCACGAGAGCGAACGGCGCCGTAGCGAAGCTAGACACGTGGTTGGAGGCTGACAACTATACTAATATACTACATAAGGTCAGTCATGTTTATTTATTTTATTTTTATTTTATTTTATTTTATTTTTATTTCATTTTATTTTTATTTTATTTTATTTTTACTTGTTGGAAAACAAACAGCAATATAATACATGTATAATGATTACGGGAGATATAAAACTAATATGCCTATCTAGTTTTCACTTATAGAACTTATCGCACACATCAATATACAACAATAGACAGAAGTCAATAATCGTGCCATTAAATATGTTCGAAGAACAATACCAGATAAAAAGAGAAAAAAGGAGAGGTCATACCAAGCTTGATAGGTTAATAATGTGTATTCAAAAAAAAAGAAGAGTTAATATATTTCTTAAAATGATTTGGTCTCGCAGTAATTAAGTCTATATGTTGAGTATATTTTTTGTAAAAGTTAGTAGCCACTCTGTTAAAGAAAGTGTTTGCTATAATTTGTGATTTTGTTTGTCTGGCAATATTTATATACAGGGTGTTGTTTTGGTCAGTAACATCCAACTCAGGTATGATATTAGTTGTGCTTATTCTAAAAAAAAACTAAATTATATGCTAGTTTTATAAAAGAAAACCTCTTCAAAACATTCTAAAAAACTTAAAAACGTATGGGGAAACTTGCACCGTCGCACATAGCAAGCGCGTATCTACGAAAAATTATGCCGTACTTAATAAGCTACGAAGAGGCTATCTGGTATTGGTTGTATTGACTTGGTCGCTGTATCGCATCAAGAAATTCATTTTGTCACTTTCTTCCATTTCAAAAAAAAATATTTGGCATCAGTATCGTTTGTACAGCCACCCCTTATTCGCTCGTCGCTGACCAGAACAACACCCTATATTTATTTGATTATTTTACATTTTAATCCCACAGTTTTAAAGACTAAGAAACTATACAATATGTATTTATATTAATTACAATCAATACAGGATTTCAGTTTACAAATTGCTCATTTAAATTAATAACATCAAATTTTAGTGAAAGAAAAATTACAATATACGTAGAAAATAATGCACTGATATCATACCTGAAAAATTAACGATTTCTCTCGAAGGCGTTGATCGATTTCGATTAAAGAAAAAAATATGATTAGCCAAATAAATGATAATGAAAATCAATCAGTAATTAACTCGCATAAACATATTATTATACGAACAATTTTCTCCCTTAGAGGTAACGTCAACAGTGATCAACTTTAAAATATTGTAGTGTGATAGCCGTAGATTTGTATGTCAATTGAAAGGTAAAATTGTACCAAATTATACCAAAACATAAAATGTTCTAGCGTATGAAAAAACATACTAATCATTTTTTCCTTACAAAACCACAGTGTAACTCATGTCATGATAATGACTATTGAAAACTTTTTGTTATTTCATCTTTATTACCATTTGTATCATATTTTTTATATCATTGAAATCGACCCACGAATTCGAAAGTTATCGTCGTTTTTGCACGAATTTTCTAACTTACTGTATTAATTCTTGTCATTTCAAAATCAATTGTATGTTGTGTTTTACTTTTGTATTACACTTAAAAGTAAAAAAGTTTCAATGTTCTATATTTGTAATGAATACTGTATCAAATGCTGATAAATTATATTTTTTTCAAAAAAAAAACAACGCAAAAATATATATTAAAAACATTCCTTTTTTTTCATATTAGGTCTACTTTAACCTTTAATTTAGGTATGAAGCCATAAACTAATTTGAAGACCTGTGATGTACACTTAATGACAATAAAAGATTTTGAATTTGAACCTCCTATCTGCATTCCACTACAACCAGGGACACACTGTATTCTTTTGCTCTGTTATAAACATAAATTATACTGGATACTTTGCCTCTAAAATGATTTAAGAAATCATAATCAATAACATAATCCATTATTCCAGGGTCTCGAAAGACTGGTGACGAAATTCCAAAGCCTGGTGCGGAGTCAGATGCAACCCGACGAGTTCGTGTCGCTGTTTTTCACGGTTGCCAATCAGCTGGAAGACGAACGGAGAAGTTTTGCTATCAATAGGCTACGGGTGAGTTTAAACACATGAACACATTTTATTTGTGCTCGACTGTACTGATTTATTTTGATTTTACTAAGGTAATAACGAGGTGCTCGTAGCGCAGTGGTAGCTGCGCTTTGGTAGTGATACCGAAGTGAAGCAACCTACGGCGCGGTCGTGTTTGGATGGGTGACCATTCCGACATCACGAGCATCTCCGTGCTTCGGAAGGCACGTTAAGCCGTTGGTTCCGGCTAATATCGGTTGATATTAGTCGTTAAGCCTAGTCAGAGGCCTTATGGGTGGCTTGATAACATCTGATAGCAGGGTTAGTCGCTTGCAAAACACCCCTCCACCAACCCCCACTGAGCCCGCGTGGTGGAGTATAGCTCGAACTACCTCATAGTTGAGACACAGAAAATATAATAGTACGAGATAAGGCCTTTGCCCAGTAGTAGAATGTTACAGGCTAACTTAACTTAAGCTAATAACAACAGGAAATGGTCTTTGCTTAACTTATAGAACGTGTTACGTTAAAGCCACCCAGTATTCATAAGAGTGATATCTAAGAACCGGCTTTGCCAGCCGAGTACAAACAACGCGCATTATTCTTATAGTTAAAAACATTCTAAACCATTAGATAGCGAAGCGTCATCTATTTCCAAGTTGAATTTATTCTGTAAAGAATAACTGCTTGGGCCCACTGTTTCATAAACAGACGGCTAGATGGCGCTAAGCGTCACGCAATGACGTATCCATAAGAGACCACAAATTTCGCAAGGTTGGACTGACAGCACGGTATCTCAATTGGTAGAGCGTTTGGCCCGGTCAGCCAAGTGGTTGCTGGTTCAATTCCCGCCCGTGCGCAAATTTTTAGTTTCTTATTTCATCTTTATGAGCAGACTGATAAATTATAAACCGACAGATTTAAAAAAAAATACAAGTACCTATGATTGCTGACAATTAGGTGACGTTTTAAATTAGCCATATTGTATTTTGTTCGACGAATATTTCTTATCTGACTATTAAAAATTGAGCCCTAAGGTGTACAAACATGAAATTGACTATGCTTAACTTTACAACGTGTTACGTTAAATAGTTTGATCTGAATGTTTAGTATTACCATACTAAATGTATGTCCTTCTCGCTCTAGCTCTCTTCCGTCTCGGTTTCGAACCAAGCGTAATGTCGCTCTCGCATTAATTACTGTTTAAATAGTTTTAAGCTACCTACCTAGAGACAAAGTGTATTAAAACAGTGTAATTGTGTTAGTGACATTGCGCTTGGTTCGAAACCGAGACGGAAGAGAGCTAGAGCGAGAAGGACATACATTTAGTATAGTAATACTTAACACTGAATAACATGTAGAATCAATTGAGCTACTTTTTAATATGGGTCATATTTGTCATTTTAGGTTGTATAATAATGTAAAATGTCTAATAACAAATAATGAATGACAAATATGTCTATTTCGTTTCTTCCAGGATACGGAAACGCTGAAGCAATCACCGACGGACACAATCACACAGTACGCTTACAATCTCATGAGTCATCAGACGAAGCTTGCTCAGAAATGCTTGGACGACCGCAGCGGCAGGTATGGATGGACCTTTATAGTAATGTATTAGCACAAAGTATAGACAGTTACAGAAGTCATTTCTGCATACAATGCGCGCTCGGGAGTTATAAATAAATAAATAATAAATATCCTTTGGAGATTCCCACACATCGCCATCTAGCCCCAAAGTAAGCTACACAAAGCTTGTGTTATGGGTGCCAGACAACGGATATAATACTTAAATATTTTTTTTTTTTGTAAATACATACATGATATACATAGAAAACACCCAGACCAATACAAACAGACATGTTCATGCACACAAATGTTTGTATTGTGCGGGGATCGAACCCGCAACCCGCTGCGTAGTAGGCGATTTCTCGACCACTACACCAGACGGGTCGTCAAAGTTTAGCGCGGGAAACGAGAAGAGGAAGTTGGATTTTGTTTCTTCATTTAACCACTCACTTGCTTTCGGTAACTAGAGCTACCAACTTCGATAACCTACAAATTGCTTCCGGTAGCCAGAGCTACCACACGACCATTATACAATTTTTGATTTTTAATCTGTGAAGGGCACTTTCTGAGCCGTTTAAACTATGTCCTAAATATACCCAAATAAGATGGCAACACAGAAAAAAATTGGCAGCCAACATGATAGAACAAAAATATTTTTAAATAGCTGTCGTTCTTGACGTTATGAAAAAGTGAAGTTGCGTAAAAGTGCACAGTGTTTTAAAAATGCCGTAAGTATTCAAATTTATATTTTACTACTAAAAGTATACATCAAACGATTCTGTGTTTATCCAACTATCAGATTATAGCTATATTTCAGTCCCAATTCATAATTATGAATTACAATCTCACTTCAAAGTAGTTAAGACAGAGATTTTTTCGGTGACTTCCGATTGAAATGGCCAAGATTTTGAAGAAAAAAGAATATTTCTCGTAATTTTCTAGTGATTAAATTAGTTTAAGTATTAAGTTTCATAACTATATATAAAATCAGTAACATCTATAACTTATTTACACAGGATTAGCGAATTAAACAAGTGACGGTTCATGTAAGTACGGGTAAGGGATGGTGGTAGCCGTAGCTACCAAAATCAATTTGGGCAACTACTCGTTTTGACGTTGTAAGGCATGGAGCACACCAGACGCCCTGCGATCGCGTTTGGTACATTTTTTGATTTGTTCCTACTAATGTGTTAACAATGGTGTCAGACTAATCCCGGTTTTTTGTTTTTTTACTAGCTTTCTATTAACTTGCAATGTATGTAATAACTAATGTATGTGTTTGTCTGGGTGAAATCTTGTAACTCAATTTTGAAGCAGATTTATCATCAACTGATCGAGCTGAAATTTTGCATATGTATGTAGGTTTTTGACTTGACCGACAATACAATGATATGGTAGGTACCATGGGGCGAGTCTGATGATAAAGCGGAAGGTGGCTCTAGGAACTCTGGAATAAATAAAAACATAATAAGGAATATATACAAACATACAAATACAAAATACAAATTCATTTATTCGCATAATACGGTTACAAGATCTTAATATTATATACAGTACATGCGTATTAAACCTGCATACAAATATAGATACAAGTTTTAACTCATTTTAAGAAATGAGATATTCTTTATTCTAAAATTCTGCATCGACCTGACTGCGCCCGTTGTGTTCCGACCCTAACGAGCCGCCATGTTTGTTTTGAAGCGGCTGTCGGCAGTTGACCCGGTGACGTAGCACGTGCTAAGTTTTTTGCGTAACGGCTTTGTTTATTTACCATAAAATCAGTATGATTGTATGTAATAATGGTTTACTTTGTGTAATTGTGTTTTCCTAGGTACAGACTGTGATTTATAATGTGTTTGTGTCGTGTGATATTGTGGTTTTAAGTGTTTTTAGTCGGGGTGAAAACTAAAACTTCGGTGGTACGTATATAATTTTTGTTATCTAGACTCATAGAACCGTAATTTACGTGATTATTGCAAAATATATCCATTCTAATTTATGATTATTAGTTGCTTGTTTTAATTAGAACTATATTTTGGTTCTTGACTTTCTAAATTAGCCACAAATAAATCACGAATCAAAGAAACAATTTAGCCCTGTCGTGCGTTACATACCTAAAATAGAAATGATGTTTTCTATACAATTTTATATGAACACTTATACAGTATTTGGCATCAAATGAAAGCAAAACTAATCTACTTTTTTTTAAATATAAACAAAAATGGGGTTATTGCTTTAGATTTTTTTCTAAAAATACATTTCTGGTTGAAGTCTTCAATTTTATCAGTGTGTCAGTTTTACGCATTTTTTATAAATTATTTTCAATACAGCAATCCATAAAATAAGTAACAAGATTAGATTATTTGTTTAATTGGCTTTTATGTGTAAAAAAAACCATAACAATTAGTCCAGTAGAAGCCAAGTTATGATTTTTTTAATAAAACTCGGCATCTCGCGGATATTTGCACCAAATGACAGAGCAATATAGGCCACCATTTTTAAAATCCAAAAGCAAGTGAGTGGTTAAGTGATTGTTTTTTTATTTCTAGTAATTTATTGTGATGCTGTGTTGGAATCATCATAATAATGTGTGCTATTGAAGAAAACAATAAAGACAAAGGAGGAAACAAAGTAAAGCGTGCTCTGATCGCAGATCGCGCCCTCTGATTCGAATTGTTATTCTCGTGCTAAACTTCTTTCTTGAGCATTGAAATGCGAACGCCAGCCCCGCATTACAATGAGTTAGGCTAGGCTAGTTTAGTGTTAGTTTTGTAGTGTTAAGTGTAAATATTGAACTTATTGATTGAAGAATTGTCCGTATGGCTCCGACCGAGGACGTTAAACTTGTAATAAAAAAAAACGCGCTCGGATATGCGCAGGAAATGAAAAGGGAAGGATGTACCTTATTTCTTCGTTTAAGTTATTGTTTTTTTCGGGTCAATTATTGTGATTGTGCGGTGGAATTGTCATGATAATTTGTGCTTTTGAAGAAAACAATGCGATCAAAGTGGGGAATTAAGTGAAGCGATCAGATCGCGCCGTCTTACCCGGATCGCTGTTCCTGCGCTAAGCTTCCTTTTTAAGCATGGGAATTCATGCAGCCTGTGGCAAAACATGATGGACTAAGATGAAATTCTGTTATCAAATTTACCATGTTTTGAGAAACAATTAAACATATTCTATTCTATTCTAAATGCGAACCACCTCGCATTTCAATGAGTTAGGTTAAGATAGGAATTTTTTAGTGTTAGTATTAGTTAATAAGTGTAAAAAAATAATAAATCACTAAAGAATAGTCTGTATGGCGCAGAGCCGAAGACGTTAAACTTGTATTTAAAAAAAAAAAACGCGCACATAGACACCGTTCACGTACTTACACGAGGTCACGGATCTTTTGTAAGTTGAAAATATGTTGTAATATGATTACTTCAGCTAATTTTATGTAATAGTTTGTTTATTTGAATGCGATAAACAAATAAACTTAATTTTTGTAAGGTATTCATGCCATAATATTTGATGAAAACATATTTGTTTATTTATGTAGATATTGTGTATTTTTAAGGGTAATCCGTAGCCGAATGGTTTGCCAACCCAACCAAACGAAACCCTTACAGTCTTATTAATAAACGTAGACTAGAGAATGAATAACTTTACTCCAACGCTTAAGTTCAGAGTAATGAAATACGGTATTAATAAACACGGCATAAGGAGGGACTAAGCTATTCCGAATCTAATCTCTGAGTAAAAGTTAATCCTGGTCACTACCTAGTTTAAAGTCTGACTAAGCATAGTGTAGAGCTGTATTTGACATTTGTTTTGTTCGTCGACTCATTCATAACCATCAGAGCGTTTGTTATTGTCGTGCGGTTTGTTTTTTCGAAAAATGAACAGAGATTATTTTATTGAAGATTTGAGAGTCATCGATGAAATTAATGAAATTGAAGCCCTAATGCCAACAATAAGACGTGTAAAGCTCTACAAAATACGTATTAATCCATTCGAAGAACTTCAAGAAATTGAATTCAAATCTAAGTACAGATTTTCCAAAAGTACTGCTGTCTTTATTATTGATATGGTGAAAGATAACCTGGCTGGCAATGCGAGAGGAGGCTTCATACCACCTCACATCAAAGTATTAACTGCTATTAGAACATGGGCCCGTGGAGAGGTAGGTACCTACCTAAATATATTTTTAATTTCATGTATATTAATATAATGTTTTTAATCAAATGTTTAAAAGTTCTTATCATCAAACTCTTTTATGTCAACAGATTCAAGATGATGCAGGGGACCTCGGTGGCAATAGTGGCTCAAAGGTCAGAGTGGATTAAAATGCCACAAAATGATGCCGACCAAATGAAAGTGATTGCAGGATTTTACGCATTATGTGGATTTCGACAAGTCATCGGAGCTATAGATTGTACACATGTGAGGATACCCAAAGTTGGTGGTGATGCAGGCCAATATTATATTAACAGGAAAGGATATAGTTCAATAAATGTACAGGTGATATATCAAAAATTACAAGCAAACTTCTTACTCCATCTATGCCAAAAAGATAGAATTACAATTATTAATTAAAAATTGTATATTAACTTTGTTTCAGGTGGTGTCAAATGCGGATTTAGAAATAATGGACATAGTGGCACATTGGCGAGGCAGCACACATGACTCGAGAATATTCAGTGAATGCAGATTAAAACAAAGATTTGAGCGTTTAGAATTTAAAGGAAGGCTATTGGGTGATGCAGGTTATGCATGTACTCCATTTTTATTTACTCCAGTATTAAATCCAAACACACAAAAGGAGGAAATGTATAATCGAGCACATATAAAGACTCGTAATACTGTTGAAAGGTGCTTTGGTGTTTGGAAACATAGATTTCGGTGTATTCAAAAAGGTTTTACCACAAAATTAGAAAATACAAAGCTGTATATTGTTGCACTAGCAGTGTTGCATAATATTGCAATGAAAAAACAAGACTTTTTAGAGGGAGAGCTTAGTGATAACAGAAATGAAGTGCCAGTGATTATGGCTTTAAATAACTCCCTAAGAGGCAATTCTGCACGGGCTGCGTTTATTAATGAAAATTTTTAAGTTTTAATCACTGCATCTGTGTTGTATTCTAACTATTTTACACTTTATTAATATTAAAAACCATTTTTATTACACACAATTTTATTTAATAAAATTAAGTCAGCTGTTTTTTAACAATTCGCGTTCCTTTCTTAATTCAAATATTTCTCTTTCAAGAACTGCGGTTTTCAATTTCTCCTTTAATATATCCATGTTTATAGCATGTTCCGCATCAGCTATTTCCATGCGCCTCAAGTGTTCATCATCTTTTAACATTTTACTGTAGCTTAACATGCTGGTTACATAATCTGGGTCCTGTAAATAAAACAAACAATTAAAAATATTTGTTAGTTTAATAGTATAAATATCAGTAGAATATGTATATATTATACCTTGGACTGCACACCACTGCCCCCAGTATTGCTTAATAATAATTTCCGTTTAGGCACCTGTAAGAAATCAAAAATTTCCAATTTTATTATAACAATAAAGCATAAATAATTTAATTAAGTCCATTACAAATCATGTCAAATATGTACTAGTATAGTAGTTGATTAATAAGTTAATTTTGAATAAGTTAATACCCTCTTTACTGGATTCATGTGTCTTTTCATCACTGGAGTTGTTGTTGTTGTGTTGTTTGTGCTATCTTCAGACATCTGTAAAAAAAATATTTTTATAAGGTCAAACAATGCAAGTTTAGAATTTTTAATAGATATTGTAATAATCAAACAGGATTGAGCACATAAATCCTTTACCTTAACTCCCAATGAGCCCATATCCATATTATCCATGGGAGTAGTAGTAGCGCTGGCATTCTCTTTTGGTATCTGCAATAAAAAGAAAAATATTATTATTTTATATATACCAACCTAATTAAATAGTACATACTAAAAGCATTTGTTATCTTACCACTATTGGAATATGTTCCTGGATGGGAACTTGTGAATCAATATCTTCAATGGTTTCCATAGCTATGTCCTGAGAAAGAAAAAAAATCATAATTTAAATGGTTTTTATTTAATAAATAATGTTAATAGCTCAAATATTACTATGTTCTTAAATACTATAAATTAGGTATCATTTCATATTCATAATTATAACACTGAACTGACCTGTATAACAGGGACTACATCACTTGAAGGCAATTCAAATTCACAAATCACTTTTCCATCTGAATCACAAAAATTGTCATCACGCAAAAGTTCTGCAGGATTTAATAGATCTCTTATCTCGATAACAGCATTATCCGGAGTTGCTGGTCTTGGACCTCCACCTGTTTTATTCACTTCCTTTTTGTAGGCACTGCAAGTTTTCCTAGCATGCACCTTCATTGTTTTCCACTGAATTTTTAGCTGATTTAACTCCCGTGGTCGACTATTCATCTGATTAAATCTAAAAAAAATGAATGTGCATGAGATTATATGGTTTTAAGATTGAATACAAAGACAACAATACAGATACTTGTTGATTTACTTTTTCCAGCAATTTGCAATAAACTTTTAAATTAAAATATTAATACTTTCGAACAGGTCCAAGTTATTTTTTTTTGTAGGTACTTACTTTTTGTGAACTTCTTCCCAAGCTTTTAACTTTATTTTGTTGGTATTTGTGTCCAAAGATTTGTTCTCAATGATTTGTGAGTAATCCTTTAGTACAGACCGTAATAATTGCTGCAAATTCAATATTACGAATAAATAAACCATCAAACAAATTTAAATAATACCACGCACACAGCGTGTAAATAATATACATATACGCAGCGGGTGCGGGTTCGATCCCCGCACAATACAAACATTTGTGTGCATGAACATGTCTGTTTGTATTGGTCTGGGTGTTTTCTATGTATATCATGTATGTATTTACAAACAAAAAGTATTTAAGTATTATATCCGTTGTCTGGCACCCATAACACAAGCTTTGAGTAGCTTACTTTGGGGCTAGATGGCGATGTGTGGGAATGTCCAAAGAATATTTATAAAAAAGAATATTTATTTATACATGAATACTACCTTTTCTTCTTCGTCCCAGTTAATAGAACGGTTGCGTTTTTGGCTCATTTTTCACAGGGGTGGAGAATCACAATTTGGTAAAGTAACTTTTATTGTACTTGTAGAGAAAATCGAAGAAAAAGTGTTTATCACCGAAAATAAACACACGAGAATTTGGCTATACGAACGGATTTTATCAAATGTCAATTTGACAGGCAGCCTCAGTTTCGTTCCTCATTCATTCAATAACTCACTCTTTTTACTTTTAAACTGATTGGGTTGCCATAACAATCGCGTTAATCTCGGTGTAAGGAATGTATTGTTAGTCCAAAGTTACTCCATGTTTATTAATAACAATATTAATACCACGTTAATACTCTGTTACTCTGTGACTAACTAGTCCAAGCGTAATATTGGATTAAGTTGGGAATAGTCGATTTTTATTAATAAGACTGTTATAGTTTAGTCAATTCTGTCTGTCTGTCGGTCCGTTCGTATGTCACAGCCACTTTATTTTGTAACTTCAGGCATCAGACTTTTGAAATTTTGTAGAAAGATGTATCCTGTTAACCGCTTTACGATTGTTATACAAAAAATAAAATTTGAGGGGATGGTAAAATGGGCAATCCCCCCCCCCCCCCGTCCCTCTCTAACTTCTGTAATAAACAATTATTTAATTAATATGTTATATTTCTTACAGGAGGCAAAGCAGCCAAGCGATATGCATGTACGGCACATCCACGCAAGAGTGTTCGTGCCTCTTCAGCAAGGTGTTCAGGCTGCCCTGCAGGCACATACTCATGCTGACCACTGAGCTCAAGGTAAATAGGTTAACTAGGTTATCAGTACACCTAATGAACACATATATATCACCTATGTAAGTTTGTAACACCTAGTATGCATGCATGAATAAATGAAATGAAATAAATGGAAACACGTAGACTGAGTACCATGCCACCTTACCGAGGGAGCGGTCCACTTGATACCCGCAATTGCGCTTACGACCGCCTATTTCTCGTTCCACTTACTTGCGGTTTGAGGGAGGTTGAGGACTCATGCTCACTACTGAACTGTAGGTAAATAAAAACTATAGACTTTGTACCATCCCACCTTACCGAGGGAGCGGTCAACTTGCTGCCCGCGATCGGTCTCATGGCCACCCATTTTCCGATTCCACTTACTTGCGGTTTGAGGGAGGATGAGGACTCATGCTCACCACTGAGCTGAAGGTAAATAACAACACTATAAACTGAGTAATATCCCACCTTACCAAGGGAGCGGTCCACTTGATGCCCGCGATGCCTCTTCAGCAAGGTGTTCAGGCAGCCCTGCAGGCATATACTCATGCTGACCACTGAACTGAAGGTAAATATAAACAATATAGACTGTGTACCATGACACCTTACCGAGGGAGCGGTCCACTTGATGCCCGTAATTGTGCTTACGACCACCCATATTCTGGTTCCACTTACTTGCAGTTGGAGGGGGGGATGAGGACTCATGCTCACTACTGAACTGAAGGTAAATAAACAATATAGACTGAGTACCATGCCACCTTATCATGGGAGCGGTCCACTTGCTGCCAGCAATTGCGTTCACGACCGCCTAATTCTCGTTCCACTTACTTGCGATTTGAGTGAGGATAAGATTGCTCCATCGTTGACTTTGTATCGGCCACCTGTGACTTAGTTTAAAATTAAGTGCAAACCCTTTTTGAATATTAAAAAAAAATACTTTGTGTTTTGTAATCCAAACAAGTTGTTGCGTTTCCGAAGGATGCCAATGCAATGAAACTTAATGTCTGTTTTGATTATTGGTCATATTATGTCCTTAGATAGATAGAGATAGATAGATAACTCTTTATTGTACATAACATAAATTGATTTACAAATTCGTTTTAAGGTAATGTACCTACAATTAAGGCGGTCTTATCGCTATAAGCGATCTCCTCAGAAAGAAATAATGAGTTTTACAGGAAGTAACACCGTAATATTGCTTAAACCGCGAGATTACAAACTTACTGTTTTAAATCCGTTCCATTGTAATCTGTCAATTTATTGTGAACTTGCTTGACATAATAATAATAATAATAATTAATAAATATCCTTTGGACATTCCCACACATCGCCATCTAGCCCCAAAGTAAGCTACTCAAAGTTTGTGTTATGGGTGCCAGACAACGGATATAATACTTAAATACTTTTTGTTTGTAAATACATACATGATATACATAGAAAACACCCAGACCAATACAAACAGACATGTTCATGCACACAAATGTTTGTATTGTGCGGGGATCGAACCCGCAACCCGCTGCGGAGTAGGCGATTTCTCGACCACTACACCAGACGGGTCGTCAAATATGTATATATAATGACATAGTTTAAAATCTACTTTTATTGGTACTTACATGTCAACATAACACGAAGAATAAACGGGGAATCGCTTCGCTATCCACATTTATCATTTCAGATTTGTCATTTCAGTTAACGTTATAATGTAGGAAGTTATGGTATAGTTCACAATAAATCGCCAGATTACAATTTTGCGAATTTAAAATCGTTTTCAACACACTTGCTCAAAATGACGTTTTTATTCCACCGATTTTTGGCTCATAATCCTAGATATTAAACACGCGTGCTTTTTCAGTATATTATTGCACTAGTGCCTTTAGTTTAAACCCGACCAATTTACATTTGTTCAGTACCAAGTAGTAAGTAAGAAGAAGAAGCGATATAATTTAGTCAGGTTATAACTTTTATTTTAGCAACAAACAGTTTTTATATATTTAATTTAATATGGTAAATCCAGCTTTATTACTAAAAAAATAACTCAAATTAATTTCAAATTTTCTGTAATTTGTGTTTAAAACACGAATTATTTCATTTTTAATCTTGGCTGTTGTCCGATCTAGTTCGCGCATTAGCCTTGCGCGCGCATCGGTATCGCGGCAAGAAAAAAAAACAACGCGCCATTTTTCGTAAATAATTAGAGTCTTGTTTTTTCCTCGCAAGTGTGTTGAAAAACGTCGTATGAAACACGTGTGCCTGTGACCATAATATACGCTTTCTTACGGCGGCACACAATATCGCCTTGTATATAATGGTCAACTTAGCACACTTGTATCAAAATGTACTATTTGCAATAACGCGATTCTTGCTATATGACGGTGACATATACAGAGTATAAATATATTTGATTGAGGATTTTTAAAGAACGCGATATGAAAGCTTACACCATAAATAAAACATGTTTTTTATCATTTACAGGTCAAAACACACATACCTTTCGAGCCACGGTGGACGGTGCAACACTGTCTGTTTGGTTGTGACAACAATTCAAATACGACGACTAGTAATAATACAGGTATATAAGCATTACTAACCTATGCCTATACATTAATAAATTTTAAAAAAATTGCCCGGGCGGGACTCGACCCTGCAACTTTTGGTTGTTTAAACAAACGAATAAGAGTCAGCCTCAGAGTTGATAAAATACAAAAATCAGCATTACAGTCATAAATCAATCAATACATTGCTTTGAACAAAAAAAGGGGGTATATTATTACAAAATTACAGGTTTCAAGCTATTTTTCAGTTCTTAAAGATGAAATAAGAAACCAAAAATTGCACCCAGGCGGGATTCGTACCTGCAACTTCAGGCTAACCGAACCAAACGCTCATCCGTGCGAAGTTTCTGATCACTTATGGATACGTCGTTACGCGTGACGTCAGCGCCATATACCCGTCTGTTTATGTAACTTAGTTTTTTCTAAACTATAACCTATAGCTTTTAACTCGAACCTAAGTTATACTGGGACATTATATTTAAATTACAGTACAATATTAATGAAATAATATATGTTAAGTCGCCAGCACATTCAGGTTTTACAATTTTGTTGCAAATTGACCCTTATCACAACTGCATAAGATACCGCAGTGTTTACCTTGACGTGCTGTCGTCTGTACTTTTAATATTTGATCTGTTGTACAATAATTTCATAACCATTGTAAAATATTCATTAATTATCTGAAAAAAAAAACGACGTCACTCGTAATGACGTATATTATTTACTTGCTAGCTTTGATTTCACTAGATTAATGAATGCTGATTTATTAAATAAATTTGACTTTGTTATGTATGTTGGTTGCACTTATACTATAGAAATAAAAGGTATAATAGATTTAATTAAAATATATTTGTCATATTGTAATTTATAATTTCAAGCCCATAATGTGTATAAGAGACCAGAAATTTCGCGCGAGCGGACTGACGGCACGATAGCTCAATTGGAGGAGCGTACCAAACGGTTAGCCAGAAAGTTGCTGGTTCGAGTCCCGACCGGCGCAATTTTTTTTTGTTATTTCATCTTTAGAAATACGAAATTACCATGTTTTACGCAAATTAATTATTCTGTTATATATTATAATAAACTGCAAAAGTATATTAAGATAACCAACTTATTTTTATCCAGGCAACAACAGTTTCATGGAGCAAGTAGTCGTCCAAGAGGTGGACGGCTCGCATCGGCCGCCCGTGCAGCAGACGCAGCAGATACACCAGGTTGGACACTCGATACAACACCAGAAAATAGCTCGATTAGAATCGCAAGCAGAATCGATTAAACCACTTTTTATTATGGGCTCATATTTTAAGAAAATTCTTCATTAAAATTTTGCCCTGTCTATATATTAATAAGGCAAGAGATCGCGTCCGCAAACCCACCACAATACGTAAACAAACAATGGTTATTTCTTTATGAGCGTAGATAGTCATAATAATATTGTCCAATCCCGGTAAATACCTATTGAATCCTCTCTCGACAGAGCGTCGTCCGCAGAGCAAGAAATGATCAGAAGTGCCTCTAAAACTAAAACACCATACAAAACCCTTTATTAATTATTTATAAAATATTATTTTTCTAATTATTTTTTTTTTTGTATTTATAGTGTTTTGTCACTATAATTGCACTTTTTGTTTTCATTTGTTAACTGGATGTATACTATTTTTAAATTGACTATTATTATTGTGTTGTACTTAAGTATTGTATGTCTAATAAGGCAGGTCACAGTGAGACGTAATTTTTGTTACTGAATTTGATTTGATTTGATTCGGTGACGGAACGGTCTAGTAAGCAAGGTGTCATAGTTTTTAATACAAATAAATATAAATAAATGAATATCCTTTGGACATTCCCACACATCGCCGTCTAGTCCCAAAGTAAGCTACTCAAAGCTTGTGTTATGGGTGCCAGACAACGGATATAATACTTAAATACTTTTTGTTTGTAAATACATATATGATATGTATAGAAAACACCCAGACCAATACAAACAGACATGTTCATGCACACAAGTGTTTGTATTGTGCGGGGATCGAACCCGCACCCGCTGCGTAGTAGGCGATTTCTCGACCACTACACCAGACGGGTCGTCAAATATATGTATATATATATATTTCCAGACACGTTCTTAGCACGGTCATGGTACGTTACGGTGTAATGGGCAAAGACCTTAAATCTTTGCTAGATAAAATTAAATAATGTTGTCTGTTTGTCAGGTAGGCGGTGTAAGACAACAGCAGTACGTATTGGCAACGCCCGGACAACCACCAGTAAGTTTTTTATAACGTTATATTTTTTTTGAAGGGATATTTGTTCTTAGTATATAGTGTTGTTTTGGTCAGCGACGTCCGACTCAGGGGTCAACCAACCCCTGGTACAAAAGACATTTTTTTCTTTTTTTTTTCAATGTTTATTTACCATACAAGCGAGCAAGTTTATACTACAAAGAACGCCAGGTCACCTCTTTATAGCTTTTGAGATGTTATAAAGAGGTTTTCTATTATAAAAATTGCATATAAATAAAAGTTTTTTTTTTAATTAGCATATTTACTCATATCATCATCCCTGAGTTGGAGTCACTGACCAAAACAACATCCTGTTTTGCCGCTGCTGTCGTTCCATTTACTCAAGGCAGTATCCTATTGAGATATAAGACATGGGAATTTATGTTATGGATGCATAATCATATGGCTTAATGTCTTGATGTCTTAAATTTTGATATTAATGTGGAAATATATTCTGAATTACTATGCCGCAGGCAAGACGTATACTTCTGCCAAATATAGCGTCGTCAGTTAAACACTTGCAGCTATGAAAAATGCCGAAGTCAAAATGAATAATGCCGTATCATTCTGTAAAATGCCGTCATTCATTTACTTGTTAACATAATGCTGTGGCATATTGAAGAATAAAGTTCTGTTTTATTATAAGACTTATTATCGCCGAATTATATAAATATGTGTCTATGTCGCAGCCATCTGGTTAAATCAGTCAGTTAACTGAATGCCTAGTCAATAAATTAAACGCCGACATCCAATTAATTTGCTAGACCGATGACTAATTCGATTCGAAACCCTCAACCTTTAACGACTTGGCGTATTGCAAATTAGCCTTTTGAACATGATTGACTTTGTTCACCCAAATGAATTTAGTTCTAATTTTTTTGCTAAAGCGACACCAAATTAAATGCCGCAAATTACAAGGATTGTACGAAATTTTTCGTTGTTATTTGCAATTTTACACTTCATTGTCAAAATAGTTTTAAATAATCTCAAGTTACTGAGTACGTACCATCAAAAATATTAAGTTATTAATATAATAAGTTTATTGTTATTATTTTTACAATTATTCGTTTCGTTTCGTATCAGTCGTCTGGCCTAACGATGCATTCAACGACTTGACTAGTTCACGTTCAGCCGTTTAAGGGGCTACCCGGATTTAAAACGCGCACACTAGCGCCACTTTAGTAGAAAAATCATAACTAGTTAAATATAAGACCAATCAAAAATCTGGTAAACACGATTGTAGTGCAGGTTCTATGGTTTTTTTAGTACGTTTAAATTGTTTCTTAAGTAGTTTACTGTAGTTAGAGTTAGAAAAACTGCTAAATATAGCTACTTTTGGCAATTTTTCTAACTGTAACTGCAGATAACTACTTTAGAATTAATTTAAACGTACTAAATAAACTATAGAACCTGTGCTACAATCGTGTTTACCAGATTTTTGATTGGTCTTTTATTTAACGAGTTATGATTTTTCTACTAAAGTGGCGCTAGTGTGCGCGTTGAAAATCCGGGTAGCACCTTAATTAATCGCCAATCCGTTCAATGAACTGTCAGATTGAACCATACGTCTTAGGGGTGGGTCGTTGACTGTTTTTGTGGTAACGAAATGAAACTGTTCATTACAATCAAATAACCTGTTAAAAAAGCAGTTAACTTTATTAACTGGTTCGCAGTAATGTCCACAGGTTTGGACGTACCAGTTTATTATTCGAAACAGTAAAAATTAAAAAAGGAGTTGACGTTAATACACAACTGAAACAACTTTTCCGTTTAAAACATAGCTGTCTAAGAGAAACAGCTAATAAATTCAACTGGTTTTACGTTAAAAGGAAAAGCAGCTTCGGATAATGTTAAGAGACTGCGCGTTGAATGTTCGTTGAGTTAATCCACGCGTTGCGTTCGGGAATCGTTGAATAAAACAGTTGATAAATTTAACTGGTTTTGCAGTTGACGAAAAGCAGTTAATTCGTTAACATTTCAAAAGCTGTTTAAAAAACAGTTTGTTGAATTAAGGGGCCGTCCATTATTCACGTGAGGTCGTTTTTCTCATTTTTTGACCTCCCCCTCCCCCCTGGTGATATTTGGGATCACTCCCAAGGATCACGTGTATTTTTTTGGAAGTCTATGTAAAGGTTATTTTTTAAAGAAAAAAAAATATTAAAAAAAATTGGTTGCCTGTAAAGTCGGTATGCGGGCGAAAGTTTTACGTGACAACGACTTTTTATGTCTCTCTCTCTCGTTCTTACGCGTGCCTCTCACTCGCTCTCAGTGCTGCGCGCGCGGCAGACCGATCATAGTTGAGTGGGAGAGAGACGCAAGGCATTCGGCGGGCCTCTCTCTCGTTCGGTGACTCATCGTAACGTTACCGAGCGTTACACTTTTTCATAAGTGACTCCCAGCCGCAACCTAATTTAAGACGTTGTCACGTCAAAAATGGTGATTCGAAAAACATTTATATGTATTTTCAATAAAATTAATGAATAATTAATTAATGTTGTCTTCGTCTCACGAAGTTGCAAGACTTTCATTTAAGGTAACAACTGGTAAAGCTTCTATTTCACTGCCAGTTGTTATTGACAAAGAGGTTTGTGACAACAAACCGTTCAAAATTTCGGTTCAGAAATACCGCTTTTTGACAAAAACTAAATAAAATTAATACACGTGATGTCTAACGAGACTCCCCCTTGCCCTCGTGATGTTTCGTGACGTTTTCCGTACCCCCTCCCCCCCTTTTGAGCCTCGTGATTAATGGACGGCCCCTAACACCCACTCCTAAATACGTCCGCGCCAGTGGTATTGACGTAGAACCGTTGCCATCAGCAAGTGATATTCTGCGGCGGGAACGTGGGCGCGGTGGGCGGGGTCGCGGGCGCCGCGCCCGTCATCGCGTCCGTGCTGCCCGCCGGCGGGGCCGTGCTCACGCCGCACCACGCCGTGCATCAGTGAAACAGATCACACCACTCACAGCATCAAAATCAGCCAAAAGACGTCCACTGCTGAACATAGAACATAGAACAAAGAACACACGGCTTTCCACAGCGACCGATCACTAGCGTCACACCACTAACAGCATCATCATCAGCCAAAAGACGTCCACTGCTGGTCTCCAATCTAGAACTTTCCTACCCCAACGGCCATCAGTTCCTCCCGCTAGGTTCCCTGCCCGTTGCCACTTGAGCTTACTGATTCTCAAGGCTATGTCTATGTGATTACACTAACAGCATCATCATCAGCATCATCATCAGACAAAAGACGTCCACTGCTGGTCTCCAACCTAGAACTTTCCTGCCCCAACGGCCATCAGTTCTTCGCGCTATGTGCCCTGCCCAATGAAACTCGCCATGCACCAGTGAAACAGATCACACCACTCACATCATCATCATCATCATGATTATCAGCCAAAAGACGTCCACTGCTGGTCTCCAATCTATAACTTTCCTGCCCCAACGGCCATCAGTTCTTCGCGCTATGTGCCCTGCCCAATGAAACTCGCCATGCACCAGTGAAACAGATCACACCACTCACATCATCATCATCATCATGATTATCAGCCAAAAGACGTCCACTGCTGGTCTCCAATCTATAACTTTCCTGCCCCAACGGCCATCAGTTCTTCGCGCTATGTGCCCTGCCCAATGAAACTCGCCATGCACCAGTGAAACAGATCACACCACTCACATCATCATCATCATCATGATTATCAGCCAAAAGACGTCCACTGCTGGTCTCCAATCTAGAACTTTCCTACCCCAACGGCCATCAGTTCCTCCCGCTAGGTTCCCTGCCCGTTGCCACTTGAGCTTACTGATTCTCAAGGCTATGTCTATGTGATTACACTAACAGCATCATCATCAGCATCATCATCAGACAAAAGACGTCCACTGCTGGTCTCCAACCTAGAACTTTCCTGCCCCAACGGCCATCAGTTCTTCGCGCTATGTGCCCTGCCCAATGAAACTCGCCATGCACCAGTGAAACAGATCACACCACTCACATCATCATCATCATCATGATTATCAGCCAAAAGACGTCCACTGCTGGTCTCCAATCTATAACTTTCCTGCCCCAACGGCCATCAGTTCTTCGCGCTATGTGCCCTGCCCAATGAAACTCGCCATGCACCAGTGAAACAGATCACACCACTCACATCATCATCATCATCATGATTATCAGCCAAAAGACGTCCACTGCTGGTCTCCAATCTATAACTTTCCTGCCCCAACGGCCATCAGCTCCTCGCGCTAAGTGCCCTGCCCGTTGCCACTTTAGCTTACTGATTCTCAAGGCTATGTCTATGTGATTACACTAACAGCATCATCATCATCATCATTATCAGCCAAAAGACGTCCACTGCTGGTCTCCAATCTATAACTTTCCTGCCCCAACGGCCATCAGTTCTTCGCGCTATGTGCTCTGCCTACTGAACCATGCCATGCACCCGTGAAACAGATCACACCACTCACAGCATCATTATCATCAGCCAAAAGACATCCACTGCTGGTCTCCAATCTAGAACTTTCCTGCCCCAACGGCCATCAGTTCTTCGCGCTATGTGCTCTGCCTACTGAACCATGCCATGCACCCGTGAAACAGATCACACCACTCACAGCATCATTATCATCAGCCAAAAGACATCCACTGCTGGTCTCCAATCTAGAACTTTCCTGCCCCGACGGCCATCAGTTCTTCGCGCTATGTGCCCTGCCCGTTGCCACTTGAGCTTACTGATTCTCAAGGCTATGTCCGTTACCTTAGTTCTTCATCGCGTCCGTGCTGCCCGCCGGCGGGGCCGTGCTCACGCCGTGCACCAGTGAAACAGATCACACCACTCACATCCTTAAATAAATATCCCCACACACATCGCCATCTAGTCCCAAAGTAAGATACTCAAAGCTTTGGGTGCCAGACAACGGATATAATACTTACATCATCATGGCTTTCAACCCCATGGCTTTCAACAGCAACCGATCACCAGCGTCACACCACTCACATGATCATCATTATCAGCCAAAGGACGTCCCCTGCTAAACATATACCTCCCCCACGGCTTTCCACGGCGACCGATCACAAGCGGTCTGCATCCAGTTTGATCCTGTGATCTTTATCAAGACGACTGTCCTTGTTGTTGGTGGACGTCCTACGCTGCGTCTTTGGTCGAAGGGTCTCCAATCTAGAACTTTCCTCGCCGCACCACGCCATGCACCAGTGAAACAGATCACACCACTCACAGCATCATCATCAGCCAAAAGACGTCCACTGTTGAACATAGGCCTCCCCCACGGCTTTCCACAGCGACCGATCACTAACGGTCTGCATCCAGTTTGATCCTGCGATCTTTATAAGGTCGTCCTGTGCCGCGTCTTTGGTCGAAGAGTCTTCAATCTGGAACTTTCCTGCGCCAACGGCCCTCAGTTCTTCGCGCTATGTGCCCTGCCCACTGTCACTTGAGCTTACTAATTCTCAAGCTATGTCCGTTACTTGACCAAAGACGCCACGTGCGCGCCGAGGCACGGGTGAAACATCACCAACTTACAAACTCCGGGCTACCCTGAGAATTATATATTTATGGCCCGACCCGGGGATCGAACCCGGGACCTCTGGCGCAACCGTCGCTTTAAAATGCTACCCTCTTGCCGCTGCGCTAGCGAGGCAGTACCAGTAACATAAAACTAAGGGGAAATTAAATGGAGCAAATCGTCAGCACACCAACTAAATAAAACAAGATGTGTCAAAAAAAGATGGCGCCAGTTATGTTACGGACAATTGTAGTGAGTTGAGCAGGAGAGTGCGGAGTGATGTATTACAGACTTGCCTTGAGTGTTGGTTATATTACAAGAGAGGCATAATCGAAAAATTATTCTTGGACGTAAGAAAATTTGAATAATTTTAAATTAATAAGACACCAAATAGAACTAACGCTAACGTTCAGAGTTGATTACAAAAACTTATTTTATGTGTAAAATATTACAAATTATAAACTCTGAAGTTATTATTTATAACCATCCTTGAATTATGTCTGTTTTTCTTTGCTAGACAAATAATGTAAACAATCTTTTGACAACTTTTTAAATAATACCATTGAATAAAATTCATATATCAATTGATTTAAAAAGATCTCAGTGCTAAACAGTGGTGAGTTTTTTGTTTAATTATATTTGAAAATGAACTGTTTCGATAAAAAGGATTTTCAAGATTGTTTACAAAATCCGTCAAGCAAAAAGGAACGGTCTTTAATTGTGCAACATGTTTGGTTGCTAATTCCATATAAGAAAGAAATTTAACTAACATCTTCTAAAGAATTTTTTGTCAATGTTGATAATTTGACACGAAACACTCATAAATAAAAACCCAAATTTTGAATTGACTTGTGAAGAAAAAACGCACGGTTTTTGTTTAGATATTAATACCTACATAATAGGCATAAGTTGTACATATACACTTTTTATATAAAAAGATAAAGTTATTAGGTCAAAACAAGCAATTTTTGTATTTAACTAGATATGTTTATATGAGGCACACGGTTTTAGTTATTTAGTTAATCTCTTCTTTATTTTCAATTTAATAGATCCATCATCAGTTTTAACTTTAAAAAAATCATACTTATAATACTATCACAAAATATTGTCTGTAACTGTTTATCTATCAACTATTGTCTTTTGTGCTACTAGAAAGGAAGAAAAATGTCTTATCTGACTGTTAATAATATATTTTTCTCGAATATCTCAAATTACTAGAACAATTTTGACCATTGTCCCATTACAATGACATTCTGATGTAAGGTCCGTTTTTCATTGCTTGTCGCATATTGAAAACTTTTTTTTTAAGTGGATAAAATTAATTAATTGTTTGTTAGTAAAAGATCTCAGTGTTCAACGATTAATTCCTTGTATAGGGTATGAGTTTTGTGTTTATCTTGATTTAAAATGAACAATTTCGTTTAAAAGGAATTTTAATATTATTAACAATTTTCGACAAGCAAAGACTAAGGGACCACGCGTAGATTCTTAGACAACTAAGTTTAAAACTTTCTTTCTGAAATCTGTTTTCATAAATGTTTGTTTTCTTTTTTCGAAGAAATAATCAGTTTTTTTTTTAAAAAAAACTTATTTTAGATTTTTTTTTCTTTCATCGCCGGTATTTAAGTTAGGGCCGACTTTTCAATAGTCAGATAAAACTTATCAGACTGATAAATTATAAAGCGACAGATTTAAAGAAATGACAGGTACCCATGATTGTTGACAATTAGCTGACGTTTTCAAATTAGCCATATTATATTTTGTTTGGCGAATATTTCTTATCTGACTATTGAAAAATCGGCCATTAGGAAAAAAATACAAATAATCAAATCTTTTATGTTATTGTAAAGACATGGGATTTTGTAAACAACCCAAAAATACATATTGTGTTCAATAAAATAAAATAAAAACTGCTTTCGAATGCTAGTGTAATATCATTATGGAATCTAGTTCCTATTTAAATCATAATATTGAACGATTTGTATGAAATAAGTACCAAATTGACTTTGTAAATAACTAAAGCTGGTTCTACACTCTTGTCTTATCCTAAAATCGATCTATAAATTATTGTAATGTGAGTCCTTAAAGTTTTCAAACGTTCAAAATCCCACTATAAGTAAAAACATTATTTGTTTCTGCAATTTATCGAGAAATATAAATCATATCGCGAAAAATATGCGCGAATTGTGTTTGACCCCTTACACATTGCAACTTTTAGCATCTTCTGCGCAGCTTCTCAGCACTAGTCCAAAATTGTCCCGAAACTGTGGTAGGGTTTATATTGAGACGTGTAAAAGTGTCCTCAAGTCCTCAAGGGCCTATTTGCATAAATAAATTAATTTTATCGATGCAGTCGCGCGATAGTATCGATACAACTGACATTACAGATAAAGTCGTCAACGGCTAGCTTCTGCATCGCGACTGCATCGATGCTAAAAGTAGCGTGTGTGAAGATGGACCATTTGTGACTGCATCGATGCTAAAAGACGCAGTGGGTCTTAATATTATTTATTTTACACTTTTGTTTTAGCAATCATTCATGCCTTTGGTTTTGAATCCTTTTCGAGTCAAGATTGAAATTATTATTTTGTATATTGTCTCGGGTCTGGGGTCTGGGGTTGTGTACCACGGTTTTGAATCCTTTTCGAGTCAAGATTGAATTTATAATTTTGTATATTGTCTCGGGTCTGGGGTTGTGGTACCACCGTTGCGTCTGACTTCCATAACACAAGTGCATTGGCTACTTACTTTGGGATCAGAGCAATGTATGTGATTTGTGTCCAGTATTTGTTATTTATTCAATTACTTGTATATTGGCGATAGTGTAAAGCCGGCTTTAAATCCACTTTTGAATAAAAATAGGGAGTAATCATTTCGGTTTTCTTTCTCTTGTCTTTTATATTGTGATTTCTTTGATTTTCTTCAAAAATGTTATTTTTTTAATTTAAAGCTGTATGACACGCAAGTAAGTACAGACTTCTTCTAGCTAGCCATAGATAAACACATTCGAATTTGGAAAACATTATGTATTTATTTGTCTATTTGATTTAAGGTGAACGCACACTTATCCGAGCCGAACGAGTCGAACGAAACGAATTTAAGAATTCTTTATATGAAATCTCATGAAACTTCGCATCGAATCGTCCGAATCTGGAAGAACCAAAAAATCCCAGATAAATTCGGACGTCGTCATCAGATTCGGTGCGGCTAATGCAGTCGAATATAAAATCTTCATACTCACTCACACCTTTAGCTGTCACTCATAGCGCTATCTCATGATTTCTTCGGCGCGGTCGATTCGTCTAGTGCGGATATGTGTACGAGGCCTCCTTGACTTCGATTCTTTCGACGCGTTCGGCTCGGATTAATGTGCGTTCACCTTTATGTAGACATTTCATTGGTAGATTTTTATTAGAAGATTACTTTCACAGTGTTTTAAAATTTCTGTTTACAAATGCTTTTTCTGTTCAATATGATTGTTATGTAGTTATGATGAATAAACAGATAATAGGGAAAATATATTTAAAATATGTACTGGTAACTTATTATAACATAGTGTTGCATTTTATAAATATTGTACCAATAAAAATGTACGAAGTAATAAAATGTTTTCATTTTTTATTAATGTGGTAAGACTTGAAATGAAACGTCAGTATACAAAACTTTATTTATTCGTTAAATTCACAAAAATAAAAATTGTACGCTTCTATCTAAGTATACCTGCACAAATTCACACAATACAATACATAAATAACATAAGTTTATCAATCTTAAATTGCTTATTGTCAAGTAATTGATAATTGTATATGAAAACTAGAAACTACAAATTATGATTAAAATATTTTTGCTGTACAATCATCTAAATTTTATATTTGTTTTTTTTACACTTACAGTAACTGATTTTTAATGTTAGGGCAGCTTTTTTATGAAGGTTAACGATTTACTTTTGTTAAAAGATATCTAGTTTATTTATATATTTTATGCGGGATCAATACTGTACATGTTAACAACTGCTTATAATAAATACACTCAGAAAAGCAAATATTACTAATTAATAAACTGACAAATACTGAGTGTACAAAAGAATTACAACCTACAAAACTCAAGCAAAATCTGACATTGACAACTGCCAATGAGAACCGTTGGTTTTCCACTGACCAATCAGAATTGTTGAATTCTGAGCTCAATCAAACGTCAGATAGCTCCATACCTAATACACGACGAATCGCGCCACCAAACCCATAAAAGTCATCGTCATAACAGACATGATATTCCTGTTGGCGAACCCTGGTAACCCAGGTACTCCAGGAGCAGCAGTAGTTGGTGCACTGCTGGTACAAGACTCCAAATGCCTGAACAGTTCTATGTAGTTCCTGGCAGGCTGGTGTTGGACTGACGCGTCAGCTGACGGCTCGGTGAGTCCAATAGTGGAGTCTTTGAAGAGGAGATCATTGACGCCGTCGAAGGGTGAGTAAATATGCAAGTTGACGAGCTGAACCGAATCCTGGTTGTAACCGAATAGACGGTCTAGAGAGTCTAGGAATGCGTTGATGCTGTTGAAGATTGCGTCGTTTCTGAAAAAATATATAAAAATTAGTTACTCAAAGCGATACTTATTCGTCATCAATATCAGACAAAGGACGTCCACTGCTGAATATAGGCCTCCACCACGGTTTTCCACAGCAACCGATCACGAGCGGTCTGTATCTAGTTTGATCCTGCGATTTTTACAAGGTCATCTGTCCATCTTGCCGGTGGACGTCCTTGGTCAAAGTGTCTCCAATCTAACACTTTAGCATCGATGCAGAAGCGCGACTGCATCGATGCAATCGCCAATATACATTATATAATTGCATCAATTTAAAAGTACCTACTACCCGGTTATCGAAAGAATGGACCGATCAAAATGTCACGTTACACCCGCTTCCCCGCGTTCGTCAATTTAGTGCCAATAAGTTTATTATTTGCAAACAAATCCTTGCGCGCTGTGACGGTGAGGTGTTCATTCTTTGGATTCTACTGTCTTACCACTTAAAAAAAATACTTGCACACATGATACAAAATAAGCGTCACTTCAAACTAAAGATGACGCGAGTTGGAAGTGATTTTGTCTCTTAAACTGGTAAGGCATCAATAGTCCCTGTACAAAGGTGCGCTAGTCTTGCTTGTTACCCACATACCTTCTCGTCAAGACCTCAGCGTCCACAACGTGGGCGATGAGACAGTTGTCCTCAATGTCCGTGCCGTTGTTGACGGCCAGAGAGTTGTTGGCGCAGAGCGCTCGGAATTGGTTCCCATCCAGGTTCAGAGCTCGGAGATATGCTGGGGAGAGAAAGATAGACTTAAGGCATCATCAAAAATATTACAGTGATAAATCTAGAAGGTACGGCCTGATTTTAGCACCTAGTTTTTATATGTCGATAATGTATCTACTTAAAAGTTATTCACTGTGATTTTTGTATTTTAAATAAACCATATCTATGCATAATTACATTTTTGTTTTTATAGTATTTTGTCACTATACAAACTTATTGAGGGGCTCCCCGAATTTTTAACGTGCACACTAGCGCCACTTTAGTAGAAAAATCATAACTCGTTAAATAAAAGACCAATCGAAAATTTGATTGATGCGATTGTAGCTCTCTGGTTATCGTGGCCGTAGAGTGAAAACCTCGGGAGTGCATTTTTGCTATTTTTTTTTATTCTAGTTTAACTCACACGCTCATCTGATACAAATAGCGCCTTCTATGACGTTCAATAAGAACCTTATATTGGCTCGCGTGAACTAGTCTGGTGTGATTACCTCGAGACGACAGGTCGGAGCATGGTCAAATCGTGAAAACAGACATTCAAAGGGCATATACGTTATTAAGTGCATATGCTTATACATCATTAATGCCGTTTGGACGAACTTTAGTTTTACTCACAATAACAATTAAAACAAAAATCTACATACATTTTTTATTCACCTCCTATAAAGTTTACTCAAAAACACAAGAGTTTTTCATTCGACGGCGACGTTATGTGGTTTAGATACAATGTTTAAGTTCAATAAAACAGAGTTATCTGCAGTACTCTAACTACATTAAACTACTTTTGAAACAATTTAAACGTACTAAATAAACTAAGAACCTGCACTACAATCGCGTCTACCAGATTTTTTATTGTTTTCGTATTTAAGGAGTTATAATTATTTTAAATAGTGTGCGCATCAAAAATTCGGGGAGCCCCTTTTTTTATTTATTCGAAATGGGTTTGCTCTTGACTCTAGTCTACACTTAATTGGGCTTAGACAGAGTCGACGATGGAGCGAGCTCACCCAGAAGAAGCCTTTTCACTCTGTTTTAAATGTTTTCGGGTTATATTCTCTTGGAAACACCGATGTAGGCAAAGAGTTCCACTCTTTGGCTGTGCGCATTATAAAAGATGTTGCGAAGCGCATAGTTTGCAACAGTGGAATATCTACACGGTATGGGTGGTAGCCCTTAATATAAACTGCACTTGTAAAAAGCAACTATGTCAGACGAGGAATCGAACCCCGTGTCATACGCTATCCGGGCGTACGCCTATGCCACTCGGCCACCGACACATTAGCAAGCCAATTGAATTTTGCAAGCGCTTACTTTAACACGTAGGCTGCGTGACGTCATCAATGTTGCGAGATTGCTCTCACAATATCCGAGGGAAATATTTTTACAAATACTTTTAACAATGAAGACACGGGTTTCGATTCCTCGTCTGTCACACAGCCAAAGTTGCTTTTTACAAGTGCAATTTATAGAACCATATGCAAATTTAAATTTTGGAATGGGCATCCATCAGATTACTAACCATCATGAAGATTGCTTGCGTTAAGATATGATATGCTGACTGAATACACAAAAGGAAGGGACTTAGTTTCTTTACATTCGAAAAGTGCCGAGACGCTGCGTCTGTGACGATGATATAGCGCTTTTCCATAGCTCTATGATATAAATTAACTTTTATTACTATCTGATCGGTAACGTAACGTCCAATAACTTAGGGCTTATTTTTCAATAGTCCAAGGCACACGCGTATCATACGACGTTTTCCAACACACTTGCGAGGGAAAAACAAGACTCTTCATTTACTAAGTTTTTAATTATTAAAACATTTAGTAAAACTCGATTTTGATGGCAAAGACTTTCGCATGCGTTTTTTGCCTCGTTACGTATGTCCGGCGGAGTTATATTTATAATAGGTTCCTTCATTTTCTTCACTTGAAGTAGACATTTTCATTAATATGAAACTTGATAATTAATCCAAACTGCCGTCACATCACATCACAGCCGACAATTATTATTTACGAAAAATGGCGCGTTGTTTTTTTTTCTTACCGCGATACCGATGCGCGCGCAAGGCTTTGGCGCGAACTAGATCGGCCAAAAGCCAAGATAAAAATGTAATAATTTGTGTTTAAAACACAAACCACAGGAAATGTTATATGAGTTTGAGCTATTTTTTAGTAATAAATCTGGATTTACCATTTATTGAAATAAATATGTAGATACTGTTATTTTTCGCATAAATACTGTTTGTTGCTAAAATAAAAGTATTGTATAACCCGACTAAATTATATCGCTTCTTCTTCTTACTTACGACTTGGTACTAGGGTACAAATGTTAATTGGTCGGATTAATAAACTAAAGGCACTAGTGCAATAATATAATGAAAAAGCACGCGTGTTTAATATCTATGATTATGAACCAAAAATCGGTGGAATAAAGACGTCATTATGAGCAAGTGTGTTGAAAAATCCATTATGCGATAGTCGGCATGGTTGGTGTCGACAGTACGACAGTATCTACAATCCTTACGCTTCGCTCGTGATTCAAGGTAGCGACTGCGCCGAAAGACATTACTTTACGCTCTAGGTGAATAATCTACTATTATCTAGATGCAGGGGCGTAGCGCGCTTTGGCTGGGCCCTGTATATAAACTAGTTTGGGGGCCCTTATCATGAGTAAAGATTTCTCACAAAAGAAAAAATAAATGCATTTTTTTACATATTTATCCAGATTTTTTACGCTAGATTTACTTTCGCGGTCCGCGGCGCGGCTCGTTACGACGTACATGAGGGGTTCCTTATCTTATTTATTCAAGCGCCCACTTTGAAAATATATTTTTTCATAATGGTTTGACCTTTAAAAACCTCAATAGCATTACAATTTGAACAAACAATAAAAACCATGATACTGATGTTAATGACAGCGCTTATGATTGTTATTTATTTATTTAAACTTTATTGCACTGTAAGTTGTACAATTGGCGGACTTAATGCCTAGTAGCATTCTCTACCAGTCAACCACCTGGTAATGCAGAGAGTTTAATCAGTGGCGGAATATTAATAATATGTGAGAAGAGTGGTAAGAAAAAGAAGTAAAATGCACTAACATAAACATACATACTTATATTACACAAATATATAATAGGATACATAAGCAAAAGAATAATAAACATACAAAGAATACATAAACGTAATAAATACAAAATTATGAATGATAAAGGTGATGATAATGACGACATCCAAAGAACACAAATAAAAGAAAATGGCTGTTAATTCTGAAGAGAGCCAAGGTTAAGATAGTGGGTGCGGAGAGACTTATTAAAAGTAAATTTGTTGGGGGATATTCTGATTTCATTGGGGAGAGAATTCCAAAGTCGAATCGCAGAGATGGTGAAAGAGTCCGACATAAAGCCGGTCTTGAAAAGAGGTGTGAAAAGAGTGAGATTATGGGAAGAGCGAAGGTTGCGCGAAGTAGTGGAAGCCAGATAGTTGAAGCGCTGTGCCAAATAGGTCGGAGAGTGAGGGTTACGAAGTATGTTGAAGAGAGTGCACAGGATTCTTATTTCTCTGCGATGTCGGATGGGAACCCATTTAAGCTTGAACCGGTAAGCAAAAATGTGGTCGTACTTACGGAGATCGAAGATAAAGCGAATACCATTGTTAAGGAGACGGTCAAGTTTATTGAGATAAGCTTCACTGATGTTCGTACAACAAGCATCGGCGTAGTCGAGAAGAGGAAGGACGAGAGACTGTACAAGAAGAGTTTTAGTATGAGAAGGGAGAAAGTTTTTAAATTTATAGAGAGCCCGTAAAGTGGCGGTTACTTTCCTGCTGACCTCGGAAATGTGTTTAGACCAGCAGAGGGTGCTGTCCATGTATAGCCCCAGGTTCTTGACATTTTCACTGTAAGGTATCACGGCCTCATTAAATAAGATCGGAGCAGTGGAGTCCATGTCGATCTTGGCCAACTGCCTTGAGCTGCCAATAATGATGGCTTGACACTTGGACGAATTCACTGATATCCCAAATTTCTCGAACCAGTCAGCAATACAGGCGAGGTCACGATTAAGGGCTGATATGGCCGAGCCTATGTCATTGTTTTGATTGTTGGTATACCACTAGTGTCCTATCGAAGTTCTTAAGTTAATTTTAACTGCATATTCTCTATTAATTATTATTTACGCACTTCGGAGATACGGCGCTAGCTACGGCCTTGTCTAGTTGTAATATCATGGTAGGTTTTAGGATTTTACGTGTGGGTATTGTGTTGAAGAAATAAAGTTATCGGAATCTTACCATTGATGTTCTGCAGTTCCACAATAGCGACGTCTGTGTGCTCGCTGGTCAGGCAGTTGATGGAGCCCTGGTTCCCGAAGAACAGGTTCGAGTTGTTGTACGCACACGTGACTGGAATAATAAAGGGTTATTAAACTCATTTGTTGTAACAACGTTACAGAACGGACAAAACTGATCTTCGCTATGACGCACATAGTCTAACTACGTCCTAAGATTTTGTTACTATTTCGAGGCACAACGGTTGGCGACGTCAAATCTCTGTATATTCTTCAAGTAGCTGCGTCATTGCGCATCGTGTCAAATTTTGCGATGCAGTGCGACTTTTAGCATCGATGCAGTCGCGCATTTTGAAAACGCGCTTCAGCATTGCAACATACGCAATGAACAGATTTCACTTAGCATCGATGAAGTCGCCAAAATTCAGTTCATAATTTGTCAATTTCCAGCTTCTGCATCGTGACTGTCTCAATGCTAACGCGCGTTAGTATCGCGACTACATCGCTGCTTAAAGTCGCAGTGTGTTAAGGGTATACCTACAGTAGATTCCCTTTTTTACTTGAACCTAAGTCACACACACATTGTCAAGTACCCACCCATGAACAACGTCGTCAGACGACGTTTTAGGTTAGAGCCCCCACGTTTAATCAACGTTTACTGACGTCAGCAACAAGTCATATGCAATAGTACTTATTTCATTTGCTATACGGCGATACGTGTGTGGACGTCCTCAAACTTTTTACGGAGTAGGTACTCGGGCGCCATCGCCTATAAGTTGACTAATACACACGTACATGAATGTTTTAAGAAATTAATACAAACAATATCTACAAAAATGCACTACGATAAGGCAGAGCAGAAGAAAATGAGCAGAATTCGCATTACTTAATAGAATTTGAAGTTACTTATAAGTATTGAACTCGCGAAAATTTATGCTTTTTTTCATTTTACTTTGAGGTGCTCGTAGTGGGGCATTGGCAGTGAGTGTGGCAGTGGTGGCAGCGCTTTGGTAGTGATACAAAAGTGAAGCAACTTACGGCGCGTTTGGTCGTATTTGGATGGGTAACCATTCCGACCACATAAGCTACGTATATCACGAGCAACTCCGTGCTTCGGAAGCCACGTTAAGCCGTTGGTCCCGGCTAATATCGGTTGATATTAGTCGTTAAGCCGAGTCAAAGGCCTTTTGGGCGGCTCGATAACATCAGCAGGGTTAGTCGTTTGCCTTGCAAACACCCCTCCGCCAACCCGCGTGGTGGAGTATGGCTCAAACTACCTCATAGTTGAGGTAAAGACTTTGCCCAGTATTGCGACGTTACAGGCTATCTAAACTTTATTTTACTTTGCTTATGCTGATAAATGTCATAGTGTCCAAACACCAAAAAATTGGTCGTGATAATTAGCTTTTTGAAATGATCAAAAGATTCTTACAGTTGCTGCCATCAGTCGAGTTGAAGAAGTTGAAGTTGGGTCTGCAAGCAGAACACAGTGTGGTTGCGTTGAAATCGTCCTGAAAATAAAAATAACTAGTTAGATTTAAGTAAATTCAGTAAGAGTAGCTGCCCTTGCATTGATGCTGGGTTGTCACAATGGCAGGGCTTTAACGGCTGATAAAATTATACAGTGTGTTCAGACATGAATTAATACTTTTTTTAGGTACAGAGTAACTTTTTTTTGCCAAACTGCATTTAAATATGTATTGTGTTACTTTTGAAAATAAATTCAAAAATAATTTTAAATTACTAAGGCCATTTTAAGTAAATATGAGTAAAGGGGTCTATTTAATCTGTACTATCTATACTAATATTATAAAGCTGAAGAGCGCTTATCTCAGAAACTACTGGCCCGATTTGAAAAAATATTTTTACGTTGGATAGTCCATTTATCGAGGAAGGCTTTAGGCTATGGTACATCGAAAAGAGCAATCTCAAATTATGACGACCCGCCTGGTGTAATGGTCGAGAAATCGCCTACTACGCAGCGGGTTGCGGGTTCGATCCCCGCACAATACAAACATTTGTGTGCATGAACATGTCTGTTTGTATTGGTCTGGGTGTTTTCTATGTATAGCATGTATGTATTTACAAACAAAAAGTATTTAAGTATTATATCCGTTGTCTGGCACCCATAACACAAGCTTTGAGTAGCTTACTTTGGGACTAGATGGCGATGTGTGAAAATGTCCAAAAAAAGGATATTGACGGTGTCGCGGGGGACCACTAGTCGTTAATAACTCTTGAAGGAATCGACCGGAAGCAGATTGCTACGTCAATTTGGTGAGTAATTTATTTAAAAAAGGTGTGTCAACGGTCTCGTTTCAGTATTATTTTAAAATAAATTGCCCAAATGCGAAAAAAAACTGAAAATATACTTGCTCCTCTCCGAAATTAAAAAATGAAGTCATTTGATAGCGTCTTTTTATGTAATAGTTCCTAGGTAATATAATACTACTAGTAGTAGTTAAAATAACACAAAAAACGAGCCTCAAAGAGACTCAAACCGCCGTAAATTTCACAAGTTAGGTATTTTTTGTAAAAGTAAAAACAAAGTCACTGCATTATGATGCGTATTTTTAATTAACCCCCTCATATGGGGACTGGGGTATATCATTACTGTATGCCTGAACACACTGTATAAGGAAGCTTACGTTAGCGTCACTAATAGTGTGACTGTGGTGAAGGGCTCCGGGTGCGCACGCGCCTCCGAAGAACTCTCCCACCGCACGCTGGTAGTTGCACTGAGTAGAACTGATCACGCCGCGGTCTTGTGCCGTGCGGACGAAGGCTACGTATGCTGGAAACAAGACAAAACAGATGAATTCATAAATGATTTATCAATAAACAAAAACTATTTGTAAAAATACAGGCCCAAATATACTAAAAAAAAACACTGCTTGCTAAATAACAACAGGATTTATTTGTAAAGCGAACGAACATACATTGGCACCGAATGCCTATAAGCAATAACAAAATCCAAACACCACCGCGAGTTATCTCAATACAGCGCCATCTCTCGGTGCAACTTAGAACTACTAATGTAAACAAGCACGATAAAATTTACTTACGATCTAGTAACAATTTGTCAGTATTTATGGTAACAAAAAGGACTTATACTAGATTAATGAGAGAAGGTTGTGATCGATAAATAAATATGCACCAGACAACACACCAATATGTGGTTTTAAAGTAAAGAATTTTCTTCCTTGTGTTACGAATATCAGACAACGATTATTTTATTTATTTAATCATTTATTGCAAGCAACAAAGGGCCATACAATAGATACTTCAAGACTAACATATATATAATTATATTATGACGGGGCATCTACCATAAATACATATAAACATCCATGAATTAGGTAGGTACAAATCGATATTTGGAGTTGAAATAGAGAAATGTGTCAGTGATTGATATCAACAAGCATATTTTGCCAATTAATACTAAAATATCTGTTCTGTTTCAGAAAAAGTGTAGATATACAGCTCAAATAGTAAGGAGGAAGGATCAACTACCTTATGGGCATATCCTAGATTGATATTAAATAGTGGTAATCATTATGTTAATTTAAAAAATACTCTTTAACTAAAACCAATTGTGTATGGACGACCCTTTAGCACTGTGGTGGTCTCCCATTCACTTTTAGGTATTTTTGATTTATTTTTATTATACGTAGTTAATAACAGCTGTCTCTTTGGTTCTACGGTTTGGTTTATGCGAAGATAGCGGCCCCTCGCGACTGCGTCCGCGCGTTTTGAGTTTGCTGCCTCCCCTCCCGTCGCAGCGTGATGTTTTATAGCCTTAAGTCTTCATTGATAAATAAGCTTTTCAACACAAAAATATTTCTGCTAAATGGTGCCGTAGTTCCTGAGGTTAGCACGTTCAAACAAAAATCAATCTCTTTAGCTTTATAATAATAGATAGATTGACTGTAGATCGTTATATTGTATTGTTTCCTAATAAATGCAATAAAGAGTATGTTCCACTTACCGATGCTACCATACTCCGGGAAGCAAGCGACCTTATCCCTCAGGTTTTCGAAGCGGGTGATGTTCTCAGCAGCAGAAGCCTTGATCAGAGCCGCAACTCTTGAGGTAGAACCACGCTGGTTCTGTACCAACTTGACTGGAGACAGGTTGTAGTGGCTTCAGAAAAAAAAGAGGCACACGTTAAAATGTGCACAAAATTATTGTGATAGGTTAAGAACCTATGCTAAATAGTCAACTTGTTTTTTTTATATTTACTGCGATCTTTGATAAGCATTTTATAATGTGGACCATATTTTTTATTGAATAGATTAAACCATTATGAGACTTCGTAAAACTCAAGTATCAATTATACTAATTCTGACCTCTATTGTGGAACGCAAAAAGTGTACTTTTGATTATTCCGGAGCGGCTCTAACTCTTAAAATAGGCACGCTCCAAGGGTCAATTTTAGGTCCTCTTTTTTCATTATTATATAGGCTTACATTTAGCCAAGATCTCACCTGATTGGTTAGTGATGATGTGGCCTAGGATGGATCATGTCTGACTAGAAACAGCCTATTCACTCTCTTCTTGGACTCATCCAGATCATAGTGGCTAGGCAACACTTCTACCGGCAGCGCATTCCAATCTATCTTCTATTTGTACATGAACACTTACCGCCTAGCCAAGTATCCATAGTGCGAGTCGACAGACAAAAAGTCAGACCGAGCTTCTCTGATGTCAGACAAACAGTCGTAGACTCCAGCGGCTTGCTGGCACGTGATAGCGGGCTGGAGGCCTAGTGTGTGGGCTGCGGAGCGGACCCAGGCGCATTTGTTAAGTTCTTGAGGAGAGATGGTGCACCAACGAAGAGGGGGTAGGCAGGCAGGCGCGTCAATGTTGGGGATGGTGCGAACTGTGGGATGAAGCATGGTATAAGAAGGTGATATTGCGTTTTATCTAGATAAACTTGTTAATTTTATAAAAAATCTTATTATATTTAATAAAGATAGATAGACCATTAAAATAAAAAGACGTTCAGTTATCTAAATAAAGCGCTTCTCTTATGCCTCATTGTAAGTGATCAGGAATTTGAATTGATTTGAAACTCCTGTAGGAAGCTCGTAAAGTCTGAAAAACTGGTATGTTTCCAAAAGAATCATGACTTTATCGCAATTATAATAATAATAAAAATAAAATAATAAAATATTTATTTACCATAACATAATAAACAAAATATGTACACATAGTTTTCAGAACTTAATACATAAGTATTATTTTAGTACAGTAGGTACATGTCGGCAAGCCTCTGTCCTCTAAACGAGGATAGACCCTGTATCTTAGAAAACAGTGAATCCTCCTGGTGACATAGTAACATACTACTATTTATGACTGTGGTTTTCAATATACACTTACTGATCACTATGTGTGTGTTGTGTGTGTATTTTGGGAAAATTTAAGTTTCAGAACAGTTCTTAGTTAATCAAATGCACCGACCTGATCTATCTGCACGCGATAAGCTTTATTATGTAGATACTAGTAATTCATGAGGTACATTTGTTACGGAAAATCTCATTACCATAAGTTTATATATAAACGCCATGTTTCTTTGCCATAAAATGCTGCTTTTTTTTGTAAAGTGTAGACACATTTATCTATCGTCTATCACTATCATCAAAATTAAATTAAACTTACTGCTTCCAGTATAGTTCGAAGCAGTAGGCAGGCTATCTTCATAAACCAGCACAGAGTTGACGCCTTGAGAGATGAGAGCCCACAGGTTGGACTGCCAGATGTTCCCACTGATAGATGTGCCGGTTGGCCACCACGCGCGGAGGTTTGCGGAGACGGTGGTAGCGACAGCACTGGGAAAGGAAGCAAAAGGTTACTGGTCTATCGATTTCTTAAAGAGAATATGGAGGTGCACACAACGACGTAACTCGGCTCAATACGGCTAGATGGCGCTGATTGCCTAATAGGTTTAAAGAATTTATTCTCATCCATACAACATCCGAATCTAGATACCATTTTGAACTTTTTGGTCAGCGACGAGCGACTCAGGGGTGGCTATACAAACGATACTAATGCCATAAAATATATATTTTTTTTTTAAATGGAAAAACCCAAAAAAAATATTTATAATCCGGTACAGCGATCGAGTAAAAACAACCAAAACCAGGTTGCATCTTTGTAGCTTACTAGCTACGGCGTAGTATTTTGTAGATAAGCGCTAGCTACGCGCTAGGGTGCGAGTTTTCCCATTGTATCTTTTTTAATGTTGTGAAGAGGTTTTCTTGTATAAAACTTGCTCAAAATTTAAAGAAATCTTTTTTTTAGAATAATATGCTTATTCTAAAAAAAAACATTTATAATATCATCCCTGAGTTGGATGTCACTGACCAAAACAACACCCTGTATATATATTGAACACCTAGACGGTTTTTCACTAGGACTGCACTCCCCGACCAATAAAACGTCGGTCAGCAGGAAGCGCTTCCTATTTTCTTCCTGATCCTATTGCGTCAAAAAATACACATCTGTTGTGATGGAGTTAATATCACTTCAAAGTAACTACCCGGTAAGCGACTGTTAATGTAACATTAACCCGACAGTTATTGCTAAGGATTTTGCTAAGTTGTTGGTACGAGTATTCTGTCGTCAACAGTTAGTTTACTTCTAGAAAACTACAGGAAACTGTCATATCCCGCGGACCGCTGGTGTCATTATAGTTGTTAAATTGGGTAAATAGTTATGTCAACCCATCGCTTTAATAAGTAATTAAGTTCATTAGGATGAAATAAGAAACCAAAAATTTACGCACGGGCGGGATTCGAACCAGCAACTTCTTGGCTCACCGGGCCAAACCAAAAATTTTTGGTTGGTTTGGCTGGTTTTTGATTACTTTCATCTTTAAAAATATAAAATATGACACTGTGAGTGTCAAAAACATTCTAAGTACTTAAGTTGCGATGATATCACTTCTTGCATCACTTTTATTTGAAACCTTAGTTCACGCTATTATCCATCGTGATCATAGTCGATCAATAGAAGTCCACTGCTAAACATAGGCATCGGCCATTTCAATCCAAAGTTACCGTTTTCAAGCCAAAACCAATCCAATCCAACGACCTTAGGGTTAAATAAATTTATTCTCAAAAGAAAAATGTAAAAGTGAAATGTATTCATTTATATTAGGCGTGAGCGATTTGAACATTAAACTCAAAATATTGTAACCGTGTATCATTCATAACAAGACGAACACTTATTATTTGCGAGAGGTGCGACCGGGCTCACTGCAGAATGAAACCTGCAAATGACCTCATATAATATCATGCTACAACACTTTTACGTACAATAAATAAATACTTACTTCCTAGCCACAACAGCGCCCCAAGGCTGCCTCACCAGGGAGCAAGGAGATGTGTTTCTGTTCAGGGCTTCCAGGGTCAATGGGGCAAGAGTCCCGTTGTCACAGAGCAGGCTGTAGTCAGGCGCCAAGTGGGGGCTTCGGACCTGAAAGGGGTTCATTTGTAGAATGTGCATCATGCACCTAGAAATGTAAAATATGTTTACGAAGACACGTGCTCTGATAATATTGTTGACTTCAAGGTAGCTAGTGTCTTTCGAGTTGTTTATTCGTTAGTTGGTCAGTACTATTGTCTTCTGTGGTTGAACTTCGAACACATATCGTTTGATAATCGTCACAATCAATTTGATCAGACGTCATAATGTCATCCAGCTAGCTTGCTATAGTCACTTCATCGGCTAAGAGTCGATTTTATTAACGTCATTTGTCTTATACAATAAACGCCTAATTCAAAAGCATCACCTATTTGTCAGCAATCATTTACATTTTTAAAAAGTTTAAAATCAGTCGGTTAAGTCCAATTAGACGTTGATAAAATCGACATTAAATCATGAGACACTGGATTGTTAGTCATTTCCTATTGAATATTACTCAAACCTTGTGATTCATTGTCAGTTGAAGCCAGAATATTGCTCTAAGGCCTGATTTTTCCATCTTCAGATAAGGAATAATCGTCAAATAAAATAGTTACAATACGCCTAATTTGAAAATGTCGCCCGTTACTCAGCAAAAAAATATGTAAATTACATTTTTATTTCGGTCATTTCATACTAAAAATAGCGTATTGTATAATACTAACGCCTAATTTGAAAATGTTATGTCATTTTAAAATCGGTCGTCTTATAGTTATTCAGTTAGATAAAGTCTGTTTCTTTTTGCTTGTCGAATATTGTAAACAATCTTGACATTATTCTTTGCCGAAATAATTAATTTTAAAATAAGATAAACACAAAACTCACTAACTGCGTTGGTAATTCCTCGTTAAGCATTGAAATCTTTTTAAATAAAATAGTAAATGTTTTTTTATTAACTGATATTATTTTAAAGGTTATAAAAATATTTTTTACATTATTTGACTATAAAATTAAAACGGACTTTAAGTCTTATCTGACGTTGGTAAAATCAACACATAAGTCTTTATCGTACAACTTTGTAGATAAGATTAGATAAGATAAGTATTTGTTGCACTGCAGCTGCACATCATTTATTGCTGTTAAAAGTTTTTTTACATCAAAAAAAAATCGGTTTCATCGATTCGTTTCGAAATAACCTTTGTACCCCAAAATATTTTTGATGCCAAAGACTAGAAACTCACGGTAAAGAAGTCCCTGACGTGTTGCCAAGCGACATACGCCACGGTTCCGTTCATGGTCAAGCAGTCCAACGCCTGGATGTGTCTGTTGCTGTTGAGAACACCCGCCACGTTCACATTGTTCACAATATTGTATCCAGCACATGTGCCGGGCGCTGAGCACATAGCACAGAGGTTGGGATACCGACGCTCTGTGGGGAAAAACGGTATGAATATACAGGATGTTGTTTTGGTCAGTGACATCCAACTCAGGGATGATAATATGAGTTATGCTTATTCTAAAAAAAGATTTTCTTTAAATTCTGATCAAGTTTTATACAAGAAAACCACTTCACAACATTCAAAAAAATTAAAAAACTAATGGGAAAACTCGCACCCTACTAGCGCGTAGCTAGCGCTTATCTACGAAATACTACGCCGTAGCTAGTGAGCTACGAAGAGGCTACTTGGTGTTGGTAGTTTTAACTCGATTGCTGTACCGCATAAAAAATTGATTTAGTGGGTTTTTTCCATTTCAAAAAATATATTTTTTTTTGGCATCAGTATCGTTTGTACAGCCACCCCTCAGTCGGTCGTCGCTGACCAAAACAACACCCTGTATGTTTAAAAGACAAAATCTAAAGGTGCTATTGTATGGAGGTACCAAAAACATTATGAAGACGGTATCAGTTATTTTACAACTTAAACTGTCTGTGTCTTAAGAAGTCGTCGTAATTTTAAGCTCTTCTGCAAGAAATTAGGACTTGGGAAATGGGTATTGCTTTAAATAAATATTTTCACAGTAACCATAACGAAATGGACTGAACATGGTCTCACATACATTAATAAATTTAAGGAAGGTATTCGTGTGAATGCGCGTTAAGATATCAGTGCCGTTACCATGAGTTACCGTAACTTTTTTTATGGAACATTTTAGTTCTACAACTGACCGCTAGAGGCGCTGTACAATTTTCCATAGACTTTTTTACGTTGTCGCTAGCGAGTAAACTCATGGTAACTGTACTGGAGCAATCTTTGCATCTTTGACATGCCAAACAGGTTTTACTATTTATTTATTTTTTCAGCAGAAAGTGTCTTTAAATACCAAGACATAGATCTGTATCTAAGTTTGCTTTGATTGCGCTATCTGAGCTACATTTAAACTACAGCTTCTACTTACTAAGATCAGCGTCAAGAGTTGCATTGGCACTCCAGTCGCCAGGCCTGCAAGCTTCAGAGAAGAAGCTACTGAGAGTGGCCACCTCCATCTCCTCAGCAGTTCTGGAACCGGTGTCGCCTTCGCAACGGTCTGTGCGGGCAGCCTGGGGAACAAATGCATTTTGTGTTGTACTCATACTAAAAGTTTTGGTTTATAAACTACCTACCGTATATGTATTGGTAATTTTCTGTCAAAGAACGGATGTAATTTTTTTTGCAAACCTTGAATTCAAAGAACTTAGAACTTTGGCCGTAGAATAAACAATCTTATCACCGTAGTAAGGTGATTAACACAGTAAAAAAACATGATGACGTGACCGTTTTAGTTTAAAACTCTTACGGTCTGTTTCTCAATTTATAAATAAGTTCCGTTTAGCGTTACCTGTTCAATACTTCATACGGAAATTTAACTGCCTCGGTGGCGCAGCGGTTTGGCGGTCGCACTTTAAAGCGACGGCTGCGCCAGAGCTCCCAGATTCCGATCCCCGGGTCAAGCCATAGTTATATGGGTTTTCTTGTTCAGAAATGTTCAGCCCGTAGTGTGGAAATTGGCGATGTTTCTTCGAATCGCCCTCATCATAATCATCATCATTATCAGCCAAAGGACGTCCATTACTGAACATAGGCCTCCCCCACGGCCTTCCACAGCGACTATTCAGAAGCCTTTTGCATCCAGTTTGATCCTGCGATCTTTACAAGGGCGTCTCTCCATCTTGTCGGTGGACGTCCCACGCTGCGTCTTTGGTCGAGGAGTCTCCAATCTATAACTTTCATGCCCCAACGGCTATCAGTTTTTCGCGCTATGTGCCCTGCCCATTGCCACTTGAGGTTACTGATTCTCAAGGCTATGTCCGTTACCTTGTTCTTCTACGTATCTCTAGGTCTCGCCCTCGTGCCTCGGAAAGCACGTTGGTCCTGCACCTAATCCCGATCATGTCAGATTGCTGTACCATTGGGCTATGAGAGTGAAAGGAATAGAGAGTGCAACTGTTTTTGGGCAGTGTAATATGTCCCGCGCAGTCGACAGGTCGTTGAGACTGACCACCGTAGTCGAAATCGGCTAGAGGAACTACTATCACTACATGCGTATACAAATACGTCGTGTACGTGCGTCGACAACGACGGTTACACAGGCCATTGTGTGACTGTGAAATATCACTTCAGAAGGCAGTAACATAAAATACCATCACTAGGACTTAGGTATTAAAACCTCAAGTAAAAATACTCACAGCAACTTCCAATGCCCTGAGCACTCTGGGAGACCAGCGAATATCAGACACTCCGAGCCCAGGGTGGCAGTAGCGACCATTTTGAAGACCCGCGAAGCCGTTCGTGTGGTTGTTAGGCACTACCACTACCGCTTCGAAGGAGTAGGACTCGGTGTCTGGAAGAAATGGTTGGTGTAAGTTTATAAACGGACAATAGCACGTCAAGGTAAACACTGCGGTATCTTACTCAGTTGTAATAAGACCTAGTTTGCAACAAAAGTGGATGACCTGATGTGCTGGCCACTGTACTTTTAAATTAACTATGTAATAATCTCTTATGTCGTTGCTAATCAAGTTGCCTAAGGCCTTAAGGGCCACTAGCGCTGACCTGGGTTAACGTACTTTAATAGGTTTGTCTTTGTTATTTTAAATATATTGGACACCAATCATATACAGCTCCGAGACAATAAAGACAATTTCGATTTCTTTATTGACCCGACCGGGAATCGAACCCGGGACCATGGCGCGGCGACGCCTTGAAATCCAACATACTTAGTCACTATACACCACGGAGGTCGTCATTGTAAGTAATTTATGTTATTGTAAGTCTGCTTTAAAGCGACTGCGCCAGAGGTCCCGGGTTCGATCCCCGGGCCGAGTCAAAAATGTGTACCTGGGTTTTACTGATCAGAAATTCTCCGAGCAGCCCAGAGTTTTGTAGTTGGCGGTTTTGTAGCTTCGTGTTGCAGAAAGCACGATAAAGCCGTTGGTCGAGACTGAAAGAAATATGGAGAGTGCACCTGCGTTTGCGCACACACTTGTGAACTATTTATTTCCAGCGCAGTCGGTTAGTCGTTGTGACTGGTCACCGTATTCGAAATTGGCTAAGGGCACTATTATTATTTGTAGTAGCTATAGATTGCAAAAAGCCCTTACCTTGCATTCTGCTCACATCTCTGAGCGTGGCGACGACCCTAAACTCGCTGGGCTGATGCTGCCCCAACACGAGAAGTTCCTCGTCAGAGAAGACGCCGAAGTCTGCTGCCCCTCGCAACAGCTTTGCTGCGCATTCCATTCTGTGGGGCAGAAATCAAGTTAATAAATATATGCCGACAACACACCAAATGTAGTGGTTTGGTGGTAAGGAATTTTCTTCCTTGTGTTACGAATACCAGACAACGATTATAAAGGGGGTGCCTCCCATAAATAGTTAAATACATATAAACATTCATAACAACAGGTTGGTTGGTAAGTAATAAAAATATTGTTGGTTTTCTTTATCATTTTTATCAGTTCATAACGTACATTATGACGACCCGTCTGGTGTAGTGGTCGAGAAATCGCCTACTACGCAGCGGGTGCGGGTTCGATCCCCGCACAATACAAACATTGTGTGCATGAACATGTCTGTTTGTATTGGTCTGGGTGTTTTCTATGTATATCATGTATGTATTTACAAAAAAAAAGTATTTAAGTATTATATCCGTTGTCTGGCACCCATAACACAAGCTTTGAGTAGCTTACTTTGGGGCTAGATGGCGATGTGTGGGAATGTCCAAAGAAAGGATATTTATTATTATTATAACGGATAAAAGTTACATTCATAGTAGTTAGGTACTATTTACGTAACTAATAAAAAAAAACACATTTATAAATGACGGAGGAAGCAGAAAATTTTAAAATCAGAAAGTGTCAGACAGTCAAACAGCAGATCACGATCAAAATGTTCCTGGAATATCTTGACCATTTTGTAATTTGATTTAAATTTTTGTGCTACACAGGGTGTTAAAAAAGCGAGACAATACGTGGTGGTGGCTTAGGGTCTAGTTCTAGCTCATATTTATTTAGACCCTAGGCTAAATCAGAGCTATGTATATGGGCCAGTAGAATCTGGCACGGCGTAATATTGTGGCATGGGACTGACCTTGTGGGCACCAACTCGCAGGCGACTTGACTGCCATCGATGTCAAGGTTTTGACACCGAACGGTTTCTGTAGACGGCACGCATACTTTACCTAAAAAAGGTTGTTTTTTCATATATTTAACTATAGAATGTCACCTTTATTAATCATCTGTTATTTCGAAAGCAATAAACATTTCACTCCCAAAATCTCTTAGTTTAAACAGCATTAGTTACATAAATAAGGTTAGCTTTTTGCAGACAATTTCCAGATAGTATCATATGACTTTGAATTTAGTATCTTTCAAAATATACAGACTGTTTATCAAACACATAACGATAAGATTAAAAGAAGGTGAGCCGTATTGAATCATTTTCCTAAAAAAACAATATTTATTCAGAATAACAACTCAAGCTAATAAATAAATCCTTCAAATAAATGTACCATAGTTTAAAAAACCCTAGAAAAGCATGCTTCTATAAATGCACGAAATAATACAAAAATACACAAAGATCGTTTCAAGTTGTCTCTATTTTTTTGAAAATATGTATATATTTTTTTAAAATATTGGTCACCAATATGTACCACTGTACCTACTTGGTCGCATTCCTATAAGCTGAATAAGGTGCTCACCGTCAATTCCTTAATTATCTTTGATGGACAGTACGTCGGGTTCGTAACCATGAAACCTGATCGTGTTCAAAGTCCTTTAACGTGTCCTTTCTCACAAGTGCAAACACGAGTATGATACGATATTCCATCATGGAATGCCGGCCGTGATCCGGCTTCACCATCAGACCTTGGAAATAAACTTTGACCAATCATGGTCAGAGTTTATTTCAAGAACTTTCTAATAAATCCAAACACAGCTACGATACGATGTTCTATCATAAAAGTTCCAGTTCTTATCTTCCGGCTCCATCATCAGATCAGTTCGACATACCATGTTAAAATCCTCATTAAAACTACATACAGCTGCCAATTATCATAACGCTGCGATCCTTGGAAGATGGTTAAATTAGTTACCTACTTACTTAGATGCCATCACATAGTCACATACCGGTCGACCTAATAAAAACGCGTTAAAAACATTATCTCTACGTCATTTACACAAACAAGCTATACAATGAGAAATAGATCTCCTTAACTCTAATATTATGAATTTAGTATTTTAAACATGCCGAAGAAGAAGTCTGCAAGTCAAAGGTTGAATTAAATTTTAAAATAGTTATGAAGTTGATATTTCTGATGATAAGCACCTACTAAGATACAGATTTAAAAAGCTGATGCAAATGGTTTTAAAATACGTATTCTGGTTGAAATATATGAGCTTGTTATTTTATTATTAACGTGTCTGATTTTATATTCCTGAACAAAAAAACTAATTTAATGAGGTTAATTCAGGAGGTAAGAAAAATATATTAACTTAGGGTGATTTTGCAAGGTGTTTTTATTAATGTGAATGAGATTCAATTTTTATTAATGTGAATGAGACCATCAACTGTCACTAAGAGGCCATCTTTCAAATCTCTCTTTTTCCGCCTCTCCGTACAATATCGTCAATGTAGCTGACTGAATTTATATGGGGCACCTGGAATTTTGTTTAAGATTTCGACCATGAGCCACACTAAAATTTGTGTCTACATTGTTGTTCTCACACACCTCCTAAAATTTGGTTAGCTTGCAATATTACCCTGCATTTTAACTCCCTTGAATGATATAGTCTTAAATAAATGTAGACATAAGATTAATTCACACACGTAAAGATGGATTCGAGTACCCAGTACAAAAGATAAATATAAAGTGGATGATTACATAGTCCTTGCATGCACTCTGAAAAACACTTTAAAGTTAAAAGTTTGTATAAAATTGATATTACAATAAAAAATACCTATCCTTAAAACCTATTATATTACAATCCAACAATATTAAGTGCAATCTTCAATAGTTTTTTCACAAAGGTTTATTGACTTTTAGCTTTTCATTGATCTTCTATATAAATCCATACACGTTTAAAATATAACGGTTGATAATAACAACCTATTCTATGACTCATCGCTGTGGTCAGTTGCCACGCCTTGATAAAAATTACATAATATTAAAATCGAACTCACTTATTTGTGCATTGCTAAATCCAAATGCAAGAAAAACAAACAATAATCCTCTGTATCCCATTTTGGCACTTAATTTCACTCAGATCAACATTAAAACTACAAGTACAACACAACCGGTGGGATCCCTTGCCAATTTCGAACAGGCTAGGGCGTTCGATACGATGCTCTATATCTGAACGATATTTAAAAACTTGTATTAATGGTATACATATCGCGGATATCTTATCTAAGTTTCGAAATTCAACGTAAAGGTGATATAACGTGCGCTGATAACAGATAAGCGGGCGTCAGTACGCGAGGCGTACTGCAGGGTACTGTTCTAGGGCACGAATTATTATTTGTGATTAATCCTGTATTTCAAAGAATTACTCAGTCGCATTGACAAATAACTTAGTTATGAGCTTGTATTTTATGAGTAACCAGAACTATTCATTGAGTAATTGTATAAATATAATATTCTTAGGTAAAATATTTTTTTTAGATAAATATAGTTCGTTTAACAATTCATTAGAGTACACTGATCGAGTGAAGGTTACGTTATCTTTACTAAGAAGGGTTCAAAATTATTTTTAGCATGTATAAGTAGTATGTTTAGCTATACCCTTGCAGGGTGCATATGTAGTACTTTATTTCTTATTATCATCTGTATCCATATCTACACACATGTCATGTTAATAAATAAATTTGTATTTGAATATCAATTTCATTTAGGCCTTCATATTATGCTTTGATCTGTGTCATAGCTCGTACTAAACTTGACATACTTTTTTATTGCATTCGAGATATTAATTTATTTAGGAACACATAATTTATTTATATATTTAAAATTATGTATCTCGAATGCAATAATTCAAAGCTTTATGCAGTGATTCAAAATGCAACCTTCATTGCACTTTTAACATTTATATATCTGTTAAAGAGAATCGAACTTTACGTCCTTGGCAAACTTGTTTACGTCTGCAAAACTACGACTCAGACTTTGACATAGCTTGTTGAAAACAAGATGGCATCTTAAACATGAAGTAGGTCCCTTAAGTTTTCAGTGCATTACTTTCGAGGGAAAGAAACTTTTTGTCGTCATTTACTGAAACAAAAGAGTGACGTACATAACCGTTTGTTTTATTTACAGTCGCTAGCGCATCAGGTTACCTACTCTTGTTGCTTACTAGCCCTTATTACAACTGCATAAGATACCGCAGTGTTTACCTTAACGTGCTGTAGTCCGTACGTGCATAATCGTGTAGATATGCCATCAACATTGTTCCAAGAAGAACATGAAAATAACGGAAATATCCTTCATCAGTAAATCACAAAGAAATTTCTTCTTATCAATGAAATCGGTCGTTATATTGAAATGAATAAAGTTGAGTTTACGGAAAATAATTCGCGATGTTTCATGTGTCACACATATCCGGTTGCTAGGTGAGTATTGTAAAATTATCAGTTGAGTAAATAACCAATAGCACTCCCTTCTGAGAAGCACTCTTTATCGATTGATAAGGAAGTAAGAAATCTAAGAGTGCGCCATTTTAAGGACTTTTCAACTACCTTAATAAAAGGATTCAATTTTTTGATATTTTATATTGAAGAATCTAGCCATACTAAATATTGGACACCAATCACATACATTGCTCTGATCCCAAAGTATCAAAAAGTAATAAAATTGTGATTTCTATATTGACCCGACCGGGAATCGAACCCGGGAGCTCGGAGCGGCGACGCCTTGAAACCAGCGTGCTTAGCCACTACACCACGGGGGTCGTCAAAACTAAATGCACAAGTGTTTCTGAATGCACTGCAACCACTTTACGCTTAAGCCGCTGAACCATTTTCGTTAGATGATGATGCAGATATATGTAGATGACTCCTAAATATTGAACTAATACTACTAGGGTATGAAACTGACACCATGAATAAATTTCGTCCTACATGAATTGATGCCACTTCTCATCAACGCATACAAATTGTTAAAATTTTTGTTAATTAAACATTCAAATTTCACGGCATACGTCACAATCCTGTCATCGAGTTGCGACACATTTTCGTTTCTCTATAGATCCTAGCTCTTACAACTCAGCGGGCCTAGGACAGTTTTTTTTTTCAAATAACTACTTCGCGAGGTACTTAGGCGATGCAAGATACGAGGCCCAAGGACAAGAAAACTATGTGAATGTCATACAAGTAAATAAGAATCTTTAAAATTGGTAAAGCTGTTTCGGAGTAGTGTGGCCTGAAACAGACGCATGTTATTTTTTTATTGAAAGTAGGTACCTAACATATGTATAGGCACAAGTATTTTTGGAAGAAAGGAACCTACTTATTATCTTTTTTCAGTTCAATCAATCAGTCTCATACGAAACTTATTTAGTAGTTAATAAACTTTGGCCCCCTCTCATCTCAGTAAATCAGCCCATAAAGCTAGAGCAGTAGCAGTGTTGGCTGAAAACGCTAAGCGTCGCAAGTACGTCTCACTTGCAAGTGATTATGTGTTTGCGCCGTTTGACGTTGAAACATTTGGTCCTAAACTAAAACCCGACTGCTTAAAACACGCTCTAAAAAGTAGGAAACAAGAAAAAAGTCTTAAAGGATAGCCGTGATCGTATGCCACCTAGTGTAGCAAAACAGATTTATTATAATAATACAATAAAATCAAAGTGGCATACGACAACGGCTATCCTTTAAAACTATTTTCTTGTTTCCTACTTTTTAGAGCGTGTTTTAAGTAGTCCGGTTTTAGTTTCATAATTTCTTTTTTGTATTTAATAAGGTAGCTAATTTTGCTTTAATTATTTTATTGCAAAAGTGTTTAAGTAGAAGTGTAATTTGGCCGATATCTGATCTGTAAAACACGATAATTCCATTTGTGTAATATATTTTTATGGATTAGTTGTATGACCTCAAAATTGTTCAGCGTCACGAAATGCATACCTACCTTACTTATCAGATCCTGCAACTAATTAATAGTTATGACTCTGATGACCAAATTTATCATTTTATGTGTGGTGGGTATGCAAACACTGCGTATATAAAGTAGTCTTAGCTCACAATTAGCAAAAAAATTGTGATGAATAATGAATTTTTACCATTATAATAAAGCTTGAGTGATTATTTCGCACTGAATATCTTTAATTCCTCACGGATGTGTTTATAAACAGTGTTTTGTTCTGCTTTTGTTTATGCGACCGCTGGCGGCCTTTTGATCCGTGAGCGTCTACAGAGGTGTTGTTTAATTAAACATCGAGCAGAGAATGTATCCTAACTATCAGGAAAAGAAACAGTCTTCATTGCAAAAATGCACCAAATCTTCTGTCAGATCAGTGTTAAGGTAAAAACGTTAATCTTTATGTGCGTTGCAATACAATAGTTTTAGTACGAGTATCAAACAATATGTTTGTAAACATGTTTGCTTTCATTTTATTTTTAACCGACTTCAAAAAAGGAGGAGGTTATCAATTCGACTGTATGTTTTTTATTATTATTATTTTTTGTATGTATGTTACCTCATATCTCAGTCGTTTGTCGACCGAATAGAAAATTTTTTTCACCTACTTAGAGGATGTACCTTCTAGTTGGTCCCATTTTTTCCATTTTGGGATCTGATGATGGGTTCTTGGTGTAATCGAGGTAAACCCTCAAATTTTAAAGGCACGTATAGTGTTTCTTTACTAGAATCTTAATGTTGACGTGTTGTTACGTCTGATAGTCAACATCTTGTGGGGCTGAGCTGATGGTGGAACTCCTTAACGCTTAGAAGTTCAGTAGGTAATTATAATGACGGAACTAATGACAGGTACCTAATTTGTAGCTTCTTAAAAAATAGAATCATACATAAGGTGCAACTCCCCCCCCCCCCCCCTCTTATCTAAACGCTAAAAATGAAGAAATAAAATAAACTTTTAAAAAAAGTAAAAACCGACTTCAAAACCAAAATGCACTAAAAAGTCTTAAATAAACTCTTCACCATTGAAAGGAAAGGAATCCGTTTTAGGCAAACAATTTCTTTTTGGAGTCGGTGCCATCACTTTGACCATCAAACATACTATCACATTCACAGCACTGACTCCAAAAAGAAATTGTTTGCCTAAAACGGATTCCTTTCCTTTCAATGGTGAAGAGTTTATTTAAGACTTTTTAGTGCATTTTGGTTTTGAAGTCGGTTTTTACTTTTTTTAAAAGTTTATTTTATTTCTTCTTACCTTATTAAAAGTAGCACTTTTTAACTTTTTTAGCGCTGCCCGCGACTGCGTCTACGCGTTTTGAGTTCCCCCCCTCCTATCAATAATTCAAATCGGTCCAGTAGTTTCTGAGATTAGCGCGTTCAAACATACAAACAAATAAAAAAAGCGCTAATCTCAGGAGCTAAAGGACCGATTTGAATTGTTTTTATAGTATCCGTACTGCAACAGCACGTCAAGGTAGTCACTGCGGTATCCTTTACAGTTGTAATAAGGGCTAGTTTGCAATAAAAGTGGGTAACCTGATGTACTGTTAACTGTATCATGCTGCGAGTGGGACGGGAGTGGAGGGAGAAAACTCAAAACGAGAGGGCGAAGTCGCGGGGAACCGTTAGTAAGTATATAAGTGTAAGTAAGAATAGATTCATGTGATTTGCGTAAATTGTGTTACTTGTTTCAGATGTGGCAGAGATTTCTGTTTGGAAACAACCATCCATGGTTTCAATCATATTGCTGTGCCGGGTCGACATTGGATAGAAAGGTATCTAATTCACATCACCGAAATCAGACACAACGGTGGTACAACGACACCCAGACCCGAGACAATATAGAAAAGATCGTTTTCTACATTGACCCGACCGGAAATCGAACCCGGAGCCTCGAGAGATGGCGACGCTTGAAACCAGCGTGCTAGCCACTCGACCGCGGGGGTCGTCAGACTGATACAGACTTACACTTGACTTATTTTGCCCACAGACTCCTCTGGCTAGTGACCACCATAGCAGCCATCAGTGGAGCTATCGGCGTGTCTTTAGGACAACTCCAGCGGTACAACGAGAACCCTACTGTCATAACGCTCGAGAAAGACTTCAGGAGCTGGAGGTTCAACCTGCCTGCTGTTACTATGTGTGATGGGGTGAGTGAGAAATGGACTTCTTAGACTGGTCCTCTTGGTAACCGATGGTCTCTTCGTAAAATTCTGAAAGTCATTTGAAAAAATCGACCTTCCGTATGTCTCAATCGAACGATGTAGTGTAAGCGTTAAATGAGTTTGGTACTTTATTAAGGATCGATTCTGCCCAAGTCAGATAAGACGTTTATAATGACCGAATTTTAAATGACATTTATATAAATGATTGCTGACAAAAAGGTAACGTTTTAAAATTAGGCATTATACAGGGTATTTAACAATATCAACTGCATCCCTTCTCTCTCGGTGATGATTTTGTTGCTAAAATACATCATTTTTTTGTATGGGACCAACATCGAAATCCAAAGTTTTTTTTTGACTCCATACAAACTAGAATCAGCTGATCGGCTCTCTAGTATGGGAAAGTGAAATTTTGTTTTGATTACGATGTTGGTTTCATACAAAAAGATGTTGTATTTAAGCGTCAGAATGAGCCCCAAGAAGGAACGAATATCAATTTTCTGATGTTGGTAAAAACGGACCCAGATGCTTACCACTGTCTAAAAAAGAGGCAAATACAAAAGAGAATACGGCAATGTTGTTATTATATTGAAGCGTCTGATAACTCATCCCGTCAGAACCGATTTCTGGTATTCGTACCACAAGGAAGACAATGCCTTACTTCAAAACCAAGCCAGCTAGTGTGTTGTCTGGCACATATTTGTTTATTTATAACTAGCCTATTAACGACGCCCTGGGTTGACTAACTACTTGTAGGCCGCTTTTCAATATTTTTTTATTTGTTTTACCTCCAGAACAGAACAGACCCCTCCAAGCTGGCAAAAGCCATCTCCTCCCGCTGGCGCGTCGACCCCTCAGAACCCAAATACACGTACTACGCGCGGTTCGTCGACACAGTCGCCAACTCCGACCTGTTCCAGCTCCAGAGGTACGAGGAGTTTAAGGACGATGAGGGCTTGAATGTAGATCTGTACCAACTGGCAGTAGATGTAAGTGTTTATCATTAAACGAGGCCCACTTGCGAATGATAGGATTAGCTGATCTTTGGGATAAATCTTTACTCAAGTGCTGAGACTCCTGTTTGATCTTGAACAGCAACAGGCACCTCTTTATGATAGAATCTTTGAGTGGATACACAAGAGAATTTTCAAAAGCTAAAGTTGTCTCGACACCGCCCGGTTCCACCGGCATCGCCATGTCATAAATTGCGTAGTGCCTGACAAGGCTTGACGTTAGCCACCGGCAAAGCTGGCTCGGTGTGTAGCTAAATTAATGTAAACGCTTGAAAATTTTATGCCACAACACGATATTTCAGTGTCATGTCTTGTTTTCCCATCCATTCCCATACGATTTTTGTAGCATACCGTTAGCGTTTGTCACTTTGCTAGAGCCACCACATATTTGTAAGAGTTCGTCGACACAGTCGCCAACTCCGACTTCATCGAGCTCTAGGGGTACGATGAGTTTAAGGACGATGAGGACTTGAATGTGGATCTCTACCAACTGGCTGTGGATGTAATTGTTTATTATTACACGAGGCCCAATTACGCATGATAGGATTAGCTCAGCTCTTGGATAAATCTTTACTCAAATGCTGAGACTACTTGATCTGGAACAGTGGTAACTCTTTCTGATAATATCTGTAAATCTTGAATGTCTATCTGTACCAGCTGGTGATGGATGTTAGCTTTAGATACTCCTTTCTGATCCAGAATAGTTTCAATTGACAAGTGAAAAACGCTACAATAAGACTACCCGCAGACCGTTAGACCTGTAGTGACATCTATTATAAACCACTGTCACTACAAACATAGCAACACTCTGACTCGGCTCGACGCGACTAGATGGCGCTATAGTCGAAGTATGGAGACTGAACCGATATTAAAGATTTAGAGCGGACTAACTACATAATATGAATAAACCAAGACGGTGATCATTGGACCTTGGTCCCCGGCCATAACACCCGGTCGGTAGGAAGCGCATCCCTTTGCCTTCCTAACACAGTTGCGCAAAGACCCATTCGGCCATTTAGTTTGGTCAGCTTTTGGTACCTTCTATAAGTTACTTGTATAGTTATTGGTACATACATACCTAGTTGCTGTAACGTAAATACTCCTTCGAATAGTTAGACACCAATCACATACATTTCTCCGATCTCAAAGTATGTATCTATGCTCTTATGTTATGGTAATCAGACACAACGGTGGTACCACAACACCCAGACCCGAGACAATATAGAAAATTATGATGTCTACATTGACCCGACAGGGAATCGAACCTGCATCGTTCCATCTTCCAAATTCAATTCCCTTTTTTATTAATCAAACTGTGGTGAGAGGACCGCGAGTGGATCTCGTGTGGCAATGGATTTATTTTTTATTAGATTTAAATATTATTTATTTTTATTAAGTTAATTTTAGTATTAACTAGCAAACGCGGCAAACTCCGTTTTGCCACCAGATGGCTTCGTTTTATGTAACATTTCGTTTGGTGATTAAAAGAAGAAGAATTGCTTTTGTTTTATATTTGAATTTTCTTTGCTATAATCCTCACGGAGCCCGAGACCTTTCCAACGAATGCAAAACCGTGGAAATCGGTTCGTGCGTTCTGGAGTTATAGCGTCAGGAAGGAAAAGCCGACTTATTTTTATTTATTAGATTAAAAGAATTTTATATTTTTTCTTAAGTTTTCAAAACAAATGCTTAATAAAATGCTCATTATAATTAAAAATAATTCAGTAAGGATTAAAAATCGCAGTATTTTTAGCTAAAGCCACCGGCCTGCCTTTAGTTTTTGGAGTTGAAGCTTTTGCAAAAATGGTTATTCGTAGTCGGTCGTAGCAGTACAATTGTGTAATGATATATTGTCATCAAATCAATCGGTTGTGCATAATAAAACTATAGTAATATTATACTAAACACTCGCTTCCTCTCCGGCCATAAATCAATTCATGCATTAGCTAGGTAAGTAAGCCGAGCGCGCCCGCGCTTATCAATAACTGTGCAGTGCTACGCCTCCTCATGAGACCGTTGAGTGTAGGGTTCCCAACTCTTTTTCAACAAAAAAAGTACCTATATCAGGATCGGAGAAGAAAAAAAAAACAGTATTTGACAAAATAAAACAGTTTGTATTTACCTTTTTAAACTATTATTTAGATCTTCTTGCACAACTTGACAATTTGATATTACTTTTGATCAATTCATAAGCCTCTTCACAGTTTAGGTTCAAATGAAAGAGTATAAGGAGTTCATTTAAAAAAAATAGGATGCTCTATTCTGTCATCCCGCCTCTTTGTATTCATTACCGAAAATACTCTTTCTGTGAAGGCAGCGAAGAGGCGTTTTTTTTTTCGTGAAATTCACTTACATTAACAGTTTTATACAAAGATATAGTACCTATAATAATATAAACAGATTTTTTGCCCCGGATACCTATTGATACTATTTTTTTGTCCAGCACTAAAAAGTGTAATGTAGCTGAATACTGTTAAAAACAGTATTATACTGTATTTAACAGAAACCCTAGTTGAGTGTGAAAAAGAGATAATTATGCGCTGTTGCAATCCTACGTTTCATTTGCCGCAGAGGAAGCGAGTGTTTAATATTACTGTAATTTGAAATAAATCTTGTGATTTTTATCCAAGGTACAGCCAGAACTGCAAGTGAAGACAACCTGGTCCCAGTCCCAAAGTGGGGTGGCCAAGTGGATCCCAGTCATCACTGAAGCTGGTGCCTGCTTCGTCACCAACTCTATTGCTATTGGTGACGTTGCTATCGTGTAAGTATAAGAAAGATAGCGTGTCACAGCACGAACACCGACTCCATTAAGGGATCACCTAATCTAACCCAACATAAATCTACATTGTTAATCTGTTATACTATCTATCACAATCTCCATTAATAAGCTTTAAAACTTATAAGTTCCTCATAAACTTTAAAACTTTATAAGTTTTGTAAGCTTGAGCTTTCACGTTTTAGGCTTCCACATCATATTTGTGGGTGGGCACTATCTGCCTTCAGTAGTATCCTGAAAAGTAAACAAAATAGTGTAAAACAGGTTGGTTGTCCCACTTTTTAGGGTTCCGTAGCCGTATTGCAAAAACGGAACAAAACCCATAAGGGTTCCGTTTTTCGTCAAATCTGTCTGTCTGTCTATCCATCCGTCCGTATGTCGAAGGGTCCCCAGTCTAGAACTTTCCTGCCCCCAACGGCCATCAGTTCTTCGCGCTATGTGCCCTGCCTACTGCCACTTGAGCTTACTGATTCTCAAAGCTATGTCCGTTACCTTAGTTCTTCTACGTATCTCTTCATTTCTGATTCGATCCCGTAAAGAACACCCAGCATAGCCCTCTCCATCGCTCGTTGTGTGACTTTGAGCTTCTGTATAAGGCCCATAGTTAGAGACCATGTTTCGGATCCGTATGTAATATCACACATCACTGGTAACACACACTGGTTGAAGACTTTCGTCTTCAGACACTGAGGTAGTTGAGATGAGAAGACACTCTTGCGCAGTTTACCGAACGCTGCCCAGCCGAGTTTGATTCGACGGTTGATCTCTTTCTCAAAGTTGGACCTACCCAATTGGATCACTTGTCCCAGGTAGACGTACTCGTCAACAACTTCGAGAGTTGAGATCTCAGCGGATACTGAAGTGGGTACAACAAGGGAGCTCTATCGATCGATTCTAAATCTAGGTCTTCATGGATAGACTACACCTCTTGTTAGGAAGATATTTGATTATGATGTCTATTTTCTAGAAAACTAACTGAAAATGACACCGTGAATCTACCGGTCACTTGCAAGTATTCCTCGCTGAGCTGTTTCGTTATAATGGAGATAGAAAAGAAAGCTGATGTAAGTATTTTCATATTTCTTTGTTAGTCCCTTTCATACTTTGCTTATGGTACGGACGACAGCACGTCAAGGTAAACACTGCGTTACCTATGTTACTCATTTGTAATGAGGGCTAGTTTGCAAAACAAAATTATAATCACATCGACATATTTCACGAAAAATTTAGAGGTTTTCGAAGTTTGTTGAAAAACCACCCGATGTAGTTCCACCCTAGTAGTTTTTCCAGTGTACAGTGTTTGACATTTTCATATTCGTTCATTCATATTCATTTATTTGCCAACTAAGTGTTACATACATATATATAGCAGGTCTTATGCTAGACAATTGCACTTATGACTCATAAAGATATGTCGGATTACTTTTAGTTAAAAAGTAACTTAACCCTTATATCATTTTTTTATATATAACTTATTAATTCAAATTAAGTATAAATGTGTTATTTGCCTTAGACTAAAAACACTTCAATCTCGTCAACATAAACGTTGTAATAAATAATAGTGAAAACTGTATTGCTTAAAAACAGTGCATTACTATTTAGCCAAATGTGTTATTTATAGCTGTTTGTTTTAAACATAGAAATAAAGATAAATAAAATAAAATAAAAAAATCGGTAACCTGATGTGCTGGCTACTGTACAAAAGCTTTACAGAATATTTTTGCTGTAAGTTCCATGTTTTTTCCATTATTTACGCTCTTCCGCCATTCTCATGACCTCTTGATACGACGCAACATTCAACTTTTACTTCATTTGATTAATGCATATAGCTTATTCTTGCTTATTAAACTCCACCGACAAGACCCTAGCTCTTAAGTTAGATGATAATAATGGGTTTCATTTCCAAGCCATTAAGTCAGTTCACTTCTATTAATTAGTTATTATCTGCTGGAATTTCTTAGTAGCGTCATTTTTTTTCTAGGTATTTCATCAGGATTTTCGCTTCGCTTATTATTGATAATAAAAAAAAATACTGTGAGGTCTCAGTCGCCTAACCACTTTTGTTATTTTGATCAGTGACAGGGGTGGTTGTACAAACGATGTGATGCAAAAAAAAAATGGAAAAATACCTACAAAACAGAATTTATTATTGGGATACTAGCGAGCGAGTCAAAACTACCAAGCTACCAACGCAGGTCGCCACTTCGTAGCTTAAAACTATTATAGCTAGGCGTGGTATTTCGTAGATACGCGCGAGCTACAAGCGACGATGCGATTGCCTATTTGATTCGAAATTTTTCAGAATTTTGTAAAAAGGACTTCTTTTATAAAATATTATTTAAAGATTAACTTTTTATATAAAGCATAACTCATTATCATCCCTGACTTGGATGTCACTGACCAAATCAATACCCTGTATTTAGTGAACAGTTTTGTTCTAGTTCTTCGTCCACTCGCCCTACGACATCGTAGACATCACTCAGATGAGGACGTTCGTCTTCGCCTCACTCAACCGACTGAGTGAGCTCAGTGTCATGGAGACCGGCAGCGGTCGCGGAGTTAGGGAGTTGCTGCCGCAGAGACGAGGCTGTCTTTATACAGACGAGTCGCCAAACAAAGTAACTAAGGTAAAGTAAAAAGTCGGAAAAGTTTCCTGAGACAGGAGTATTATGTAGGAAACCATCCATCAAGGATCCGGCTTCAGCAGTGGACAAAGCTATACCCAACTGCAGACCCGCGCCTCCCACCCTCTGAGACACTCCCACCGGGTGGTGATGTTCACTGCGCTGTCTGGAAGTCTCTCAATAGACTTCGTGCAGGTGTTGGAAGATCCCCCTCGAATAGAGCACGCCTTGCCGTGGCGAGGGGGCTCAGTAGCCTGTCGCAATCCAGCGGCAGGTAAAGCCAAGATGCTCTGTGGAGAGTGCCGCTGTGTCTGTTCCCGTATCGGGCGGCAGGGGCGCTAGTGAGTCGCATCTGTCTCGTATCGAGCGGCGGCTTACTTAAAGTTGTTGTGACTCTTGGCACCCCTCTGGTTTATCAGAGAAAGCAGGGGATGTCCTAAGGACTTTGGTCTTCTGGGCGAGCTCGGCGTGCACTTGCCGTCGCGCGTGGATCGCCTCGTCGGGAGGGTCTCGGACAGACGGTGTGGGGACATCTCTGTCCAATCACCAGGGACCCTCCTGAGGCGCCAGTGTGCCGTCTGGAGTGGGATGTGATCTCCTTCACCCCACTCCATGGAGATCCGCATTCCTGATTGAGGGTGGACGTTGCTGCTGGCAAGGGTCGCGGACTGTTGAGACACCGCGGCCCCTGCTGTCACAGCCAACAAACGCGGCGGGCGACGTCAGGTTTAAGTGAGTATACCCGAATCCGGGGGAATCCCACACACGCCCCTCCGTTCTCCGACGGAGAGGTACGGTGCGTAATCAGCATTTCCTGACGTGAAAAAAAAGATGTTGGAAGATGCTAAGGAAACCGGATGAGGTGGGGTTTCTCCGGAAATGATAAGAAAGATTGCGGCGCGGTGCAGACAATGACCCCCATCTCCTGTCCTGCCCCAAATGTCCTAGCTCATGCACGCTTCAAGACCTACGGCAGGCAAACGCCAACGCAATCAACGTTGGGCAACACGGGGCGAAAATATTATGATTGTTACCAGTGAACTCGAAGAAGAAGGAGAACTAAGGGTACGTAAGTGGATACCCTAATTCAATTACAGTTGGCACGGACGGAACCCTCAGCACGCGATTCCGCCTCGCACTTGGCGAGTTTTTTATTAAAGAACTTTCTATGATATTTAAAAATAATAGAAAAGTTACCCGGGCGCGCAATGCGAAGACGCGAAAACGTTCTAATTAGGACGTCTTACCATTTGTTTGCGAATAGCTGTACAACAATCAGTGAGACGTCTCTTTTAGTGATAGGAAATCCTATAATATGCCTTCATATATGTTTCAAAAGTGGTAAGAATTTAAATACAGCTCAGGGCATGTAAATTAAGTAAACAAGAATAACGCATAAATCATCAAGTGTTAAAGATTTTTGCTTAAAATCCATTTCACTATTTTTATTAGTATTTGTTCAAGAGTGCAGTGCAAAGCAGTAAATAATTAAACAGAGCAGTCAATACGCATTTAGTTTACACTTGTGCGTAACGAGAGTTACTCACTATCTCTTTTTAGGGTTTCGTAGCCGAATGGCAAAAACCAGAACCCTTATCGTTTCGTCATGTTTGTCTATCTGTCCGTCCGTATGTCACAGCCACATTGTCATGTAACTATAAGCATCTCACTGTTGATATTTGGTAGGAAGACGTCCTGTTATGGGGTGTCTATGGATAGGTATTTTAAAATTACATGATAGAGGTTCCTAAAACCATTTTCTTTTAAGTCTCACGTTTGAAAGATAGTCGTTTCCAAAGTGGTAAAATGAGCGAGTGTAAATATTGAAAAAAATACATAATGTAGATCCTAACAAACACTTTTACCGAAAATTGGTTTGGATGGGATCGAACTAGTAGTTTTTGAGATATAGCACATTTTCAACCAACCGCAAACATAACTTTGTTCTTCATACAAACACTATGAAAAACAAAGTTATATTTGCTGTCAACAAAATATTCTGGTATTTTAGCTAAGTGGAAGCATATTATCTGGGGTTGAAGTAAGTGGATTCCCTCGTGTGTGTGTGTGTGTGTGTGTGTGTGTGTGTGTGGAAAAAATTGGCACGGACCTCAATGCGCGAATCTGACTCGCACTTAGCCGGTTTTTTCTTAGTGTTCAATAAATTATGCCATCCCATTCGTCATCTTTGCCTTTCGTCTAGGAATGTGGGTAATAAAAATTGCGTAGGGTGCAGTCGCTCTCGCCCAGCATAGATTTTCGTATGTTTTATATCTATCATTTTTAAATATCATTGATGATTACCGCCATTTTTAACCATAATAGTTGCCAAATTGATAGCTGACATCTGCGTCCGCCATTTTGCTTATCTTCCACTATTTATGTGCAAACAACAATCGAAGATAAATCACAGATTAGTGTCAGTAGGTATGTCTAAAGAGAGCATGCGTGTTGGTAACCAAATAGCAGGCATTAAAAGCTTAGGAAAACAGCGTGACAGGAAACACGCTACTTCTACAAATATTTAGAACAAAATAAAATCAACAAAAAGTATTTCCGATACCGGGAATCGAACCCGAGCCTCCTGGGTGAGAGCCAGGTATCCTAGCCACTAGACCATATCGGATTGTGTATGTTCAAATGAAATTATGAATCTATAGCTACATTGACAATATTTACAGTATTTCCTCCATTATTTTTACCTTATTTCTACGACAATCGCGTAAATTATAAATAGTACAAGATGAAATCTTGTTAGACTGAAATAACATCTTGCAAGAATTTTCAATACCACTATGAGTGTCAAATACTCATAGGAACCATTATCAATAGCATTTATTTTAATACAGGTCGACTAACTGCTAAAGATTTTTTAATAAGTAACAATTTAAAATCATTCAAACATAATGATAAAATAAATGAAGATTGCTAAAGAAATATAATATTTTCATTAAACCAATTAAATAGGGAATTAGTGAATGTACTTCTACCAGTCTCCCTTCCTCCAACTAAATAAAACGTTTGAAATAATAATACAATAATAATTCAGTTTTGTTACGTAGTATGTTAATATACAGGGTGTTGTTCGGTTTGGTCAGCGACGAGCGACTTACGGGTACATATAAACGATACGGAAGCCAAAAAAATATTTAAATAAATTATAGTTTAAAAAACTAAAAAAAACACGCTTTAGTAGCAATCGAACTAAAAAGTAGAAAATAAGACAGTTTGTGTTACTGAAATATCAAATTCAACAATCAATTATCATAATTAATTCAGAGTTAAATTAATATAAATATGAAGGTATTAACAAAAAATCAAATAAAGTGAAAAAGCGTGGGGTGCTTAATCATATTAATATAATAATTCTGATATTGCAAACAGTAGCAAATAAAATATACCTCACATTCGATATCAAGCACCCCACGCTTTTTCACTTTATTTGAATTTTTGTTAATATCTTCTTATTCATATTAATCGTATTCTGAATTAATTATGATAATTGATTGTTGAATTTGATATTGCAGTAACACAAAATGTCTTAAACAAAAAATATTTTCTACTTCTTAGTTCGAATGCTATTAAAAGCGTGTTTTTTTAAACTATAATTTATTTTCTGAATTTTCAGTGTCAAGACGACAATTAATAATTCAAGAATCTAATTAATAATTTAATTTTAAAAATTACCGAAATATTAAAATATTAAAGAAACTTAAATATACAAGCGCGGATGCGCGCAATATTTCGGTAGCAGCGAAAGAGGAACAGGCCGTAGGCAGCAGAGGGCCAATCGGCAGCAAGAGATAAAGCATAACATTTTCAGTGGCTTTTAGCAAGTGGCATAGGCTATTTATTTTTTCCTGATGATCCTAGTCAGGACTTTCATATAAAGTTATGAGATTATTGTATTGTCATCGGTCCTTGACGCCTGTGCAAATTTCCATGTTAATCAGACCCCTGAAGGAGGTGAAAATGAAGTTCAAAGATTCCGTTACATACATACATTCATACATACAGGTCAAGCTAATAAAAGCGTAAAAAGGGAAAAAGATCCACAAAACCAATTTAATATTGTAAGCGAGCGAGTCAAAACTACCAACACTAGGAGCTCTATTTTTGAATCACTCGCTTCGAAATGGCGAGTGATTTTCGTTCGACAACGAGTTTTTTTCTATGACTTTTAATTCATCTTCGAACGATAATCACTCGCCATCTTGAAGCGAGTGATTCAAAAATAGAGCTCTAGGTCGCCTCTTCGTAGCATACTAGCTACGGCGTAGTATTTATTTCGTAGATACGCGCAAGTTACGTGTTCGTGTTTCCCCAACCATTTAGATTTTTTTAGAATGTTGTGAAGAGGTCATCTTTTACTATACCTACATGCATATAATTAAAAGAACGTATTTTTATAAAATAAACATAACTGATAGTATCATCCTTGAGTTGGATGACACTGACCAAAACAACAACCTCATGTAATAATACTGTTTGCAAAACCTCAGCGGTTAATAAATCATGAGTATTATTTTAAGAACTCATATTTAACACTAGCAAAAAAAAATTTTTTTGAAGTGAAAACTTCTTTAGCGGCGTTGAGCACTTTTGTGGGATGGGGAAAAAATGTGAAACTCGCGTCAGGACACGTGGGCTGATCGAAAAACCGTAAGACGGTTGGCGAAATTGGATGTAAGTTGATTTTTCTGAGAGATAAACTTTTTAATGTAATTTAATATAGTATAAATTGTAATGTTTGTGTACGATAGCGCAATAAATAAATATTGTATTCTATAAAAATATATTATTATTATTATTATGATTATTATTATTATTATTATTATAGGTGTTTTTCTCTCTCCATTGTGGTAAGCAATGGGTAAAACAACTGTGACGCGGGCTTTAGCCAAGCGACACAGTATGCAATGAAGTGTCAGTAGACAAAAATTTTCTGGTGATACGGCATGTATTTAGTATGACTGCTTTTTGGATAAGAGGTATGATTCTGTCAGAAATGTCAAGCGCTTGAAGGCTTCTATTTAAACTTCTTGGTATTACTCCTGTAGACGAAATCACTATGGGTATTATGTGAACTGTTTGTGCATGCCATTGGGTTTTTAATTCTATTGCAAGGTCTTGATATTTAGCATTTTTTTCAGAAATTGTGTTTTGAAGATTGTGTGTGTTTGGAATAGCGATGTCAACTAAGTAAACGGTTTTTTTACTTTTATCGTGTATGGTTATATCGGGCCTGTTGAAATGTATAGTTTTATCAGTCAAAATGGTGCGGTCCCAATACATTTTATAATTATTATTTTCGGTTACTATTGCGGGTGAGTATTTATAATATGGGACAGTGTGTGAGATGAACTGGTTCTTACGTGCAATGTATTGATGGATTATAGATGCTACTTGGTCGTGGCGATGCTTATAATCGGATTGAACTAAGGCTTTACATGCTCCGGTGATGTGCTGGATCGTCTCAGGGGCGCTTTTGCAGTGTCGACAGAGATTGGAGGTCAGTTCTTTAGTTATATACTTACGATAATTTCGAGTAGCAACTACCTGGTCCTGTATCGCAAGCATGAAGCCCTCAGTTTCCGGAAAGAGCTCACCACGCTTCAACCACGCATTGGATGCATTTTTATCGATATGCGGCTGGTTGAGATCGGCTATGTGTCTTCCATGGAGAGATTTGAGGGCCCATTGATCTTTTTTTTGTTCGATTGTATTATACTTTTCATTGAGTTGGGTATCCTTGTTAGATAAGTTTAAGGGTGTCAACTTATTATCGGTGTGGACTAAGTTATTGTAAAACGGTACCTTTTCTGCTTTTTCGTGGAAGAATCGTCTCAGCTCTGAAATCTGTCTGTTGTGCAAATTCTTTATATCAATCAATCCTCTTCCTCCTTCTTTCCGCGGCAGAACGAGACGTTGCACGCATGTCTTTGGGTGATGTTTCCGGTATTTAGTGAGTGAGGTATTTATTATTCTTTGTAACGCAACCAAATCTGTCTGGGACCAAGTGAGTATTCCAAACGAGTAAGTGAGTACCGGAATTGCAAATGTATTAATGGCCTTTACAAGATTTCGCGACGTGAGGTGTGTGTTAAGTATTAGTTGCAATCTCTGTTTGAATTTAGCTTTAAGTTGTAATTTAGCCTGTTTTTGATCAATTTGGCGAGATTGATGAAAGCCTAGATATTTATATGTTGCGTCTTCGTCCATCGGTGCTACTTCTTCGCCAGTTTTAAGTGTGTAGGTATTAAGCTGTAATTTACCGCGTTCTATTGAGTGTGTTTTACATTTGTCGATACCAAATTGCATGTTTATGTCATTTGAAAATTCTTGCGTTATATCTGCAAGTTTGAATAAATCGCTTTTACTCTCACCATACAATTTGATATCGTCCATGTACAAAAGGTGGTAGGCATGGGCGTTTTCATTTTTCTAGGCAAACCGTTATGTAACCGATATGTAGTTTTCATATCGATATCAATAACCGTTTTCAGATATCGATATCAGATGAAATGGTTTGTTTCTTATTGAGTTATATTTAGGGTATAAGTTATTATAACGAAACTCTCAAAACGCAAACTACGCATGAAAGCTACAAATGATTGAAATAAGTAAATACATAATTATTATTGTCACAATTACGACGATTTTCCTTCATGCTTTATCTAGGCTTAGGACTAGCAGAAAAATTAAATAAATATCACGGTGCATAATACTTATCAATAAAATGAATTGTAAAATTAATATTAAGACTTTTCAACAATAATTATATACAATACTGCACTTATTTGCAATTGCATCAACAAAGATCTTTGCAACAAACAAACCGATCGCAGCACGTGCCACTCGAGGTCAAGGACACGCCAAAACTAAAAAAATATTTACCTAATTTCACCAAATTCACCAAGTAATAAACAAACATTAAACATTTTGGAGAAAACTCAACCTTACTGCAATGGATTTAAATTCATTTTTGCAAATACTCTTCTCGTTAAATCCTAATCCCGCCAAATTAAAACGTCTTAATAGGGCCGCATCTACCTTTTTATAAAATGAACCTTATTGAGATGTAATAAGGAAGGCGAAAATCACTGACAGCGATGCCCGATATCATATTCGCTTCATCTCTTTTACTCTAATTTAAGCACGCGCGTGTAAAAGGGACGACGCGAATATTGAGAAGAGCGAAGTTTTGGGTATGATCGTTTTGCGTAGTTTGCGTTTTGTCGTATCGTTCTGGTTTCCAATAACTCGTATTCGAGTATTAGATGAAGTTTTGCATCGGTTTGTTAGTTTTTATAATAACTGTTACGTAGTTAAGGTTATCGATATGATATCGATATAGAACCCATATCCGTTTTCAGTTACGTTTTGATATAACTAACTCATGCCTAAAAGGTGGGAGATAACTTCTTTTTCATTTTGAGATTTAACACTGTATCCTGCTTGAGATCTATTTAAAAGTGTGGAGAGCGGGTTTAATGCTAAACAGAACCAGAGAGGACTCAGAGCATCGCCTTGAAATATTCCGCGTTTGATACGTATCGGGTCAGATATTTCTAGAATTCCATTCTGTTTGATACTCAATACTGTTTGCCAATTTTGTGTTGCTGCTTTCAGGAACTTTATAAGTTTTGGGTGTATTCTATAAATGTGCAATACTTGCATAAGCCAGCTATGAGGGACAGAATCAAACGCTTTTTGATAGTCAACGTACATGGTATGAATACTTTTCCTTTTCCGAAGTGCTTCCCTCATAACTATTGCATCCACAATTAATTGTTCTTTACACCCTTTACTAAACTTTCTGCAACCTTTTTGTTCTTCTGCTAATGTACCGTTGTCATTTAGATGTTGGTAGATGGTCTCACTTATTATTATTATTATTATTATTATTATTATTATTATTATTATTATTATTGTTATTATTATTATTATTGTATTCTATCACAAAAATGATAGTACTTTTATATTGATAATAAGAGCAATTCATTCAAAATTATTCCCTAACTATTCCAAAAAATCAAAAATGCACAACGTTGATATTCAAGTTTTCACTTCTGCCGGCACTCCCGGAGTGCAATTTTTTTTTTCGCAGGTGTACAGCACAAACACCTGTCGCCTGGCCTGCAGAAGCCGCCTGGCCGTCAAGTTGTGTGGGTGCAAGCCGTTCTACTACCATTCTCAAGGTAATATCATTATTCTCTTGCCCTTTTCGTAGTGTCTGCTGTCGTGTTTGGAATCCGACCATATAAAGGTGCAGATAGCGCAGTGGTAGCAGCGCTTTGGTAGTGATACCGAAGTGAAGCAATCTATTGCGCGGTCGTGTTTGGATGGGTGACCATTCCGACCATATAGAGGTGCTCGTAGCGCAGTGGTAGCAGCGCTTTGGTAGTGATACCGAAGTGAAGCAACCTACGGCGCGGTCGTGTTTGGATGGATGACCATTCCGACCATATAAGTGACGTATATCACGAGCATCTCCGTGCTTCGAAAGGCACGTGAAGCCGTTGGTCCCGGCTAATATTTAGTCGTTAAGCCTAGTCAGAGGCCTTATGGGCGGCTCGATAACATCTGACAGGTTCGTCGCTTGCAATTATCCCTTCACCAACCCGCACTGAGCCTTCGTGGTGGTTCTTCATACTTGAGGTAAGGCCTTTGCCCAGCCGTGGGAAGTTACAGGATAACTTTACTTTTTACTTACTTGCCCATCAGTGTCGTGGCATTCTCACCATCTGTTGTTACGACATATACTAAGCGGAGACCTTTTTGGCACACTCTGGGGCTTTGTTTTTGTTTTATATACATTTGATTTTTCTTGTTTTTTTATGGTAATGTAATTTATTTCTATGTGTGTGTGACGAATAAACAATAATTATATTCTATTCCTTTCCTCTAGTTTATCTGGGATCGGCGCAGTATATTTTTCTCTTCCACACTATTCTATCACTCTTCCCTAAATCATCCAATGCTTTCACACTCATACCTTGTTTCGTTTCGATTTTCACCATTCGGCTACGGAACCCTAAAAAAGGATAAATGTGATTACTGCCCTAGCCGATTTCGACTACGGTGGGCAGTCTCAACGACTAGCCGACTACTGCGCGAAACTATTGTAGTGCACAATTGTGTGCGCAAATACAGGTGCACTCCCTATTCCTTTACTCCCATAACCCGATATGAGACAGCAATCCGACACGACCGAAGAGAGATCAGACGCTGTACTGTTACCAAGAGTTTACTCGATACCGAAGACGGTTTTACTCACTAGTGACGACGTAAAAAAAGTCTATGGAAAATTGCACAGCGCCTCTAGCGGTCACTGACATAACTAAGATTTTCCATACAATAAGTTACGTCGTCGCTAGCGAGTGAAACCGTCTTCGCTATCGAATAAACTCATGCTAACAGTACAGAGCCAACGGCTTTAGGTGAGCACCGAGGCACGGTGGTGACACACCGCCAAATTTCGAACTTCGGGCTACCCTGAGAAATTTGGCCCGACCCGGGGATCGAACACGGGACCTCTGGCGCAGCCATCACTTTAAATTGCGACCCTCTTACCGCTGCGCCAGTTTATAAACCTCAGAGAACAAATGGACTTGACAGAAGGCCCGACCTGCACTCCAGCTGGGATGCACTGCCTGTCCCAATATGCCCAGCAGCTGAAGGTGAACGGCGGCAACAAATGCAACTGCAACCCACAATGCCTGGACGCCACCTTCAGGGAAGTGCTTAGCAATGAAGAAGTGTGGTAAGCAAGATATAAATACCTACCTACATCATCCGTTGAGAACTATTATGTTCTGTAGAAATTTCATGTTGTAGCCAATTTATACTAATATTAACTTCTCAGCACTTGCCAAAATTGTCTGTCTTGTCTTGAAGCACTAGTAGGGCCCATAAGATAAGGAGACGTGCTCTAGCCCCATACGGGCCATAATTTATTGATATTACACTAATTATTGACGTTCATAAGTAGCATTTTGTGTCCTAAATTGAAGAAATTATTTTTGACTTTGACTTGATTATAAAGTTGAAGAGTTTGTTTGTTTGAACTCGCTAAGCTCAGGAACTACTGGACCGTTTTTTTTTTTTATTGTGTTGGATAGCTTATGTATCGAGGTAACTTTAGGCTATATAAAACATCATGCTGCGATGGGAGGGGAGGAAACGAATTGAAAACGCGCTGACGCCATCGCGGGGGAACGCTATTGTAAATGAAATGTGTGCTATTGTAAATGTAATATGGCATTTTGTTTGGTCACAATTGACCGCCCTTAAATGGCCGCCATAGGTCCGGGTCTTCTTGGCCTTAAAAGTAAACCCGCCACTGCCTGTTTATTTTCATGTTGTATGTAACTTTTTTATGACTTTTATGAACCTTGTATGAACTGGCGGTCCCCCACGACTTCGTCTGCGTTTTGAGTTTACTTCCACCCCTCCCGTCGCAGCGTGATGTTTTATAGCCTAAATTTTTCAAATCGGTTCAGTAGTTCCTGTACCGTTACAACAGTTTTACTCGCTAGCGACAACGTAAAAAGGCTATGGAAAATTGCGCCTTACAGCGACTTACTGAACAACTATAATTTTCCATACAAGAAGTTATGTCTGTAAAACCGTCGTTGCTATCGAGTAAACTCATGGTAACGGTACTGAGCTAAGCACGTTCAAACAAACAAACTCTTCGGCTTTATAACCACATGCTCCCACTGGCTACAAGACGTGATATTGCTGATATAATTTATCTCCTCAAGATTATTTCAGCTGCCATAGATTGTTTAGAACTTTTATCTAAATTAAATTTTCATGCCCCTAAAAGAGTTCTTCGTCATAGTGATCCGTTTCATGTGCCAACGGTGCATTCAAATTACAGGCGAATAGTTACATTTGGCGCGCTAGTAGCGACTTTTAAAGAAAGTTGTCAAAGATACCGGCATTGTCATATTTAATACCAGCGTGGTAAGGCGGCTGTTAAGTGAACTTTTTTTCATCAAATAGGAATTGCATAAATATAGCATTGTAATTATTTTTTTTACTACTTAAGCTACCTAAAATTATTATTATGTTTTAGTGTACTTCGGATTGTGTTCGATTTGTGCGTTCGTTTTCTTTAAGTTATTACTATTTGTGATAACCAATAAGTGGTTTAAATATTGTATAATGAGTAGCTTACTGTTCACTTGTTAACCCTGGTTATCCATATAAATAAATTAAAATAAAATTAAATAATATTAGCATAGATACCTACCTACCATTGACCGTACATGTGATCCCTGATTACCCACTCAAAATGTCATCTGTCTTTCAGGGGCAAAGGCCCGTTCGCCACTCGAGGAGCGGTTCGCTTCACGGTGCAGCCTCCGCGCACGAGATATACCAGGGAGATCATGTTCCACTTCCAAGATTTGGTCGGTAAGGGCATCCCTATTTAAGGGGCTACCCGGATTTTTAACGCACACACTAGCGCCACTTTAGTAGAAAAATCATAACTTTAAATAAAAGACCAATCGAAAATCTGATTGATGCGATTGTAGCTCTGGTTATGTGGTTTAGATACAATGTTTAAGTTCAATGAAACAGAGTTATCTGGAGTTACAGTTAGAAAAAATGCCAAAAGTGGTCATATTTAGCAGTTTTTCTAACTCTAACTACAGTAAACTACTGTAGAAACAATTTAAACATACTAAATAAACTATAGAACCTGTACTACAATCGTGTCTACCAGATTTTTCAATGGCCTTTTATTTAACGAGTTATGATTTTTCTGCTCAAGTGGTGCTAGTGTGCGCGTTAAAAATCCGGGTAGCCCCTTAAGCAGGTACTACTAGGTAGACTGCCTCGGTGGCGCAGCGCTTAGAGAGTCGCACCTAAAAGCGACAGCTGCGCAAAAGGTCCTGGGTTCGATCCCGGGTCGGGCCAAAAATATGTACCTGGGTTTTTCTGTGCAGAAATTCTAAGGGAAGCCTGGAGTTTGGAAGTTGGTGGTGTTTCACCCCCGTGCCTCGGAAAGCACGTTGCGCCGTTGGTCCTGCGCCTGATCTCTCTCTCCCATCGGGCTATGAGAGTGAGAGGAGTAGAGAGTGCACCTGTGTTTGCGCACACACTTGTGCACTATAATATGTCCCGTGCAGTCGGTTAGTCGTTGTGACTGGCCACCGTAGTCGAAATCGGCTAAGGACTACTAGTTACTTCTAGGTAGACACTGTATGCAAGTACCTACTAACGGCAAAAGACACTCCGATTGAAGTTCATAAATGATCTAAAAACGTAACTAAAGACAAGAGTATCTACCAAAATTAAGTTATTGACAGTCAAATCGTTAAAAAATAAACGGAGGTCAGTACCATGAGTTAGAGGCAGTTTAACTCGCTAGCGATGACGTAACTTTTAGTATGGAAAATTTTAGTTCTGCAAGTGACCTCTAGAGGCGCTGTGCAATTTTCCATAGATTTTTTTTACGTCGTAGCTAGCGAGTTTAAGCGCCGTAAACTCATCCCAAGTAGCACAGAACTGCTGTATATTAGCTGAACTACTGTCCACAATATAATCCTTAGCTGTACAAGCCTTCTGAATAAGAGAGTTAGAGGCGCTGTAAGTGCTTATTTAACTCTAATTTGGGCACAAATTAATCAGCTATTAGCTGAACAACTGTCACTTTAGCATTATAACAACATTATTTGAGCATTATTACAGGTAACTGTCACCCTAAGAGCTGAACATTGACTGAATAATAGGGTAAAATGTTACCAATTAAACAGCACACTGGCCGATTATAGAGTTTCTAGTAGCCAAGCGTTACCTAAGTACACTCTAGCAGGATCATTTAACGCTTCTACGAAGTTGAATATTAATTTTTGAGCCTTCAACTTTTATATTTTATTATTGACGTTTAGTTTGTTCGTCTTCAATTGATGACAGTTTACTGTGGTAAATTGATTATTTCGTAAACTTCGTATTGATTTTCCTTAATGTTACTTGAAATTCGAATGGGAAAGAAAGTTTATTGTCAAATACTATATAAATATAGGCGAAAATTTTCACGGGCTATCAAATTATTTCTGTTTTCTAGTTAATAAATATGTAAAATGGGCAAAAATGAAAAGAGAATTTTGTCATTTTAGTTTTATAATAAGCTTTTTATCTACTCATATACAATATTACTACTTCATAGTCATACTTTTATGATATTGTTGTTAACTTAACAAAGATCGGTGATGTGAATATAGGAAACTTATTCAATATATCCTTAAAAAAATGGCGGCCAGCAATGTGAACTGTATTAATCACAATAAAATGCAATGGGGTTTCTAAGTATTCAATTGTGGACCGTAAGTCAGCTTTGAGCTGACAGAAGTAGTTCTTGTGATAAACTAATCGGCCACAGGTTCATATAAAGCATAATAAGGGTACACACAGTCTCTAGTAAAACAATTTCGGGGTCCGTGAATTTCTTACAATTCAACTATATACTGAAATAATAAATCTAAAACTATATGCTGAAATAATAAATCTTCCAAGACTTTTAACTTCATGAGCAGGTTTATTGCTGTTGCTAGGACAAGTACTCAGCTCTAAGCGGGAGTATGGGTTACTTTGGTCTAATTTATAGCAGTGTGCTCTAATTTTACATTATATCAATACACTCATTGTGATTATGTGAGCTGAATAAATGCTAATATACGATTGCTGATGAACAGTATTTAAGATTAACTATGTACAGCAAGAAACAGTATATTATCATTAATTATAGTCACAAAATAACTATTCGCATTTTAGTGATTCACATGTTCTTCCTTAAAATGCCAAAGTTTTAAGGTTGTACTTGTGGCCTTCTTTTCAGAAAATAGCTTAGTTAAAGTCCAAAGAAATGCTTATTAGCAGCATATACCTCTTTAAAAGGATGAGTTACCCATATGAACGCTTATGACATTACTGCGTTCCTACCATGACACATAATAGCGCAATTATACAGGTGAGAGAGTAATTTACTGCTATGGCTGTTAGAGTGTACTCTTATAAGTGTTCAAAAATGCTCGAATTGCCGATGTGGCCTGTTGTGTCATCCTATAATGCAGTTCTGTGCTTATTGGGATGGTAATGGTACTGATACAGATAATACAGCTCCTTTCACTGTCAGATAGGATAGGATTTATGAAAGACTATCGGTCTCCCACGTCTTCATCCGCGCGTTTTGAGCTTGCTACCTTCCCCTCCCATCGCAGTGTGATGTTTCATAGCTTAAAGCCTTATTCGATAAATAAACTATCCAACACAAAAAAAACAAATCGGTCCAGTAGGTAGTTTATGACATTAGCGCGTTCAAACAAACGAATCTTATGTAATCTTATGTATATAAAATTCTCGTGTCACAATGTACGTTCCCGTACTCCTCCGAAACGGCTTGACCGATTCTCATTTTTGTGAGCATATTGAGTAGGTCTGAGAATCGGCCAACATCTATTTTTCATACCCCTTAGTGATAAGGGTTGTCCACCCTTAACATTTTTCTTTAATTACGTGGTTGGGCGGGACGAGGCCGGGCAAGACGAGGATGAAGGCGAAACAAAGTTCGCTGGGTCCGATAATATTAGTATAGATTTGACTGACAGATAACGATTTCAGTGTCCTTCGGCGGAGCAGCGGGCCTGTTCCTCGGAGCCAGCTTCATCAGTTTCGTGGAGATCTTCTACTTCTTGATAGAGAGGATCTTGGGTTTGTGCGGACGGAAGACACAGAAGGCTGTTTCTGCAGAGGTGATCTGTCTTTTTTGTATACAGTTTTTAATTAATCATTTATTTTCTGCACGTTAGATACAGGTATAAATAAACACAACAGAGGCCGAAGTGCGAGTCGGAGCGAGACTTAAGTACTTGATCAAACGCATCGAGCGCGTAAACTTGATTTTATATGAGATTGTTATAGTGTAAACGTAGCCACCAGACGGCGCTGCTCGCAGGCTCGCTCCGACTTGCACTACGGCCACAGATCTCATTGTTTATTAAAACTTTGGACACATTTTAATTACCCATCGGGCGTAAAGTCAAAGTCAAAAATAATTTATTCAATTTAGGACACAAAATGCCACTTATGAACGTCAATAATTAGTGTAATATCAATCAATTTTGGCCCGTATGGGGCTAGAACATGTCTCCTTATCTTTTGGGCCCTACTAGCGCTTCGAGACAAGACACAGACAATTTGGCAAGTGCCGAGAAGAAACGCCGGAACAAACTCAGTCACCACTAGCTGCCTCAAAAATGATACAAATCAAAATAAACAGGTAGGTACATCAGTTTGGTGCTGGCTGGACTGTCCATACATTCTCGCCATTAAGATAGTCTTTTATAATACCCCTTCGACATTAGAGTAGTTTTGACATGTAACTTAAATTTATGAATAGGTAGTTCGATAACATTATTAGGTATATTGTTGAAAATTGTTTTGGCTAACCTGAAGACAAGTTTGTTTTTATTTCTTGTGTTATACGAATGTATGTCACTTTTTTTCATGAAAAATCTAAATTTTTGCGTACGTACATGATTTTATCAAATATGTATTAAGAAGCAATAGTGAGGATGTTAATTTCCTTAAAGAATTCTTTCAGGGATTCGCGGGGACTAAGTTTGTAAATGACAATGAACAGGGGCGTGCATAAAAAAATTAATGGAGTAGGCATATACTAATTTTGAGTCCTAACTTCGGCACAAATTCAATATGGTTCTTGGATTTTGTGTCTAGTAAAGAGCTATATGAAAATGACGGTGTAATAACAGCAAATAATAACTTACCTAGTTTTTTCTGTGCCATTTATGAAGGAAGCATACAAACTGTGTTTGCGATAATTTAACACCACACACAAGTATCAAGGAAATGGATGATTTTCTAATGACATGCCATTTAACTGATACCCATAGTGGCTATGATACGATTTTGACCTTCCTTATTCACAAGCAAACGTCTTGCCTTTAGTTAGGGGATCAGCGCACAGTTAAAACTTTCAAAACAAAACGAATCTTCTTTCGAACCCTCATCACACACAATACCACTTTTATGGCACTCAAAGTAACACTGCAATTTCACTATCGTTTCAAATGTAAAATATACAAACCCCGAAAACACTTTCATTCTATCGAAATACAATTGTATACTTGAAATTTAAGATTTCTTACACTCTCGGAAAGCAAGCGAAAAGCAAAACAAGAACTCCATAGATAAAAATGGCTGACGCAAACTTTTAAAGAATGTTTGCATTACTTTTAAACCAAAACTTTAGCTGGGTTGACTTACTTGCATAAGAAAAATCATTTAAAATAAAATTACGGACTTTCCTGCGTTCATAATATCATTAGTATGAGATTTATTTAAGATTATGAATTAGGAAAATAGCGCAGGAAATTGGAAAGTTGCGCTATCTAGTATCGGGTAGACGAGTAACGACGAAATTCCCGCTTGCACACAATTATTTCTTTTAATTAATGTTACATTAGTTTATCAATATCATAATCACTTTAAAATAAAACCATGGTTTATTAATATAAAACCATGTTTCTACCCTAACTTAAAATTAAAGTTTCTCATAAGAGATGTGTTTTGATTAGACTCCGAAGAATTTTACGTCATTTGCGCGCGAGTAGGACAAAACACTCTCCAGTAGGGAACTGATAGAGAAAGAAGATAGTATGCATGCCTACTTTAGGAGTCTATGATGCGAATATCCTCTGCCACCTTGAATTGTATGAACAGAGCGTCATTTTCAATTTAGTCGGGTTTATATCATCATTGTGTGACATTGTAGGTACGAGGGGCGATTGCAAGAGTGTGCGTGTATTTAGCAAGCAGCCGCTGGGCAGCCTACTACCTAAATATTTTCGTTTCAAAGTTGAGCGTTAGTACTTAATGTATGTAAGTTGATAATAAAAATGATTTTAGTTTAAGCTTAGTTTATAGATATATTGTAATATTGATTTGGCATTATAATGACGAGGTAGGCACTGCTTAACTACCTATATGAAATGCACGCCCTTGACAATGAATGGCTAAAAAAATTATGGTATCGATGTCCGCAGCAGAAACCCACAAGAGAAGACCATAAGACATTATACTGTGAAAGTAACTAAAATACACAAGCCTTGCTGTTTCAACATCAGTCAAATCTCTATTTCTTCTAACCGCAAAGGCAGCTGAAGCGAGTCTCCCAGCCAGAGTGTCAACATGTGGTCCCCACTGCAATTTCGAATCCAATGTAATGCCCAGAAAAACAGTGGACGTTGATAGATCTAATTTTTCACCGTTGAGTAGAATTTCTGTGGTAGCTTGCTTCACGTTAGGCATGGTGAATCTAATACATTTAGTCTTTTTTGTATTAAGAAGCAAGTTATTGCTAGTGAACCAATTTAATACCTTAAAGAGAGCTCTGCTAACATTGTCAAATGATTCTTCGCCTCTTCTTGATTTGAAGATTAAAGAAGTATTACCAGCAAACAGAACTATCCCACAGGAGTCCTTTGAATAAAAAGGAAGGTCATTAATATAGATCAAAAACAGCAAAGGTCCCAATATTGAGCCCTGGGGCACTCCCATTTGAAGCGGGGCACCTGAGGAGTCAGTAAAAAATAATGATATTTTGATCGGGCTAGTAGTTTTTGAGATTTTACACATTTTCGTTCTTCTTCTTCTTCGTTAACTTTGTTCTTCATACGAACACTATGAAAAACAAAGATATATTTGCTGTTAACAAAATATTGGGGTATTTAGCTAAGTAGAAGTACGTAGATACCCCAATTCAGTTAAAGTTGTCATGGAACCCTCAGTGCGCGAGTCCGACTCGCACTTGGCCGGTTTTTGAACTCGGTTCAAAAATTTTACTGAGCTAATCTTATAGCTTTGATTTTGCAGAAGGTCAATAATGCGAATAAGCTGCGAGAGTCACGGCGGGTGTCGCTCAGAACGGGTCATTCCCAGTAGCCCCCACCGGCATCGCGGCATCGCCCCCGCGGGAGGCAACTGAGAATTTGTAAAAAGATGTGTCCCAGTGGCCACCAGTTCCCTATTTAGCTTTTCATCATGTTCGAAACTGAAGACATTAAAGGATCATAAATCTTCCCTTTAAAGCATTTTTAAACATATCTGTTGCCTGCGGCGATCAAAATACAGTGGACTTACCATACACCACCATTTGAAGGGCGGCACGGGTGGCAAATGTGGCATATATTTTTTTTACAAATTCCTAGTTGCCCCACCTAGGAAGTAGCACTGGCGATGCCAGTGGGGGCTACTGGGAATAACCGCTCAGAACGACGCTCTATACACCGCGGTGTATTGTGCTGAGGATGAAGCTGGCAACGCCGCGTACATTTTTATAGTTAGAGTTAGCGCGTGGGACGACGCAGGTCCCTTCACGCGCCTCCTCATTATAAACGGTAGTAACGCGCGACGCGCCGCGAGAAACCACACCGCACGCAACGCGCATAGTCACACTCTCCTTTATAGAGGCCTTATATCTTCAGGACGCATTATTACAGACATATATCCGAAATACCTAAAAAAATACCTACAAACCCTCCCCCTTTTCCCGGCTCAAGGAGTACCGGCTGGGACTTTTGGTATGTTAAGGTGAACGCACATGCGCACGCGCCGAACGAAACGAATTTTAGAATTCTTTATATGAAATCTAATGAAACCTCGCACATAAATCCGCGTCGAATCGTTCGAATCTGGAAAAAACCCAGAAATCCTAGACGAATTCGGATGACGCCATCAAACAAAGTAACGTAGTGACAAATTGTGTTTCAAAGCGATTCCCTCTATTATCCTTCCTTGCCTGATTTAATATAAGTTATGAAAAGTACCTAAAATTTATTTTCAGAAACCGGAGAACACTGTTTACACCGTGCCTTACGAGACAACTCGCATCTTGGAGCTGAATTCCATCCTAGAGAATGAAAGAAGATATGAGCAAATGATCGCAACCCGAACTCAAAATTTTATTTAATGCAGTCTATGTATTGCGCACAGTTCGTACCCCCAGTTTTTTATTTATTATTATTAATTAAGCAATCAACGTTTTACAATAAATAACACTAGTCCATACATAGTTTGTCTATGGGATCGACGATTTACATAGTTTGTCTATGGGATCACGAGTCTCTTAACACAAAACTTAAATACTAAGCAAAGTTACCGTCAACTCCTGTAACTTCGCCTAAATTCGATGAAAAATTGCATATTTTTTAATTTTCCCGCTAAACAAAGATAGTCTGAAACATCGGCACACTGCAAATCTGACCAATGGGGTGGAATCTTTTTGGGTGTGTGTGTTAGGAATTATTACGAAGCACTATACGTTAATATTCTGTGGTTGAAAAATGTGGGCGAAGTTAGAGCATTGGACCTAACTTCGCCTGGTAGTTTCATCTCTATGAATTCAAACTTTATTGCGCAACCTAAGCACTTATTACATTAGATATAAGGCCTGCACCAGTTTGATTGAAATAAAACAACCAGAAAGTGCTTATTTTTTAAAAATCTTACCTAGGCGAAGTTAGGCTAGCTATTTTTGAAACTGGGAACAAAGAATAGGGTTGCTAAAAAACAAATTTTTTTGTAGATTAATATTGGGCAAAAAATCCAAAATATATTTTATTTATTTATTTTGCGAGTGCGATATATTTTTTTTGTGATTGTTAACCTAGAACTGTCATTTATTAACCAATTTGGAAAATCTTTATTATTTGAGAGAGTCTAATTTTACTTCATTGTCATATAAATTTTATCAAAATCGGTTCAGTAGTTTAGTTTTTAAGCCAAAATAACTGGAATAAACACATCATATTCATAAAAACAAAAACTGCGTATCGATGACACTGTAGTCGTTAGTTTTAACGTTGTATTATTTTAGATTTATAATTATATCTCGGAATATAAACTACAGTAGGTAATTTAATTAAATACTTGTTCATAAAATATATAGGTATATAAAAAAAATCTAAAAATAAATAAATATATATATGGATGTTTTTGAACTATCTACTCAACTTTTACTTTGCAAACAACAATGAAATCACGAAAGCAACCATACAAATCATTATTAATTTTATTATTGATATGTTTTTCTAAAAGTGCCAACCCTAAGGGTAGGCGAAGTATGGTGGCTGTTAGTTGAAGATACCCTTCCTAACATTGCCTGTCTAGATAATTTTGTTCTATTCAAAGACACCTTAATAGTAATTATCGCTACGGATAGTCAATCATATATGTAACTTACTGTAAAAATATTAAACCTTTACCTTTGGTAGTTTCCTCGCTGCAGGTAACTTTTCTGGGTTCCACGAAAAAAACACAAACTCCAAATTCCATGTTTTGACTTACACTGACTAAATGGCAGCTTTGATTTTGACAAATCAAGTTGCAATATTACCATAGTTAAATTTGCCAATTTACCAATGAAGACGAAGGAATGCTACTTACACAATAAAAAAGTTATAACTGTTTTAAAATTTTAGGCGAAGTATGGTACAAAAGGCGAAGTTACAGGAGTTGACAGTAGCTAACATACTTTTAAAGTTTTCTTTTAAAAACATTTGTATCTTGTTCCCGGCGTATATCCCTGGTCAAACTATTCAATAGGTATGGTAACCGTTTCTTTAATGTTCTATCACCAAAGTAGTTATTTTACTCTATGGTACTACAAATTTGCCCGTAGATCATCATCATCATTATCATCATTATCAGCCAAAGGACGTCCACTGCTGAACATAGGCCTCCCCCACGGCTTTCCACAGCGACCGATTACTAGCGGTCTGCATCCAGTTTGATCCTACAATCTTTATAAGGTCGTCTGTCCATCTTGTTGGTGGACGTCCTACGCTGCGTCTCTGGTCGAAGGGTCTCCAATCTAGAACTTTCCTGCCCCAACGGCCATCAGTTCTTCGCGCTATGTGCCCTGCCCATTGCCACTTGAGCTTACTGATTGCCCGTAGATACTGACCGGGTACAACCAATCCCCAACCCGGTTAAAAACCCCACTAATCAAAATAATTCATTTAGAGTTTACCATCTTTCGGCAACGGTTAAAGGTATCGTTACGTGAGTTATTATATCTCTATGTAGGTATTCAAGTAAGGTACATATTCGAAAACGCTACTAACTCTAAATGGATTATTTTGATTTAGTGGGGTTTTCATTTAGGGTTGCGATTTATTTAAACTATACCTACGTTTCGAATGCTTTACAGCATCTGTGGTCACAGGTACGAGTAAGAGTAGGAATATTAATTTTATGTGCAATACTACAGTGCCACCAACTTATTTGAAGAATGGTCAATAATGGAACTACAGTTGACAATTTGAAACCGAAACTGCTGCCGGTTTACAGTTCAGTGTGATCATTATTAATTTTAAAATATTCTATAAAGCTATTTTTAATAGGCGTCTTTATTTCTTTATGAATTATTAACTACTAACTAAAGATAACGACGAAATCACAAAATCTATTTGAATAATAAGTTTCATAATAATTTTGTCAAATTCACATTATTTTCATCGCTGTCTGTATTAATTAGTGATGAAAGATTCAGACTTTTAATAAAGACTCGCCTCCTTTGAGACACCTCACGACTAATTCAGTCTTTTACTCCCCAACCTTAAGTCATAAGACTAGCCTTATTAGTCCCAGTCTTCTAACGTTAAACACTCGGCAGTTACTTAACAGCTTACTAAAACAGCTTAAGAACCTAAACAATGAACAATTGGTTTTCATTATCAATCGATAAAATCATAAGACCAGGAAACAATCCCCAATGCCACGGGACCACGAGGAATCAAAACTACCCGTATACCCGGTATAATAGATCGGTCGACCACGGGTAAACACTGGAAGGAGTCAAACACTAAAATGGCCCCTTGGCATGTTTTCAATTCTATCTTGAACAGAAGTGATAGAGAATTAAGATTTAGGTAGGTACGATATTATCGAATACAATTGTGCGTAAAATAAATATTTGTTTAAAACGTTTCATCATGTAGTTACGGCAGTGATATTGTATTTAGAAGTAGATGACGCCTCGCGAACTAAATGAGTACCTACACAAACATGGTACCGTTTGATTAACGGATGTCAATGGATTGACATCTATCACATCAGACATCAGCCTCGGAACAGAGTCTTAATAAAGTAGCTTTCTTAATATATTTTTTAAAGTATGTAGGTACATTACAATAGACTCGATGGCCTAATTTTAAAATTGAGTTCACACTTTAGCTCTACTGCTATTAATCAACAAAAACATTTTATTTTCAAACTATTTAACATTTAAAATACCTATTGATAGTCCGGTCAAATTAGACATAAAAATAGGGGTAAGGTTACAAAAATTCCCACCTAGCTGAAAATTGGTAGGATTGTTTAAAACACCATCATAAATGAAATGTAGAAAGTCCCCATCGATCCGATACCTGGAAAAAAAGTTACTCGGGGTCAAATGTCACAAAAACGGGTTTTTCGCGATTTTCAGCAAAACAGTAAGTTTTATCATAAAATTAGCCAGACAAAAATTGTAGAGCAGATAAATATCTACAAAAAATGTTTGTATACTTTTCTTCCTAAGAGCCACCGTTTTTGACATATAACGATCCAAAAAGTTGAAACTATTGACTAATAAAAGATATTGGCAACGGTTGAAAATGATAAAAGTGATAAAAGCGGTGTAAGTTAAAAAAAATAGGGATATTTATCCATCTGACTCATAATTCTCTAATACTTCTGCTTCTTCTTCTCCTTGTACTTCTTCTTCATCATCGCTGCAAGTAAATTGCTCCAATAATGACAAATCGCATGTCTCCTCGTTAACATCAAATAAATCCTAAATTGTTGGTGATTCAACATTGGAGCACGACCGGTCTTGACAATTAGTACATGCTACAGAACAAAACAGGTCAACTTTTAGCGTAGGTACATATTTTATTCTACAATCGTGAGGATCATCCCTCACTGATGTGTTTATCAACAGTCTTTTGTTATACTTTTGTTAACGCGAGCGCCGGTGATCTTTTGATCCGTGAGCGACTACGCTGTTACCTACTTTAAAGAAATTGAAGGCTTGTTATATAACAAAGACATATTAACTAGGGTTCCTAACTTTTTTTTCAACAAAAAAAGTATATCAGGATCAGAGAAGGAGAAAAAAACAGTATTTCACAAAATAAAACAGTTTTTTTTTACCTTTTAAAACATATTTTTTGGATCTTCTTGCACAAGTTAATAATTTGATATTACTTTTGAATTCATAAGCCTCATCACAGTTTAAGTTCAAATTAAGAGTATAAGTAATTCATTTAAAAAAAAAAGATAGGATGCTCTTATTTTGTCATCCCGCCTCTTTGCATTTATTACCGAAAATACTCTTTCGGTTAAAGCAGAAGTGGCGTTTTTTTCGTGAAATTCACTTACATTAACAGTTTTGTACAAAAATGTAGTTCGTGTACAGACGGACGTACCTATAATTTATAATATAAACATATTTTTTGCCCCGGATACCAGCCACCAGCGGTCATAAAAACAGTATTTAACATACTTTTTTTTTGTCCAGCAGTAAAAAGTATAATGTAGCTGAAAACAGTATAATACTGTTAAAAACAGTATGGTTGGGAACCCTAATATTAACATACATGTCCACGTGTTAGGGTTGTGCAGGCGGGATTCGAACCCGCGACTGTTTATCTACTAAGATACGTAAACACAATGACGGTCGTTAAATTAATATTAAAAAAATATAGTACCAAAAACTACTCCATGTTGGCACTGTCTTAGAATATCGACCATATTGGTCCGTGGCCGTGGGATGGCTAAGAAACAGAACTCATTACCTAATTTTATTGAAAATACTTCAATCATGAATGATAGGCATCATAAGATACAATTTACTCAACGAAAATATGATATTCGGACTGTTTTATATTTATTTAGTTAGTTGTTTCTGCAGTTTTAAAGGCGCACTGAGGCATTGAGACACTGACGCCATCAAAAACAGACCAAGTCAAAGTTAAGACCTTACTTTGACGTGAGGTGGTTTTTGCTTGACTATCTCTTAGCCTCTCACCGGTGATCTAGTACAATATCATTGAGTTACGGTGAGTATTTAAAAGCCAAGTGTTTATTTATGTTAAAAATGGCAATCCTTTTTGATCGTTGCGCCATTCTGTCATTCTTAAGATAAGATGGTGGTCACTATAAGGTGTTACATTTTGTCATTGTCATTACATAGTAATGAAAAATGAAACTATTCCTAGTTTCATTACCATCACTTATTAATATTAATTGACGTTCCTATTCACGCTAAAATAGCTCATATTTACGGCAAATTTTCTTTAACCCTTAATCAGGCATAGTACGATTTATCGACCACCTAGGTAATTGGAGTTTTATAGTGTTTTTTTTTTTTTAATTAAACCTTTATTTGATTACCAATATTTGTATCTTTCGTATGAAGCTAAACATTTTTAACTAAACATTTCATTTTAGGAAAAATCAATATTCAAAGAAAGTGGTCATTAATGCCCTATGCCCGTCTGGCAGTGGTATGACATGGACACTGTTTCCATTATACATAATAAAATACACATAATTAATACATTTTGAAATTAAAATATAATTGTATTTTTTTTTATAAAAATAACATTCTACGTTTTTAATCATTAATAACTAAAATAACATACTACGTTTTTTTAACATAAAAATAACCAACTACGTTTTTTTAACATAACAAAAATGACATATGATATGTAGTTAATAATAAGGACGCTGGTATTTGTATAGGATGATAATTTATCAATTTATCACAAAACAATGGGATAGCTTTTTTCGATAGGAGGAAGCGAGTGCGATAATAAGTCGTACGTACACACATTAGTCTGAGAGATCGAATGTATGAGCGCATTGAGTCTAGCGCACAACAGTGTTTTATTGTTAAATGTTGCAGTTTTTTTCAGAGAAAAGCAAATCTAATTATAAAATATGCAACGATATACGTTCAGTGACATATACAATGACACATTGACTTTGATATTACAAATCATTATAATAAACAATATTCATTGCCTGTTATCAGTAAAGAGATCAAAGTTCAAACTATGCAGTTCCTAATTATAAATATGGATAATGGAAATAAATTATGAAACGTCAGAAAGCTCCTCAACAGGCATTGTGCATAATACGACCACTTTTTTTTTACCTTATTTTATTATTTATTAGAAACAGATCTTAGGTATACATTGTACAGGTAAAAATTAAGACCCCACCATATTTAAAAATGTTTTAATGCCAGTGCACACGAGGGCCTCCTGTTTAAGGGTTAAACCTATTGTGCAATAATAAAAATAGAGTAACAAAATTCTATTTTAAGAAAGATATGTGCAAAATTTTCTTGCTAATTGTGTGGATTAAATAAATAAAACATAAAAAAAATAAAAAATACTGTTTGAATGTTTATTCATAATAAATATTACAGAAAATTTTGTCGCACACTTCTGTGGTGTGCATCTACAAACAATAGCCCGCACCTGTAACAATAAATAAGTTTAGTTTTCCTTTATTTCCTCTATTCATAGACACCCTAGGCCTACACGCATAGGTTTAAAAAAAAAGTGTCTTACTTTCATGTATCCCGTTTTACGATTTCCATACATGGAAATCGTTAAGCGGAACAGAACACACCTACCTACCAAGTTTCATCTGTGTAATGCTAATAGTTTCAGAATAAAGTGGCTGTGGCATGCGGATAGATAGACGGACAGACTTGACGAAACTATAAGGGTTCCGTTTTTGCCATTCGGCTACGGAACCCCAAAGGTAAAGTTAGCCTGTAACATCTGTGCTGGGCAAAGGCCTTCCTCAAGTATGAGGTAGTATAAGACATACTCCACCACACGGGCTCAGTGCGGATTGGCGGAGGGGGGGTGTTTACAAGGCAAGCGACCAACCGCGATCACCAAATGCGGTCACATTTTATCAAGCCGCCCCTCATAGGGTCCTTATAGTAGGGCCTCTGCTGACTAGGCTTAACGACTAAATATCAACTGATATTAGCCGGGACCTTTACGTGTCTTTCGAAGCACGAAAATGCTCGTGTCGTGATATACGTCACTTAAATGGGTGGAATTGTCACCCATCCAAACATTCGGTATTGGTACCACTGCGCTGCGCTGTGCTGTGATATAAATAAATAAATAAAATATATTTACAACATCACATACATTCCTCCAATCCCAAGCTAAGTAGCTAAAGCACTTGTGTTATGGAAATCGGAAAAAACGGTGGTACCACAACACCCAGACCCGAGACAATAAAGAAAAGATCGTTTTTTTTTCTACATTGACTGGGAATCGAACCCGGAACCTCACGAGATGGCGACGCTTGAAACCAGTGTGCTAGCCACTCGACCACGGAGGTCGTCAGTCGGAAATGTAATAGCTGACTTCACGAGCGAGCAGGGGCGTAGCGTGCTTTGGTGGGGCCCTGTATAAAAACTTGTTTGGGGGCCCCTTATCATGGGTAAAGATTTCTCACAAAAGAAATGCATAAAATATTTTTGTTATATATATATATATTTACCCAGATTTTTTACGCTAGATATACATTCGCGGGCCGCGGCGCGGCTCGTTACGACGTACATGAGTGGTTCCTTATCTTATAAGGTTAAGCGCCCACTTTGAAAATCTATTTTTCCATATGTTTTGACCTTCAAAACCTCAATAGCATTACAATTTAAACAAACAAGAAAATCACAATCGTTGATGCTGATGTTAATTTTGACGGCGCTTATGATTGTTGGTATGCCACTAGTGTCCCATAGAAGTTCTTAAGATATTTTTTATCTGCTTATTTTCAATAATTATTGATTACGCACTCCGGGGGCCCGGCCCCGTATAATTTATACGGCAGATACGGCGCTAGCTACGCCCCTGCGAGCGAGGCTAGCAATGTCAAATATCAGCTTTTGCTTATCAATTAATTCAAGACCGTTTTCAAATTTAAAGTTTACTGAAAACGTCGAAATTCAAAGAAATGGGTCGAGCGAGCGAGAATGTGGGGTTCCATGACAAATAAGTTGGGACCAAGTACCTAAACTACCACGTCTTTAACGACTTAGTTTGATTGATCTGTATAAAAGCAGATAAGATGAAATTTAAAGACTGTTGAACCTTATGACCATTCGACCAAAGGTACAGGCGCCAGGCGTCCACCGACAAGATGCACAGACGAACTTGTAAAGATCGCAGAATCTCACTAGATGCAGACGGCAGACCGCTTGCAAACGTTCGCAGTGGAAAACCATGAGAATGCGTATTTTTCGCCCTTAGGCTGTTAATGAGGCCGAGCAGCCGGGCTTTCAAATTTAGGTGACTTTAGCAGCACGGTCTCGCGAAAGTCGCTATACCTATAATTTCGTACATAATTGGCAGCAGCGGCGCGCGGCTACCGCGCTGCTGTCGCTCTATCTAATGTGAAGGCGCACTTAGTGTGTGTATAACACGTATCCCTTTCAGTTCAGAATGTCAAATTCCCAAAATGTCAAGCGGTTTCAAAATGTCAAGTTCCCGGAAAGTCAAGTTTCCAGAAAGTCAAGTTACCGAAAAGTCAAGTTCTCGGAAAGTCAAGTTCCCAAAATGTCAAGTTCCCCGAAAGTCAAGTTCCCAATATGTCAAGTTTTTCGGGAACCCATCACTTAATTGCAATTTCCTTCATCGATTTTCATTCCCCATAAAACGATTCGCAGATGTTTCAAAATAATATTCAACAAATTCTAGAATCTTGTTACATCATAATTTCATTTGGTCGAATGCTTATTATCTACAAACTTACTTCATCGTTACTAAGTAACAAAAGAAAGTAAAAAAGAAGTCTTCTTTTCACAAATTACGTATTTTATCGAAGTAACGTTAGCTTTCTATTTTGTTACCCATAATTTTATTTCCACGTAAGTTTCAATATGCAGAATCCTTGAAACATCGAATTTTACTTCACTGAAGTCCATATTTCCAAACGAATTTGTTACTAATATTATATTGCATACTTTATTAATAGACAATTTAAAGCATGACTGATATAAAAATGTAATAAATATTGATCTAATAAATAAACTGCGTTAATCCCGACTCGCCGTGGTCTCCTCGCCGTGGTACTGGTCTGCCCGATACTAGAGTGTAATTCAAAAGCCGGAGGCGCGGAGGGAGAGCAGACTCCGCCCGCTGTAACAAGGTGTAGGCACCCGCGCGAGCCGGAGCGGCGGAGGCTGGTCGCCGAAGGCGACCAGCAAGCCGAAGCTGCGTAGGCGAGCGTGGGTGACTGCGCCTTGTTACGCAAGGGCGACGAGGCTGCTATTCCCGCAGCGCCGGAGACGAGGAAATCCTAATGCATGCTGCTTGTTTGCATGCCTGCTTGCTTACTTGCATGCATTAATGCATGCATGTATGCATGCCTTCTTACTTGCATGCGTACGCATGCATGTGCTTACTTGCATTAAAAGTTATTAAGGGAAAAAAATATATGGGAACACATTGAAACAAGTTTTTGTGAAAGGTTTTTTTGGTAAACTGTTATTGATTATTAACTATTCGATTAATCAAGAAAAAAATATGTTAACATTCATTGAATAGTTTTCTGTGAAATGAAATTCGATATCACTGTTGAAACATTATTTTATTTTTAACAACTATTGTACACAGTTTCGAGGCAATAAATGATTATCTTATCTTATCTTATCAAAAAATTCTGTGTTATGATAGAGACCCCAAGTTTTCAGATAGTCTATGAAATAAGAAAGTCTTCGTTTAATAACAAAAAATCGATAAATCAATATTTTTTTAATTGTATGTAATCTAACAATCAACACATTTAAACTTACTATGCAAAAAAAACATATTTCGACATTAATATATAAAACTTCTATGAAAAACATATTTTGAATCTTACAATCAACACATTTATTCTTAGTCTGAAAAAAATACATATTTTTAATGATTATTAAAAAAATACAAATTTTATATGAGTAATCTAAGTCGCAGAAAAATATTTTTTTTTTAAATGCTGCAAATAAAGGTTTTAGAAGGATGGCAAAGGCGACTAAATGGGCAGATACCAAAGAAACCAAATGTTTATTTGTTTCTGTATAAATTAATTTTTTTTGAAAAAAAAAAACTGCGACTTAGTTTATTCAAATAATATGCATATTTTTTTAATATTCATTAAAAATATGTATTTTTTTATCAAACTAAGAATAAATGTGTTGATTGTAAGAATAAAAATATATTTTTCATAGAAGTTACATATAAATGTCGAAATATGATTTTTTTGCAAAGTAAGTTTAAATGTTTTGATTGTTAGATTATGTTATATAATTAAAAAAATATATGATTTATGGATCTTTTTGTTATTAAACGAGAACTTTCTTATTTTCATAGACTATCTGAAAACTTGACATTTTGAGAACTTGTCTTTCGGGGAACTTGACATTTTGGGAACTTGACTTTCCGAGAACTTGACTTTTCGGGAACTTGACTTTCTGGGAACTTGACTTTCCGGGAACTTGACATTTTGAAACCGCTTGACATTTTGGGAATTTGACATTCTGGACTGAAAGGCACGTATCGCACCAAGTGACGTACGTATTTATTTCAAGAAATCGTCTAACAGCGTTACATTAACAACATCACATGACATCGGCAAATGTGCTGGCAACACATTAGCCATTTAAAAAGTAAGAACAGTCCTACCTTCTGCCGTTACCGGGGGCCTGCTCTGTAGCGGCGGTCACAACGGCGGCAGCGCTTGAAAGAGCCCGAACGCGATCTGCAGCGCCACTGGTAGCTGTCAACAACAAGAGAATATTATTATAAATAGCTAAGTGTATTGTATGTACCATAATTCCTGCAAATAAATGAATCTGAATCACAACATCTTTACCTTGGTAATTAACGTGTATACGGAGACACTGCCCAAAATAAGTTTCAATTCAATTCAATTGCATGTCACATAATGGTAAGCTGTTCGTAATTGCAAAATAAAGTAGCATGTGACGCCCTGCAAGTTTCTTCTCACCGTGCACCTACCGCTAAATCTTTAGTTTCTGATCACAATGACGCGTTTGATCACTTTATGTCGCGTCTTGCCACATAGCTTACGCATTCGATAGAAACTTTATGGCACCGTCCAAACTTTAAGTCATGCAGGAACAGAAATATGGTGTCTGGATTGTTACAATCATTAGCCTTTGTATCTTGAAAAAAATGAGTTTGAATGTCGGCATTAAGAAGTGGATAAAGGTTACCGCGAAATTAAGACCTCGCACGCCCGCAACCTTCACAGTCCCCGCTCTCGTCATTCCCCCCCGCGCCCCTGTACCCCGCAGACGAATTCTCAATGAAGCAGTTTAATTATACACTTGATGCGTTACTAAGATTAGTACGTAGTCTTGTTCTTATTCGGACACTGAACAGAGTGCTCCGAACTAGTACAATCGTTCAAAGAAACTATAGTCCGGTAGTCTAGTACTATTAGTTCAATAGTTCACCGATTACACGGGCATAAGCCGTTCGGTCGTTCACAGAGAATATGGTCGTACGTACGTGTCGTTTAAGTACATCTTCTATCGCGCTCAAGCACACGCGTGTCTCCTTCTCGCTAAACTAGTACATCTTCCGTCACGCTCAGGCCCACGCGTTTGTCTCATTTTCGCTCAATCTAGTACCTACATCTTTCATCACGCTCACGCACACGCAGAGGTAAACTCTCTCTGCTCTGACACACGTTAATTATTCTGCTCTCGCGAGCCGATCTGAACCATAGACATACAAGATTCGCTTATCTGAACTGTACTAAAGACAAATTTGAAATACCAGCCCCCTTACTCTGGACACAAAACCCTTTCCAATGAATATAGCCATCCCTGTCACACGCGTACACGGCCTGGTATGAGTGTCAGGGAAGGGTATATTCATTGGATCGGGTTTTGTGTCCAGAGTAAGGCCTCAGAACAGAATAAATATCCTTTGGACATTCCCACACATGGCTATCTAGTCCCAAAGTAAGCGTTGTTAAGGGTGCCAGACAAAGCTTGTGTTATGGGTGCTAGACAACGGATTAAATACTTTAAATACTTTTTGTTTGTAAATACATACATGATATACATAGAAAACACCCAGACCTATACAAACAGACATGTTCATGCACACAAATGTTTGTATTGTGCGGGGATCGAACCCACAACCCGCTGCGTAGTAGGCGATTTCTCGACCACTACACCAGACAGGTCGTCAAATAGAATAGGTCGTTCTCGGTCACATGAATGAACTAGCTCCTAACAGTACATAAGTACATGTACTAAACAAGTAAGAGTATGTCTCCTCACCGTGCCCCGCGTCTCCTGCACGAAGACCGGCGTCGGCGGCTGCTGCAACGCCTTCGTCGACGGCAACTGCGCTGCTGCACGCGGTACCGGCGGTCGCCCGAGCGGCACCGCTTGAATCTACCGCTTCTGCTGCGACAGCGTCTGTGGACATGAGTCGTTTGAAACGGCTGGACCGATTTTGATAATTTTTATTTCATTTGGTAGTGAAGCATCAAAAAACTGACTAAAAAGCTTGAAATAACGCTTTTGTCATCTATTGGGGGGAAACAAATTATTTTGGAGTCGGTGCATAATATTAATATGCGTAGACTGTATGCGTAAGCTTGACATTGAATTAAAAAATACCTTTTTTGAAGGCGGTAAAAAACTAGTTTACCTACTTTGAATACCTACTTACTACTTTAACTATCCAATTCAAATATAATTAACTTACTTAGGACAGATTTTCCAATGGTCAGATAAAAGTTATCAGACTGATAAATTATGAAGCGACAAATTTAAAAAAAATGACATTTACGTATGATATTTGCTGATAATTAGGTTTTGTTTTCAAATTAGCCATATTACATTTTGTTTGACGGATATTTCATATCTGCCTAGCCTATTAAAAATTCAGCCCTTAGTGTCGATTTTACCAACATCAGATAAGACTTATCCAACTGAATAAGAATAAAACTACCGATTTTAAAATAACATTTACATAAATGATTGCTGACATTGCCAATTGCTGATAGAATGGTTTACCTAAATTGATGTTTAGAAAATAGCCCAAATTTTTTAATATCTAGGTCAATAATAAAACTAGCTAGTTCATAGCTCAAAGGGCTAGCATAGCTATCGAACGCGGCAACGCAGCCAGCATCATAGCCTCCTTGCCGCAAGGAAGTGGTTTTGTTTTTGAATAGATAGGGTTTAATTTTATTCTAAGATACATATCTTAGTTTTAAGCTTAGCTTGTTTGTTTGACTGAAATATCACCTAAAGTCTGTGCTTCTTAGCTTGTCAAATATTATAAACAATTTTGACACTTTTTTAATGAAATGATTCATTTTAAAATTAGATAAACTCAAATCACAAACTATTAAGAAGGTAATTTATCGTCGAACACTGAAAACTATCTAAATCAAATATATAATTAATTTTATTTACTAATATCATTTTTAAAGTTATGAAAATATTGCTTAGATTATTAGACTAGCAAAGAAAAACGGACTTTATATGTCAATATGAGCTTATTAACACTTGTAGTGACAATGAACGGTATTATCCCTAAAAAGTATTAAGAAAAAGAAAAAGTTCTGTAACTTACGTTTTACACATTCTGAAATGAAAAACACAATCTAATTAATTTGGTGTAGGAAAATTTCTTTCGATCACTATACTTAAAATTATAAGCTTCGTTCGTTCGAAGTTCGTTTGAAAGCGCTAAACTCAAGAACCATTGGATCGATTTGTAAAAAACCGGCCAAGTGCGAGTCGGACTCGTGCACTGAGGGTTCCGTGCCAACTTTAACTGAATTAGGGAATCCACTTACTTCTACTTAGTAAAATACTACAATATTTTGTTGGCTGCAAAATTTGCAACAAAATATTATATTTAATTTAACTTTGTTTTTGAAAATGTGCTATATCTCAAAAACTACTCGTTCGATCCCGTCCAAACCAATTTTCGTTGAAAGTTTTTGTTAAGATTTACATTTTTTTTTTCAAAATTGACACTTGCTTGGTTTAGAAGTTAGATGGGGGTGGGGGGGGGGGGGGGGGGGGGGCGATTATACCACTTTGGAAACGTCTAGCTATGAAACGGTAGACTTTAAAAGAAAATGGTTTTAGATACCTCCATGTCATTTTAAAAGACCTATTCATAGATAGCACGCATAGGTTTGACTAAAAAAATTTTTTTGGTTTTAGTTTCATGTATAGTCCCCCTTAAATGCCTTTTTTTTTTAATTTTTTGTATGAGAATCGGTAAGCGGTTAGCAGGATACATCTTCCTACCAAATTTCAATTCTGTAATGCTTATAGTTACAGAATAAAATGGCTGTGACATACGGACGGACAGACAGACAGACTTGACAAAACTATAAGGGTTCTCAATCCCGTATCTAACTATTCTAATGTAAGTGACCATGAAAGTTTAAAACATTATATAAGGGTTCTGTTTTTTGCCATTCGGCTACGGAACCCTAAAAAAAGGTTTGTGTTGGATAGCTTATTTATTGAGGAAGGCTTTAGGCTATAACACATCACGCTGCGTCGGGAGAGGAGGGAGCAAACTTAAAAAGCGTGGACGCAGTCGCGTGGGACTGCTAGTACGTATAATTACACGTAGAGTTATGTAGAAAAATGTAACTTACTTCCGCTTTCGTCGATACCTTGCCATTTTGTGTCTGAAAAAATATATTTTTTATTAATTTAATTTCATGATTTTATACAAAGCCTACTAGAATTACCACGGAATAGCTGTGAGAACTATGTAATGGTCTGCTTATGTATGACTTGTATTTTGAATTTATATTGTAGCCCAAGTAAAGAAAGATACTAGATGCTTTAGAATGTTTTTAACACTCAGTGTCATATTTTATATTCATAAAGATGAAATAAGAAACCAAAAATTTGCGCACGGGCGGGACTTGAACCAGCAACCTTTTGGCATACCGGGCCAAACGCTCTTACCAATTGAGCTACCGTGCTGTTAGTCCGACGCTGCGAAATTTGTGGTTTCTTATGAACATTGAACATCTTATTGAAACATTCTAAAGCATTAGATAGCAAAGCGACATCAATTTCCAAGTTGAATTTATTCTGTAAAGAATAACTGCTTGGGCCATCTGTTTCATAAACAGACGGCTAGATGGCGCTAAGCGTCACGCAATTGACGTTTTCATAAGAAACCACAAATTTCGCAGGGTCGGACTAACAGCACGGTAGCTCAATTGGTAAGAGCGTTTGGCCCGGTATGCCAAAAGGTTGCTGGTTCAAGTCCCGCCTGTGCGCAAATTTTTGGTTTCTTATTTCATCTTTATGAATATAAAAGATACTAGAGAGAATCGCTTGGAACACAATTTTCTCGTCGCTCTTGACAGTGATAAGACCGTCTTATAAATGAATAATGTACAGTCGGCAGCACATCAGGTTACACACTGCTGTTGCAAAGTAGCCCTTATTGCGCTGTTGTCCGTACAAAGGTGGACTTAATGCTAAATTCAAATTTAAGGTATCCGGCCGTGAGATAAGCAGCGGCACAATCCCACACACACTTCAAGTCGGGTGGTATGGATCCACCCTAAAGGTCCCTTATGACTGCGGGATATAATATATTAAATGTATATTATATATCCCAAGATATATCTGTTACTCGTTCACACTATGGAATATATGTTCTTAGTTTTTAATGTGATCGTCCACTGCCGTGGGGAGCGGAAGGGCGGGCAGAGGGCGGAAAATATATCTTTCTCGAAGCGCTCCAAAACATTATACCTCGGGATATAATATATTTTATCAGCGAATAGGATTCTATTGAAAACTATGGTGAGTGAAATCGAGTATATCTCGGTATATTAATATATCTTTCTAAGTGAATAGGCAGCTTAAAAAATGCCGTAATGTCCAAACATTGGGCAACAACTTGACAACTCATCATCAAAATCGCAAACGGTAGCTATATTTTTTTTTATCTCAAATAAAAATAAGAAACTTACTTACGTTTATGTAGATTATACTATAATTTTTCCAAAGTTACGGTGAATATATGAGATTGCATGATAATAAAATTTATTTGTAAAAATATAAAAAAGACAAGCCTCACATTGAAAAACTATTTCACAAAATGTCAATAGACAAAACAATGATTCTAAATTCGGAAGAAACTTCTTTTTAATTTTCTACCAGAATAATTTGTAACCAAAAAAAGATCGTATATCTCGTAAAATATTTTAAAATTGTGGTTCCTTGCGCACTCATCTCAGACAAACTTTCAACCCTACTTGATTGTTCACCCCCTAAGAGGTTGAATTTCCTCAGCAGCATTTTGTCTTATGAGTTCGCTTGGCGTTTATAAATGTCTTGAAAATATAGGGTCTACCAATATTTACTGCATTCCTTCTTGGGGCTAATTCTGACCCTCAAATACAACAACTTTTTGTATGGATGGGACCAACATCGTAATCCCAAAAAAATATTTCATTTTCCCATAGGGACTACTAGAGTGCCGTTCGTATGGAAAAGTAAAAAAAAGGGACCTCGATGTTGGTTCCATACAAAAAGTTGTTTTTTAGCAACAGAATCACCACCGAAAAGGAATGCAGTTGATTTTGTTAAACTTTGTATATTTCGGGTATTGGATGGAGGATGGTTGCGGCCATTTTTCTATGGTTGCGGCGCTAACTTGGTCGCCTAACATTACACTTTACAAACAAACTTAAGGTACATATAGCGGACTTAATACCTAAAGCATTCTCTACCAGTCAACCAAGTCCTCATCGTTGGATGTCAGCCGGCCGACACATAGGCTGTTCTGCTCGTGACAGTGGTACGTATGTCCCTAATTGCAACTTCAGCCCCTATGGGTTGAATTTAGTATTACTCTATATCATAATCTTTCAGATATCTATTCTTATATTATAAAGCTGAAGAGTTTGTTTGTTTGAAGTATTATATTATCTGGGGTTTGAAGGCGCTGATTTCAGGAACTTACTGGACCGATTGGAAAAAATATTTTTGTGTTGAATACCTTTTTTAAGTAGCCCATGCACTTGTGTTATGAAAATCAGACACAACGGTGGTATCACAACACCCAGATCCGAGACAATATAGAAAAGATCGTTTTCTACATTGACCCGACCGGGAATCGAACCCGGAGCCTCACGAGATGGCGACGCTTGAAAACAGCGTGCTAGCCGCTCGACCACGGAGGTCGTCGTAAATGGTGGTATATAGTAAGCCCACTGTATTTTGATCCTCGCAGGCAACAGATATGTTTTAAAATGCTTTCAAGGGAAGATTTATATGATCTCTTAATGACTTCAGTTACGAATTTGACAAAAAGTTATATTGAAGCGGTGGCAACTGGGCCAAATCTTTTAACAAATTCCCAGTTACCTCCAGTGGGGGCGATGCCGGTGGGGGCTGCTGGGAATAATCCCAACAAAGTCCGCTACAACACATCTCTCTTACTTACTACAAAATTGTTTATGTTCATTTTGAAACAAATTAAATATTTCAATAAATATTTTCGAAGCTATCAGTTGTAAAATAAATTATAATATTCTTAGAGATTAATAAGAAACCAAAAAAAAATAAAAAACACCCTTTTTATTTTTTTCGTATCCCATTCAGCAAACCCTTTCATTTAATACCCATATCATGGGGGTCCATTTCAAATAGCAAATCCGCCATTTTGGATTTAAGTCACGTGATTATTTTTTCGTATTCCTGACAGCAAACCCTTTCATTTGATACCCATATGAGTGCCCATATGATGGGAGCTCATTTCAAATAGCCTGTCCGCCATCTTAGGGAGGCCGCCATATTGGATTTGTAATGACGTTGCTTGCCTAGTCAAGTAGGTACACAGAACACAATTATGGTCAAGTATTGTCATCGGAACTCAGAGCGTGTGCAAAGTTTCATCCTAATCGAAGACCGGGAAGTAGGTCAAATTAAAATTCCAATATTTTCTTACATGCATAGTTACAAGTGAAACTAATTTAAGCGTAGTAATAACTCCGCACTAAAATAGTACAACACGTTCTTGCGCTAACCGCATAAGTTTGCTCTTACTTCCAGTGAAAAAATGTGTTTTACGTTTAAATATTTTACGGGAAATCCAAACTACTCGTGCCACGCCGAGGGGGAAAAGTCACAAAATAAAAGTCCAAATACAATACATAAACTTTAATATCACATATTAACATTAATCATTGCTTAAAATTTATCTTATAACCTTTTGATTCTGGGTCTTGCTCTAACTGAAAATTCTCCGTAGACAGACCGAACGGTTTCAAAATCATGTTGCCAAGATCTTTGAGTTTCCCTAGCATTTCTGTCTTCAGTTTTTCGTTCTTTTCTTCTATTAATGGTGGCAGACGTATAGTGGCTCGGTGAGCTTCGCTGTGAGACGGGTCGAACTCGAGGATTTTCTTGTAATCTGCTAGACTTTCGTCCAGTTTGTCTGTGTGTTCGTATGATTGTGCTCGTCTGTAACAATATTCGTTATTATATTTTTTTTTATGTATGAAGCTTGGATTTCTGGGGGAAGCAAAAACGTGAATGTTCATTGATGCACATCACAAATTCGATTGAGAATTTGTTAAACAATATAACACAGAAAAGTTAATTTTCTGTGCAATATAAAGTGCAAAATGTATGTGTGTGTAAATGGGCTAGTATTGAGTGAGATAAGTTACCGAAGAAACTTTACAATTATTTTAATTATTTTTATGGTCTTTTTGCGTAAAATACCATAATGTTATTATGTAACAGAAAATATGGAATTTTTAGAACCACAATCATAAAAAAAACTCGCATCATTGATGAGGTCACGCAGACTACGCTTTAAAGAAAGCATGCGACCGGATAGCGTTAAGACACAGGGTTCGATTCCTTGTCAAAAACAAAAAATAAATAATTTAAAAAAATACATTATTAGGCAAGCTACAATGAAACTAATGAACCGATTTCGATGTAACTTTTTGTAAATGCTGTTGTTCTAATTTGTAGACGGTACGTGGCTTTGCAGCCTTACAAAACAGCAGCTGGCGTTTCTAGAATAAAATATCAATAACAGTCCGTTACAAACCTGATATAAGCCTTAACGTATTTGTCATCGAGCTCTATCGCCTTAGTGCAATCCTTGATGGCTTGCTTGTATTTCTGCAGCTTCATCTTCGCAGCGCTCCGGTTGCAATAGAGTATCGCTCGCTGCTGGGGGTACTGGAGAGGACAGATCTTTAGACCTGGAAGTTGGGATACAATGATTGGTTTGTAAAAGTGACAATATCAAATCAAAAGCTAATAACTAGATATGCGCCAAGTACTTGGTTAAGTCTGCCTGTCCACCGGAGCGGAGCGAGACCGCAGAGCGGAGAAATGAAAAATAGCGGAGCGGGGATTTTGTACAATCCTATAGTTTAATATTTTCCGTTTTCCGCTCGCTCTGTTCCGGTTGACAGGCAGCCTAATACCAGTACTTTATACAAGTCTTGGCTTACTCTGCAGGTTTTTGATACTCATACTCGACTGAATAACTCGGTTTTAATGCCGAGTATACTCGGTTTACGTAAAGCAATAAAATAAAAATATTTTTAAAATTAGAAGGATCTATCGAAAAGTGGGGCATCTAAACCGCCTTTTCTCTGCGCACGTTCTGGTAACAGCCTATTCCTTTTTTGAAGACATTACTTATCATTATCAGCCAAAGGAAGTCTACTGCTAAACATAGGCCTCCCCCACGGCTTTCCACATCTACCGATCTTTGAAAGGTCGTCTTCCATCTTGTCGGTGGACGTCCTACGCTGCGTCTCTGGTCAAAGTGTCTTTAATCTAAAACTTTTGTGTACCAACGGTCATCAGTACTCAGTTCAAAACCGGCCAAATGCGAGTCGGTCTCGCACATTAAGGATTCCGTGCCAACTTTAACTGAATTAGAGATCCACTTTAGCCAAAATACCACAATATTTTGTTAACAGGAAATATAACTTTGTTTTTTTTACGATGTTTGCGGTTATTGAAAATGTCCTCTATGTTAAAAACTACTAATTCGATCTCGTTCACACCAATTTTCGTTGAAAGTCTTTGTCAAGATCTACATCATGTATTTTTTTATCTCTCTAACGTAAGACTTTTAGACAAAATGATTTTAGGAACCTCAATGTCATTTTAAAAGACCGAGCTACAGACATACGCACGCATAAGTTTGACAAAAAAAATGTTTTTGGGTTTTATTTTCATATAACTATTTTTATTTTTTATATTTTGTATGAAAATCGTAAAACGGTTAACAGGATACATCTACGTACTAAGTTTTAACTGTGTAATACTAATAGTTTCAGAATAAAGTGGCTGTGACATACGGACGGACTGACAGACAGACTTGACGAAACTAAAAGTTTGTTCTTTCTATTAAGGGTTCCATAGCCAAATGGCAAAAAAAGGAAACCTAAAAAATGAACTTAGTAAAACTTTTTACTTGGCAAAAGTGGTACTCGGCGCATCTCTACTACTAACTAAGTTTTTTAAAATAATTTATATGATACGTAACGGGAAAATATAAAACCTAAATATTAATAGACCCTACAAGTACAAGAAATCTATGATAATGTTAGAGTAGATTGTAACAGGACCGCTACCATGTACCTTATTATTTTCGAGTTTCCGTTACCCGTAACTGTGGCACTTGCAACATGTTTTTTTTCATTTTTGTATTTTATTGCTCAGAGGCAATCCGTAGCAGGCTACAATAATCCTCTCTGATGGCTGTATGGACACTGTCGTCTGTCTTGTTTCGGGGGAAGTCCAGCAACTCCATTGCCCTTAGTTTGGGATTTTTTTGCATCAGTCCATCGCCAGGTTCCTCACGCAAGTACTGCACAGTCTGTTAAATAGGAATCCCTTAATGCTCATCAGCTGCTGAACCAATGGATTTGGACGGAGTGAGAGCTTTTCTTTATATCTGATGCTATGACTTTTTATTTCTTCTTGCACTGTAGACAGCTTCAGGTCATGGTAAATGAGTTTGTTGCTGATATACCATGGTATTTGGAATATTTGCTACTTGCAACTTGGTAAATATCTTGCAAATATCAGAATCTCGAAAATAATAAGGTACATGGTAGCAATCCTGTTACAATCTACTCTTATGTAAGGGACCATAGTTTAAATTAATGTATTCTATGATAATGGTAAGCAAAGTCCGCCATTTGTACCTCATTTTGTTTGTGCAATAAAGATTAGAGAATTATGGGCATACATACCCTCTGTATATTTTTCTATGCTTCTATCAAAGTCACCAACTTTGAATGCATTATTCCCCGCAACTTTCAGCTCTTCCGCTATGATTCTCCTCTCTTCTTTCTGGTCATCTGTTAAGTCTATTTCAGCATCTTTTAATTGCTCTTCATCTATTGAGTCTGAGTCACTCTCTTGTTTGTCACCATCAGCGCCATCTTTTTCATCTATGTCATCATCAAAATCTTTAGATTCGCTCAGTGGAATGTCTTCAAATTGTGGTACTTCTGTAAAATATGATAAGAAGACATCAGAACACCTTTAATCCCTCAAGCGTATGTGAACGAGACACAATAGAAATTCTAAGGTTATGCGATTTTTGTTCTGTATAACTGTAGACAATTCTGATTGTTGAAACAATAATTAAGGTAAAGAGAAAGATCATTGTAAAAAACGATCTGATTAGAGCTCTTGTAGTATATTGCATGGTATATACTGTATTATCATTTAATGTAATGGTGATTCATACTTTGAAAAATATGTAGCAAGAAACTCATATAAAGGTGTTAATCTTGTGAATACAATTCACCACATTGTAATTGTGTAGAGGGCGAGGTTAAAAGAATGCTTTTTTATCTATCCTATATAGAAAAAAACACTAACTACCTGCCGCTTGTGATGCCCCCAAATGCACTGGTGAGTCGTCTGCACTAGAATTAGGACTAATAACGAATTCATCTAGATTTTCACGAGTATTCAGTGATTCTTTTAGATCCTTGGTAAGGTCTTCAATCACGTCCTCATTTGAAATGTTCTCCGTGCTTTTTAAACGCTCCGACATGTTTGGTGCTTGGGGAAGTAAGAAAGCTACTTGATTGTTTGTGTTTCAAGGAAGAATTTGATATTTTTAAACATTAAAATTCAACACCAAAAGAAGTAGGAAAGAAACTAAATGTCATTAAAATGACAGACAGCTTGTGTCAGATTTTTGACATATTTAACGCTCCGTTATACACATAGATACTTATAGGTGATACGTGTGTGTTTGAAAGAAAGTGAAAACATTCAGAAAATTAAACGTAGAATGGAACGTGTTTAGTGACGTGCCATTAAAAAAACATCTTATCAACTTGAGATTCCATTGAATCAGTACAGTAATGTAATGGAAAAATCATTGCAATATTGAATATACAGGGTGACTTGAAGGTGGGTGCAAATCTTGGAGGCGAAAGTAGTATAGACCATTTGTAACCATTTAAGCCATGGTTGTCTTAGACGAAGTTTCTGTGCATGAACATGTCTGTTTGTATTGGTCTGGGTGTTTTCTATGTATATCATGTATGTATTTACAAACAAAAGTATTTAAGTATTCCGTTTTCTGGCACCCATAACACAAGCTTTGAGTAGCTTGCTTTGGGACTAGATGGCGATGTGTGGGAATGTCCAAAGGAAGGAAAGGAAGGAAGGTACACATGTGAGAGAAAAAGAAGAAGAGGTCAGTGAGACAAGATCGATATCTCTTCCTTGTAAAGTGCCCGGAGGGCCTTCTTAAAAGAGAATTTGGAGGTGGATGCTTGTACTGTCTTTGGGAGGCCATTCCAAAATCGAATTGCTGTGAGGGTAAATGTTTGAAGCGGTACAGTGCTCGTAAGGCGCCGATACATTCCCGACTTCCCGTGCCGTGAGGCACATCTAGAAACCGAAATCAGAAGACATTCTTACGAACACAACAATATTGTTTAAACTAAGTGTTACATTAGAACTTAAATTGGAGAACGCTTTAATACATATTATACTTTAACTTGATTTAACATCATTTCATTATCTGCAGGTCTGAGTTTTTGTAAGTACAGCGTTTTTAAATTTAAGCCTCAATCATTTTCTAAGGACTATCATCATAACGCTCATGGATCAAAAGGCCGCCGGCGGTCGCGTAAACAAAAGTATAACAAAATACTGTTGACAAAAACATTCGTTACGGATTGAAGTAGGCTCCTCAAATAATAATAGCCAATTACAATGCAATCATGCCGTACCAATTGAAGCTTCAATTGAAATGTTCTTCATTACATAACATAATATCTTGATAATGTAACGTCACTAGAAATGTTAACCTAAAAATTTTGATTGAATTCAGGGTCGAGTTTATAAAAGATAAAAATTGATGTAATTATCATAAAAGATTGTGGCAAACGCCATTGTAGTCGTGAATTTAACATAAAAACTCGATTATTGAGTGGGGTACTGGTGTCGACGGCGGTTGCAAGGCGCAGAAATGTTGTTCAGAAGTTTTATCAGAACTGTATCTAGTCCTCGTAGCTATTTAGCAAAATATAACTATTTGGGCACTAGTTTTAGCAACTATAGGCAGATTGTGCCGTTTTCGACGACCAGGCCGGCGCTAAAGGATGAGAAGTGAGTATATTTACACAATAGAATTTTCAAAACGTAAATGTTTTCATAAGTATAAGTTGTGTTAAAACTACTCAAAATACATCAATTTAATTTTCCCTATAGCTCACAAATATTTAATTTCGTAATTAACAATGTCTATTTGTAATCTATGTCTTTGAAGTGCACTTGTAAAGTAAGTTAAGTATGTTTACTGGTTCTTTTTTACTATGAGGCCTACTTACACAATCTAGATTTAGCATTTGGCCTAAGTAAACTAGTGGTCCACGGCGACTGGGCCTGCGTTTGTGTTTTGAGTTTGCTCCCTCCCCTCCCATCCCAGTGTGATGTTTTATGGCCTGAAGCCTTCCTCAGTAAATAAGCTATTCAACACAAAAGAGATTAGAGTGTTCAAACAACTAAACTCTTTATTGTAGATCCTGTGTACAGTCGCCAGCGCGTCAAGTTACCCACTTTAGTTGCAAACTAGCCTCTATTTACTTACCTTGACATGGTGTTGTATATATATATTGCGCTGTAGATAAACCTAATTGAATAAATAAATAAGTTGGTTATGTGCCTCTCTGTCTCTGGAAATATCAATGTTTTGACTCAGAATTAGCTATCCTGAGGCTGTGTATATTGATATATGTTTTCAGAAATTTTGTGCACCAAATATTAACTATAAAACTTGTGAGTAATATCAAAATGTTTATCTCTTTTCAGAGTAAAAGTATCCTTCGTACTCCATGATGGCAAGAAAATAGAAGCGGAGGGCAAAATCGGAGACACACTGCTAGATGTGGTCGTCAACAACGACTTGAACATTGAGGGCTTCGGTGCCTGCGAGGGTACCCTGACTTGCTCTACATGTCATGTGATATTGAAACAGGGAGACTATGACAGGTGCATATATTATTATTTCTTTTGAAATTGGATGTATACTTTAATATTGAAAAGAAATTATAAGAGAAGTTCTGAAAATGACAAAAACAAGGAATAATTCAAAGTTTTGAGGGGGAAACAAGCTAATTGCAGATGTAATGTCATCAGTGCTTTCATTTATTTATATATAGACTTAAATTGCACATTTAAGACCTTTTACACTCTGCGACTTAGCAGTGATGCAATTGCGATGCTAACGCGCGTTAGTATCGATGCAGTCGCGATGCAATTAAGTCTGTTCATTGCGTGAGCATTTTCAAAACGCGCCTGCATCAATGCTAAAAGTCGCAGTGTGTAAGGGGTCCAAATTGCACACATAAGGTTTTTTGTTTTATTTTATAATCAAACAATCTTTTAAGGAGGGGGGGGGGGGGGTCTCATACATGAAACTCAAACTGAATAGGTTTAGTAAAAACCATGTGGGGTGTCTTGATTGATAGACTTTTCCAACGTGGTTCCCCCCCCTCTAAGTTCAAAACTTTTAAAGAAAATTGGTTTAAACAGGATGAAACTAGTAGTTTTTGAGATATACCACATTTTCAACATAACTTTGTTCTTCATACAAACAAAAACTATGAAAAACAAAGTTATATATCCTGTCAATAAAATATTGTGGTATTTTAGCTAAGTGGAAGTAAGTGGATTCCCTAGTTCAGTTAAAGTTGGCACGCAACCCTCACTGCGCGAGTCCGACTCGCGCTTGACCGGTTTTTAGACATGTTTTAACTTTCTGCTGTCACTACATGTATACGCCACTCACGCCAAAGTTAAACAAGGGTTCTGATGTAATATTTTATACATCCATTTCATTCATAATTCAACAGTGTCCGTTCTTCTGACGTGTTTCGTACTTTTTCTGTCTGTGTGTTTGGTTTAATTTAATATCATTCAGGAGTCGGCAACACAAAAACTTTACATAAATAAATATAGAGTGTTTGGGGAGCCGTGATAATGATATTCCAACAAAAGTCTATTGAATTTATTAAGTTAAAATTCAAAAATAAACTGGAGACCCGATATTTTATAGAACTAGTACGAACTGTATATGTTTTGTAACCTGCTGAAAAAAGGAGGTTCTCAGTACGATATGTATGTTTGTTTGTATGGATGTTTGTCCGCGAATATCTCGCGTTTGGCTGGACCGATTTTGATGCGGTTTTGCACTTAAGTATTTGTGACACTGAGGAGAAGGTTTTAGTAACTTCTAGATTGCATTTTAGTTCAATCAAGTACATTGTAACTTAAACAATAACTAAAAACGGTGATGTTTTTTTCTTAAAATTGAACCGCCTTCAAAAACAAACACTGAAATAACGCTAATAGGAGAAACAAAGTCTACATACGCACATCATGCGCCAACTTCAAATGAGTTTGTTTCTCCTACGAGGGTCAAACTGAAAGTTCTTAGAACTGGCCACTTATAAACAATATAATAAAAAAAATATTCTAAAATTTGAAAATAGAACTCTTTGCCAATATTACTGAGTATATATTTCATTCATTTGTCATTTGTTTTACGATTAGGCGGCAAATTGAAAATTGTCTGTGTCACGTCAACATGAATTTAACACGAGAAAATTTTCGTGCAATGATTTTTTATGACTTTCGATGTCATTTAAGTCATCAAGAAAGTTATGATAGACTACGATTGGCCTTTCACGATGAAGCCCCATCTCGTGCGACTGTTTACAACTGGTTTAATGAGTTTAAACGTGGTCGCACTAATCTCACTGATGATGTACGTGAGGGACGGCCTTCTACGGCGACGACTGAAAATAACATCTGTGTTGTGCGGCGTATGATAGAGACTGAAAAAGAGTGACCTATCAGCAGATTCGGACAAGCTTGGGCATCGGTATGAATCAAGTGCACAAAATCCTCCACGAACATTTAGCGGTCAGGAAGCTTTGCGCCCGGTGGATACCTCATAATTTGACTAAGGCTCAAAAACTCCATCGTGTGGATTGGTGCCGTAAAATGATTGAAAGATTTAACGGAGGTGACTCAAATGCTGTGTTCGACATACTAACAGGTGACGAAAGCTGGATTTACTGTTATGATCCTGAAACCAAAAGACAATCTGCTCAGTGGGTGTTTCCTTTCGAGGAGTTGCCAACTAAAGTGAAGAGAGATCGAAGTGCGGGAAAAAAAATGGTGGCCTCGTTCTTTGGAAGGATAGGTCATTTCGCAACAATTGTGTTAGAGGATCAAAAAACAGTTTCTGCAGAATGGTACACTACCAATTGTTTGCCACTTGTCTTGGAAAAAGTTCGAGAGAAACGACCTCGCAGTAGGATCCTCCTTCACCACGACAACGCCTCGTCGCACACCGCCAAGCGAACGATCGACTATTTGGCGACATCAAACGTTGAATTACTGGGTCACCCGCCGTATAGCCCCGACCTCGCGCCTTGTGAATTTTATTTATTTCTAAAAATTAAAGAAAAACTTAAAGGAAAGCGGTTTATGAATGCTGAAGAAGCGGTGGCTACGTATCGCGATGCCATTGAAGAGACCCCTAAGGACGAGTGGGCAAAGTGCTTTTCCCAGTGGTTCCATCGCATGCAGCGGTGTATTGACGTCAATGGACAATATTTTGAAAAGATATAATAAAACTAATAACTGGCTAATGTAATCAGTTTTTGATTTTCTAAGAACTTTCAGTTTGACCCTCGTATTAGCGTTATGTTAGTCCATTTGTTCAATTTTTCTTGCATGTAAACCTTCCTGGTTTTTTTTTGTCCATAAGTCAGCATCATCATCATTATCAGCCAAAGGACGTCCACTGCTGAACATAGGCCTCCCCCACGGCTTTCCACAGCGACCGATCACAAGCGGTATGCATCCAGTTTGATCCTGCGATCTTTACAAGGTCGTCCGTCCATCTTGTCGGTGAACGTCCCACGCTGCGTCTTTGGTCGAAGGGTCTCCAATCTAGAACTTTCCTGCCCCAACGGCGAACAGTTCATCGCGCTATGTGCCCTGCCCACTGCCACTTGAGCTTACTGATTCGTAGTTCTTCTACTTATCTCCTCTTTATAAACAAGTAATTCTAGTATCTATCCATAAGTGAAGTGACAAATAAAATGCGAAAGTGTGAATGTTCGCTCCGTTCACGATAAAACAGCTCAGTTATTTTAATAATTAGACATTTTGAACTTAGAGATATTCGATCTTGAAATTCGAAAATTCACGCCAGCGGAAAATGGCGATGAAAATTTATACCTATATTTACAAATATATTAAATAAATCTACTCTGGTGTCATAATTAATTTCTTTAATTTCACAATGGTTTATGTATGTATTATTAAATATGTATAATTTATATTGTGTTAGTATATATTGTATTAATTTGTTATATTTATAATTATGGTTTAAACCATATTTTTATGATTGTATTTATCAATTAATTTAGTGGATTGTCTTGATCTTTTATGCATATAATACCCCTTCCTATGAGCTCATTATTTCTCTACCCAAAGGTTGTCTGGAAGAGATCGCTTATAGCGATAAGACCGCCTAAATTGTACATTTCCTCGAAACGAATTTGTAAATAACCTATCTAAAGTGCAATAAAAAGTCATCTTATGTAAATAACCTATCTGATGTGCAATAGAGAGTTATCTTATTTTATCTAATCTTATATTTTCTTAATCTTCAGGTTGCCAGACGAAGTGACAGACGAGGAACGTGACATGCTCGATCTAGCCTACGGACTGACTGACACCTCCCGTCTGGGCTGTCAGATCGAACTGTCAAAAGAGCTGGACGGTCTCGAAGTGAAGGTGCCGGAGACCATCAACGATGCCAGGAGTTGATGACGGAGTGGATAGTAAGTAGGCCGAATATAGAACACTTTACCCCACAGATATGTGTATGAATAGATGACGCTGGCTAGACTGTATAAAACTCTTTTTTAACATCAAAATTATTTTGGTTGTGACGATTTTGACTCATGAATTACTCAGTTTATTACAATATAAATTGCACTTGTAAAAAGCAACTTTGGCTGTGACAGACGAGGAATCGAACCCCATGTCTTACGCTATCCGGGCGTATGCCTATACCACTCGGCCACCGTCACATTAGCAAGCCTGTTGAATTTTGCAAGCGCTTACTTTAACGCGTAGACTGTCACAGCCAAAGTTGCTTTTTTACAAGTGCAATTAATATTATTCAGTTTGTATAGTAACAAAACAAAAATGTGATTATCAGTTTATTACGTTTTTGACATGAATACTGTGAAGTAATCGAAACTTCATACATTATAATAAATTAAGAATTGAAGATTTTTGTTGTTTTTGTACTGTTTATTAAATCGAGATCAGAGTCAAAGTAAAATGATTATAATCATTTAGTGTATCTTAACCCCCTTATTCATAATTTCTCAAACAGAGCCTAGCTATTACACTGTTTGGTCATTCTCTGTCAAATGATGACAGCACTAAAAAAGAACGAGACAAAACAGTGTAATAGTTAAAACAGGTTTATTAGATTGTTTACTTTATTATGAATAAGGGAGTAAAATTTTATTGAGGTTTTAATAATTAATGACCCTTTCGGGTATTAAAAGGTAAAACGACGTCATCTATTTAGATACATGTATGTGATTTACCCTATATAAGAATTTATTATAGTTTATTTAAATCAAAACTTTGCGGTGATAATTAAATAAAAAGTATAAATAAAATAAAATTATATATCCGCCAAAGTGCTACATGTATGACTCCATTTCGGCACCCAAATAACATAAATAAAATATATTTTTTGTTTTTATAGTGTTTTGTCACAATACAAAAAAATAATAACATAAATAATTAATAACATAAATCGCACTTGTAAAAAAGAACTGTGTCAGACGTGTTTGTTTCGTATGTCATGCAGCCTACGCGTTTATTTTATTTTTATTTTTATTTTTTTATTTAAGGACAACCAACAAAGCATACACTGCACAATCACAAAATACAAGAAAAGACAACAAAGTTACAGTGTTGCCTTAATTAAAGGCTGCCACGACATGCGTAATAAACATTGTAGTCTGAGACAGACTGTAGTTGCACTATATTATGATTTCTTACAAATTAAATTAACATTTACTATAAACTTAAGCAAATAATTTCGGAACAATCGATTTAAATTTACGTAGTGAGTATGACATGTCAAACTCTGTGGCATTTAGGCGAGATAGTTTACTGTAATAAGACAGTAAACTATCTCGGAGGCCGAGTGGTATAGGCATACGCCCGGATAGAATAAGACACGGCGTTCGATTCCTCGTCTATCACAGCCAAAGTTGCTTTTTACAAGTGCAATTTATATTCTCATAAACTGAGTAATTCATGAGTCAAAATCGTCACAACCAAATACATTTTGATGTTAAAAAAGAGTTTTATACAGTCTAGCCAGCGTCATCTATTCATACACATATACTGCGTAACACAAAAGAAAACACTTGCAAAATTCAACAGGCTTGCCAATGTGTCGGTGACCGAATGGTATAGGCATGCGCCCGGATAGCGTAAGACGCAGGGTTCGATTCCTCGTCTGACACAATTGTTTTTTACAAGTGCAATTTATGTTTAAAAAAATATTATTGAGTGAGTATTCATTTAGAGTATTGACATAATTCATAGTTTGTTATGACGAAGTAGTGAATAAATTCCAACTTGACTTAATAGATACTATTGAAGTTATCAAAATATCTAGGTTACCTTATTTAAGTCATTTTTTTTCCCAACAATATGTTATTATTACTTGTTAACTAGCTGTTGACCGCGACTCCGTCTGCGCAAATGACGAATTTACAATCATTGCGATTCGCGCTTACTTTAGTGTGTATTTTTGCGAAAATTGATTTTATCTTAATATAATTATATTTAAACTGGAAAGGTGAAATATGATATACAGGGTTTAACAAAATCAACTGTGCATTCCTTCTCGGTGGCGATTCTGTTGCTTAAATACAACATTTTTTTGTATGGTACCAACCTCGAAATCCCATTTTTTTAAATTCTTCATAAAAACTAGTATCAGCTGATCTGCACTCTAGTACCTATGGGAAAGTGAAATTATTTTTGGGATTATGATGTGGGTCCCATACAAACAGTTGTTGTATTTTAGCAACAGAATCACCACCGAGGAGGGATTTAGTTAATTTTGATAGACCCTATATATTATGACTAACAATTGAAATTGCACTTGTTATTTTTAACATCAATTTTAAAAGACTTGGCTTGTAGTTTTAAAGTCTTATAAATTCAAAACATTGTCTTTGATCGAATTATATCAATACGAACAAACAAAGCATAAATATTTGTATCTCCTATTTTGATTGGTGTTTAAGTCATAAGTCTTATTCTGCTATTTATTTTGTTACAATTTTTTTTTTAGAAGTTGGCAGCTTTGTAGTTCCAATAAGTAAGGGCTTCCAAATATTATTTAAATAGAAGTTATTTCATCATTACGTATTTTAATTTATATATATTGAATTTCAATATTATAATGTTAAATATTATTCGTCTTTATTATAAGTCGCCTATAAAATTAATCCTTATCATTCAATCAGTCAGATTAAAATATGTCCACACATTTTTTTTGTACAGCTTTTTAACTTAAAAAAATGTGTGTATACTTCGTGAAAGAAAATTATCTAAAAATCAGTTAAAAAAAGATCATTTACTAAATAAAAGCTGATATTATAAAAAAATACTTTTATTTGTAACCTTGAAATTGAAGGTTAATTTAGTTATAATTAAATTAAAACTAAACTGCACTGTAAGTTTTACAATTGGCGGAATTAATCCCTTAGGCATTCTCTATCAGTGGCGTCGTTGGTCGTCACCTATTTTCATTTTTCATATTAAACAGTTATATAATTTACATAAATTATTCAGACCCGATTTAACCAAGTCAGATAAGAAATATTCGCCGAATATAACACAAAACACCTTATTTGAAAACGTCACATTTTTCAGCAATCATTTATGTAAATATCATTTTAAAATCGGTCGTTTCATACTTACTTATCAAGAGTCGCGATTTTACCAACATCAGATAGAACTTAGAAAGAAAGAAAGAAAGAAAATGAGTTTATTAATTTAGGACATCACAAACACACACACATTTAAACGAGTTTACAGAACAATAACACACACAATCACACAACGAATTTACAAATTACAAAACAGAAAAATACAACCAAAAAGAAAAAGAAAAAAAAAACTAAGTAGAAAAAATATTTTAACCCTGTAGTGCGTGCCATAGTGTGCCGTGTGTCGGTGATGTCCAAATCAAGAGGACCTCACTCAGCATAAGCCAGGTACCCGACTTATCTGACCGAATAAGTATAAAACACCATTTTACACATTTACACAACAACATTTACGTGAGTGAATATACAAACACAAATAGGTGTCGTTTTTGAATCAGGCGATTTGTGTTGTCATCATCATCATCATCATTATCAGCAAAAGGACGTCCACTGCTGAACATAGGCCTCCCCCACGGCTTTCCACAGTGGCCGATCACTAGCGGTCTGCATCCAGTTTGATCCTGCGATCTTTATAAGGTCGTCTGTCCATCTTGTTGGTGGACGTCCCACGCTGCGTCTCTGGTCGAAGGGTCTCCATTTGTGTTTTATTAAACGAATATTCCTTATTCATATAAGCAGTCGTTAGTAAAATCGACTCTCAGTCGGAAGAGTATGATATGACGTTGATAAAATTGTCTCTTAGTCATAATTCATCGGTTGTTCGTGTTTAACACGCTTGTTTCCATGTCTTGTGTTATAGTATTTTTTTTACCATTTTTAATGTAAACTTTATCCCAGTTATGGACCATAATGTGTTAGGTGATTTTCCTTATATGTTATACAAAATTATTATAGTTTATAATTTGAGGACTTAAGAATACAAACGTATTGTTCACCAGTGACTATGTATAGTATGCATTAATAAAATGACATTGAAATTATATTTACTGATAAATGTTATCGTATGAATGTATAGATTCAGCAGAGTTTTTCTTGTAATGTATAATATTTAGATAACAGTAAATATCGAACAATTAGAAACAATGTGACGTTATTGAATTTAGTTTAATGTTATTGTAGATAGGATGAGGATCAAAATAAAATATTATATTTCTATAAAAAGAGTTTTATTTATTGTAATTGACTAACGCACATGATTTTGATTATTTTGAAAACATTTAGTTTAAGCACCAGAAATACCCATTTTTTATTCAACACGCTTTATATTATTTTTGATGATAATGATGACAAACTTAAAAACAAAAATTGCATTTGTTAAAAGCAACTGTGTCAGACAAGGAATCGAACCCTGTGTCTTACGATATCGGGGCGCATGCCTTATACCACTCGGCCACCGATAAATTGCCGGTGGCCACTAGACCACACCGAAAACCCAGAACACAGCTCAGTGGCGCAAATGACCAGCAGTCACGGGTTCGAATCCCGCAAGGGACAAACGTTTGTGTAATGAACATGAACATATTTGTTACTAAGTAATGAAATGGTATATGTGCATTAAAGTATTCATGGGAGATACTCCCGTCATAATCATTGTCTGGTACTTCGTAACACAAGGAAGAAAATTCCTTTCTGCAAAACCAGACAACCGATGTTTGTTACATAGGTGAACCTTCTTTAAAGTTTGAAAAACAAATAAAAAACAGCTCCATAGGATATACGGTAGATAATAATAGTCACCTCAGCCGATTTGGACTACGGTGGCCAGTCACAACGACTAACCGACTGCGCGGGACATATTATAATGCACAAGTGTGTGCGCTAACAATGGTGCACATTTTATTCCTTTCACTCTCGGCGCCCTTAGGGACAGCAATCTGACACGACCGGAGAGAGTTCAGGCGCAGGACCAACGGCGCCACGTGCTTTTCCGAGGCACGGGGGTGAAACACCGCCAACACCCAAACTCGGAGTTCACTTAAGAATTTTTAAACAGAAAAACCCAGGTGTAATAATAATAATTTAGTAAATAAAATAAATAACCTCCATAGGAGATACAATATACAGGGTGAAATTTTAAGTGAAGACTCCACTGATCAATATGAACAACTTTTACTATGAGAGCAATAGTGAGATCGAGAAAAAAAAATTGCTGTTCCTTACATTTTGATCGCGCGCCAATTGAGCTTTTGTATGGAACAGCTGTTTTTTTTTCTCGATTTCACTATTGCTCCCGTAGTAAAAGTTGTTCATATTCATCAGTGGAGTCTTTACTCAAAATTTGGTCACTGATTAAAATTTCACCCTGTATATGATCAATATAAAAATATATGTGCAAATCTAAACGGGTGAAGGTTATGGGCATATCTCACATGACGAGAGTGAAACCGCGAGGGGCTACTAGGAGTTGCTTTTTACAAGTGCGTTTATGTTATTAACACTAATATATTCCTGTTTGTACCTGTAACATCCCATTGCTGGGCAAAGGCCTTACCTCAACTATGAGGTAGTTCGAGCCATACTCCACCACGCGGGCTCAGTGCGGGTTGGTGGAGGGGTATTTGCAAGGCAAGCGACTAACCCTGCTGTCAGATGTTATCAAGCCGATTAGGCCTCTGACTAGGCTTAACGACTAAAATTAACCTATATTAGCCGGAACGAACGAGAAACTCGTGATATACGTCACTTATATGGTCGGAATGGTCACCCATCCAAACACGACCGCGCCGTCGGTTGCTTAACTTTGGTATCACTACCAAAGCGCTGCTATCACTGCGCTTCGAACCATCTGGATATAGCGATTACATAACCATTACGAAAAACCATAAAATGAAGCCTGTCGAACAGATCTTGTTGACTATCAAAACCAATGATTAACTTCAGTGATTAATTTTCATGGTTCCGCAATGAAACATTAAATCGTTCGTGAAATTGATGTTTATTTATTGTGCACCTAGATTTAAAATACAATGGCGAGGTGTCTTTTTCAGTTTTAGCAACTTTTGATATCACGGTAACCAGTGTTACATCGGAAGGAGTTTGAAAGAAATGAACACGAAGGCATCCTGCTTTAAATAACGTCAAATTTCTAATTATAGTCGGTTTTTGTGTTTTTCTCTTTAAGTCTTTTTTACGGAACCTTTAGTGGAATGTAACTTAAGCAAGTTAATTTTCTATCACACATGAAAATAATACTCATACAGCAATAGAAAGAAGCGACATGTACATCTGTTACGGTGTTCTTTTGGTGTGGATTTTCAGTGAGTAAAATTATTTTTATGAACTCTTTACAGAATTGACATGATTCTTGGCATCTACATTGCTCTGATCCCACAGTAAGACACAACGGTGATATCACAACACCCAGACCCGAGACAGTATAGAAAATTATGATTTGACCCGACCGGGAATCGAACCCGGGATGTCGGAGCGGCGACGCCTTGAAACCTAGCGTGCTTAGCCACTACACCACGGAGGTCGTCAGCAATAATGCTATTATTTATTTTATGCTAGGTAAGGGCAAATTATTTAGGTTCCTCAACATCATTATCAGCCAAAGGACGTCCACTGCTGAACGTAGGCCTCCCCGGTTTTCCGGCTGTGAGCGGTCTGCATCCAGTGTGATCCTGCGATCTTTACAAGGTCGTCTATCCATCTTTTCGGTGGACCATCTCGTCGATATAAGTACCTAACGCTCTTTAAATAACGTCGGGAAGGAAGCAAGCGATTATCGCAAAAGCCGATTCAAGCAAGTCCAAAACCGCGCACGATTTTATTATTAAACCTGGTCTTTGTACTCATATATTTTCAGCACTAGTACCACATTCAGAGCAAGGTGTTCTACCACAACCAAAGAGGCATGGTCACATCATCCGCGACATGCATGAGGGACGGATCCTCGTGCCAACCCATAGGCAGAGGCTGAGGCCGTACGTGAATCGAAAATATCGGAAACTATCCTTGGAAGCACTGAAAGACTGTAAATATTGGCTTACGCACTTTCAGATCACTTTACGTCCGTAAAAAAAATTATGTACCTACAATATTATGTACCTACTTTAACCTACAAATATCTATGTTTTGGCATAGGAGGAACTTAATAAGAGCAAATAGCAATAAGGATTCATTGCATTCTAGAATATTAATTTCTACGTAGATTGTTATCCCCTAATCCAAAACAAAACTTAATGTCAAAAATCTTGAAATCGGTGGTGTAACAATTTGACCTCAAAAATCAGATAATGCTGAACAAACTTAGTATTATGAGTAAACACTAAAACTAAACACTACTAATAATTTTATCGATTTGAACAAAACATCTATAGCAGCTTATAACTACGAACCTCGACGTTCTACGATAAATTATTTCCGATGTATTTTAAAGTGATCTTTCGTTTTTTTTGTTATATCGTACACACTCAGCTCCTGTCATCGGACACATCTACACACGTGTCATCTATTTAGATATAGATATCTATACATACGTGTTATCTACTCAGATTTATATCTATGCATCTGGCGTACGCATATTTTTTTAGAAATTGCACGGATTGCATTATGTTATTTTGTTTGTTTACTTTCTTATATCAACATTTCAAATCGCAATTTCCTTTAAACCCCCAAGGTCGAGGTCCCTGCCGCCTTAACGCTTTCAAACAAAATTCGCTTGCAAATACAAAAAAACTGACTAAGTGCTAGTCGGATTTGCGCACTGCGAGTTCCGGGAACACTTTAACTGAATTAGGGAATCCACTTACTTCCACTTAGCTAAAATACCACAGTATTTTGTTGACAGCAAATATAACTTTGTTTATCATAGTGTTTGTATGAAGACGATGAAGATGTTTCGTTTGAAGCGTCTATCTATCAAACGTTAGACTTTAAAATAAAATAGTTTTAGGAACCTCTATTTCATTTTAAAAAGACCTATCCATAGTCACCCCACACGCATAGGTTTGTCATTTTTTTTTGTTTTAGTTTCATATGTGTCCCCCTCTTAAATTTAATTACTTTATATTTTTTTGTATAGGAATCGTATAGCGGTTAACAGGATACAAATTCCTACTAAATTTCAATAATGTGATAGCATCACATATTGAAATTTGGTAGTTGGTGGTTACAGAAGTGGCTATGACATACGGACGGACAGACAGACTTGACGAAACTATAAGGGTTTCGTTTTTTGCCGGCTACGGAACCCAAAAAACGGGAGATATGTACTGCAAACGAAAGGTGACACTAGATGCAAGCCATTGGGTGTTGAGGCAATAAGGATGCAATGACCTCGATATAACCTATGTTTGTATCATAGTAGCTCCTAAACAAATGAACCGATTTCAATGCATTTTTTTATTTGAAAGGCGACGTGATCGAGATAGTTCTTAGCTATTTTAAGTGGAAATCGACCACAGTCGAGATATTGAGTTATTTGTCCCAATTGCCAGAATCTAAGTTATAATGTTAAAGCTTATACAATTTCTCCAGATATGCCGCCGCCTTTTCCCAGTTCTATAGCTCGCGAAGGGATGCCGCAATCAACTTACAACGACGATAAAAAATTCAACACTATGATGAATAAACTGGTCATATACAAAACAGAAGGCGTTCAGGATGGGCTGAGGTCTCGTCTTAAAGATATTTTTACTCCTGAAGAACTTGTCGAAATGGAGAAAGTATTTGATGAAGTTCACATGGATCATCCTCATTCAAATGATCAAAAGATTAGTCAAAGTAATGGACTGCCTCCACCGAAGCTTGTATACAACTTTGAAGATTTGATTTACTGAATAAATCTGTTGAATGTTTGAAAAATCGAAGCCTGACTATTGTCTTTAGTGATTAAGTTATTCTGGCTATAATGTAGGTAAACTAAAGCCCATTTTTCTTTGTTAGTCCAAAATTTAAACGAACCTTTTTAAAAATAATATCAATGAATAAAATTAATTAGGTATTTGATTTAAAAACATCTCTGTGTTCAACAATGAATTACCTAGTATGTAGGTTGCAAGTTTAGTATTTATCTCACTTTGACGACCTCCGTGGTGTAGTGCCTAAGCACGGTGGTTTCAAGGCGTCGCTGCTCCGAGGTCCCGGATTCGATTCCCGGTCGGGTCAATATGGTAATCAAAATTTTCTATATTGTCTCGGGTCTGGGTGTTGTGGTACCATCGTTGGGTCTGATTTCCATAACACAAGTGCATTAGCTACTTACTTTGGGATCAGAGCAATGTATGTGATTGGTGTCCATCTTTATATATATATTTTTTTATACAAAATGGGTTTGCTCTTGACTCTAGCCTACACCTAATTGGGCTTAGACAGAGTCGACGATGGAGCGAGCTCACCCAGAAGAATCATTCTCTTTATTTAAAATATCTTTTTCTTTATTTAAAATGAATCGTTTTTTAAAAAGGAATGTCAAGATAGTTTACTATATTCGACAAGCTAAGAAAAACAGACCTTAATATTATAGAGTTTGTTTGAACGCGCTTATCTCAGGAACTACTTAACCGATTTGAATTTGAAAAATTGTGTTGTACAGCTTATTTGTCGGTAAAGGCTTTAGGCTATATAACATGACGCTGCGACGGGAGGGGAGGGAGCAAACTCAAAACGCGCGGACGCAGTTGCGGGGTACCTACCTATACAGGGTTTTGTTTTGGTCAGCGACGAGCGACTCAAGGGTGGCTATACAAACGATACTGATGCCAAAAAAAATTTTTTTTAAATGAAAAAAAACAAAAAATCATTTTTTTAATCCGGTACAGCGATCGAGTCAAAACCACCAACATCAGGTAGTCTCTTCGTAGCTTACTAGCTACAGCGTAGTATTTCGTAGATAAGCGCTAGCTACGCGAGGGTGCGACTTTTCCCATTCGTTTTGTAATTTTTTTTAATGTTGTGAAGTGGTTTTCTTGTATAAAACTTGCTCAGAATTTAAAGAAATCATTTTTTTAGAATAAGCATAACTCATATTATCATCCCTGAGTTGGATGTCACTGATCTAAACACTACCCTGTATGTGAAACTCAACCTAAAAGTCTTCGCATGACTTAAGATATTACTGAATCCTGAGGTGGAATTGTGTAAAGCAATCGTATTCATTTGACAGTTCAAAACGTATGGTATGATCTGTCATACGGTATACATTTGACAGCTCATGCCGTACGTGTTGAACCGTCAAATGAATACGATTGCTTTACACAATTCCACTTTCGTTTCCTCGTACAGTCGGTAAGATATCCGACATTATTATAGTGATACTAGCGGACCAAGCGAACTTTGTTTCGCCCCCATCCTCGTCTTGCCCGGCCTCGTCCCGCCCAGCCACGTAATTAAAGAAAAATGTTAAGAGTGGACAACCCTTATCACTAAGGGGTATGAAAAATAGATGTTGGCCGATTCTCAGACCTACTCAATATGATCATAAAATTTCATGAGAATCGGTCAAGCCGTTTCGGAGAAGTACGGGAACGAACATTGTGACACGAGAATTTTATATATAAGAAGATTAAACACTCGTTTCCTCTGCGTCACTACATTAAATCATTCATGCACTAAGAAGCGAGCCGAGTGCGCACGTGTTTACGATAACTGAGCAGTATGCCGTACAACACTACGCCTCCCTATAAATCCTGCGGAGTTTTGCGCGGGAAACGAAAAGGGAAGGACGGACCTTATTTCTTCATTTTAGTTATTGGTTTTTTCGGGTCAATTATTGTGATTGTGCGGTGGAATTGTCATGAAATTTGTGCTTTTGAAGAAAACAATGCAATTAAAGTGGGGAATTAAGTGAAGTGATCAGATCGCGCCGTCTTACCCGGATCGCTGTTCCTGTGCTAAGCTTCCTTGTAGAGCATTGAAATGTGAACCACCTCGCGTTTTAATGAGTTAGGTTAAGATAGGATAGTTTAGTGTTAGTTTTAGTTATAAGTGATATAAAATGAAGAAGAACACTAAAGGATAGTATGTATGGCGTAGAGCCAAGGACGTTAAACTTGTATAAAAATAAAAAAATAAATATAAATCCTGCGAGTGTGAAAGAGAGGGAAATATGCGGTATCTCTGTCCCACATTTTGATGATGCAGGGGAAGCATTTAATATTACCATAGACATATTTTATAAAAAACTAGGCTCTAGTAAGAGAAGCATTGTCAAAATAAAAAGACTAAAAATATAATAGATTATTTTTATTTCTAATGATATAAAATATTTATAATATCAGCCCACTTATTTTCGCTAAATTCTCCATACAAACAAGCATTGGCCCAAACGAAACAGTAATATTTGTATACAATAAAACATTTCTTGAGAATAAATACCATAACATTTTTATATTTAATTGCCAGAAGTATAAAAGTATCTACAGGCATGTCCCAATTTTTGTAATGAATTTGATATACAGGGCGTACACAAATCAAAAATGTTTATCATCACTAGCATAAGCTGATTTAAATGTAACTGTATCAAAAAAACGTATTTTTAAAATATAAAAACCCTGTAATAATTTTATAATAATAATGATCATTTACGGTAACGAAAATAATTTTGATTTTTCAAAGTGATCGATTTTTTTTTATGTGTGGACGTTGAAGTCTTTATTTAATTGTTTTCATAACACCTGTATTTGTAATTACATAGTAATATTATGATACTCAAAATAAGAATTTTCTGTAATCGGGACATGGCACTAGTTAAAAACTGTAATATTTTAATATCATGCTATTAAATAACATACATTTTCTCAGTCAGATACAAGAAAACATTGCGAAAACAACCACCGTGTAATTAATAAAAGAATTTAATTCAGTTAAATAAATACCTACCCCATAACAAATAGTTGTATTTCGATTCTTGCCCCTTTTCTATATTTTAAGAACAAATTGTCTACAGCCACTGTACATTCTAATTTGGACGTAGAAATGTTTATATTACTCATTTCTTCTGATTCTAAATCTTAATGCTAATATAGCAGGGTCGAAAACACCTTTAGCAATCGTTCATTTGATATAGAAAAGGGGCATATTACCAACCACCAATCAAAACCGATGCATTTAATTTCCATCATGTAAGTTCGTACAACGCATTTTTCATTATAACCCTGTATTTTCATATGCTACAATCGAAACATCCACTTGCGCTTCACGACAACAAATTTTAAAAACACACTAGCGTTTAACGCATAAACATATGTACGTAAAAAAACATCTAAAACTAAAAACAATCAAATACTAAAAAAAGAATTTGTGCAAAAGGAATCTATAAAAATATGTTCAGTTTGCGTTGAACACCTTCTAAGAGTTGGAAATATATTTTTAAAAGTAGAAGATACACTTTAAAAGTAACTTTTAGAAAAAAATACAAACTCTTGCCTGAAATACACGCGAATAAAAATACTCCCAACTCTTTATCTCTCAAACACAACATTGTATAATATTTAGGAATGATTCTACCACACTAAAATGCGAAATAAGTTAAAAATATCATTTATTATGCGATTTTAATAGTAACTTTATAGAATAAAATGCATTTATTCCGGCATTTTTAGTGCAAAGCGCTCCTCATATTAACATTGCTTTGATTCCAAAGGAGCAAAAGCACTTGTGTTATGAAAATCAAAAACAACGAGTCATATAACTCTGGTCCAGGGCAGTTTTGAAAGTTGTGAGCGTATACTGAGTGTAATAAAAGGCTTAACGAAGCCCAAACTTGCGTATTAGCGCTCAGTGCGCGTATACATTGCGGCTAATAAAATAAATTATTATTAATGCCTAAAATCAAAGCATTGGAAGACGCCTTCAAACTTCTGGAATGGGAGGGAATCGGTATCGGTATCAATGTTAGTGGCGAATACATCACACACCTCCGATTTGCCGATGATATAGTCGTTGTGGCAAAGACGCTGGACGATCAAGGCACTGTGCTCGAAGACCTTGACCGAGTCTCCCAACAAGTGGGTCTTAAAATGAACATGGAAAAGACGAAAATTATGTCAAGCTCCCATGTTGTGCTCACTCCAGTATCCGTTGGGAACTCAACTCTCGAAGTTATCGACGAGTACGTCTTCCTTCTAGGACAAGTGATCCAATTAGGTAGGTCCAACTTTGAGATAGAGGTCAATCGACGAATCCAACTCGGCTGGGCAGCGTTCGGGAAATTGCGCAAGAGTGTATTCTCATCTCATCTACCTCAGTGTCTGAAGACGAAAGTCTGTGTTACCAGTGATGATATACGGATCCGAAACATGGTCTCTAACTATGGGCCTTATAAAGAAGCTCAAAATCACACAACGAGCGATGGAGAGGGCTATGCTGGGTGTTTCTCTAAATCAGAAATGAGGAGATACGTAGAAGAACTAAGGTAACGGACATAGCCTTGAGAATCAGTAAGCTCAAGTGGCAATGGGCAGGGCACATAGCGCGAAGAACTGATGGCCGTTGGGGCAGGAGAGTTCCAGATTGGAGACCTTTCGACCAAAGACGCAGCGTAGGACGTCTACCGACAAGATGGACAGACGACCTTGTAAAGTTCGCAGGATCAAACTGGATGCTGACCGCTAGTGATCTGTATCTGTGTGTGCTTATAAATAAAAGTCGTTTCCCAGCGCTTTTTTTTGTTACATACGATTTGGTTTGATGTACTGAATGCGAGGTTCTAGGCTTCGTTAAGGCTTTTGTTACACCTTGTATTATTATGAAAAGCGGTATTGCACTGTTACTTTACACTTTATTAAACTTGTGCACCTGATCGTACAAGTCTGCTTGCAAAAAAATATAAGAATGTGGACATATCATGTCAGTAACTCGCTGGTTAATAAATTAACTCACTGGTTAATTAAAGTCTGTTTTTCTTTGCTAGTCGAATAATGTAAACAATCTTTTTATAACTTTTAAAATGATGTCAGTGATTAAAATTCATTTACTATTTCATTTAAAAAAAACTATCAGTGCTAAGCGATGATTTAACTATGTAGTAGGTGATTTGTGTTTATCTTATTTTAAAATGAATTATTTTGATAAAAAGGAATGTCAAGATTGTTTACAATATTTGGCAGGTAAATAGAAACGGACTGTTATTAAACATCTCTTGATATTAAACTAAATCGTCAGCAACTATCCACATAGAGTGTGTTCAGCAGAAAACGGCTACCAAAGTGACGAGTTACAAAATCGTGGATAACTAAGCACTCAATCTCAGCGCTTTTTCTGCTAAGTTGAGCTGTCAAACTCGATACAAAATCGTGTTCACCGTGCTCAGTACAAAATCCGGTTTATTGTAAGAGTTTAACTGTCAAAAATGTCACGTACCTTCCCCTACTTCCCCGCTAGCGTTCGTCTGTTTCGTGTCAATACAGTTCATTTTTGCACACTTTTGTTGCCGCGCAGTGACAGTGACAGATCCATTCTTAAAATAATAATAATAGTCCCCCTAGATGATTTCAACTACGGTGGCCAGTCACAAGGACTAACCGATTGCGCGGGACATATTATAGTGCACAAGTGTGTGCGTAAACGCAGGTGAACTCTCTATTCCTTTCACTTTCACAGCCCTTAGGGACGGCAATCTGACACGACCGGAGAGAGATCAGGCGCAGGACCATCGGCCTTACAAGTATTTCCGAGGCACGGGGGTGAGACACCGCCAATTTCCAAACTCCGGGCTACCCTGAGAATTTCTGAACAGAAAAACCCAGGTACATATTTTTGACCCGACCCCGGGACCGAACCCGGGACCTCTGGCACAGCCGTCGCTTTAAAGTGCGACCCTCTAACCGCTGCGCCACCGAGGCAGCAGGCAACCAGGTAAAGTGGCCAGCGGAATTAAACAACTGTGTTCTGTCAGAAAAAGTAGTATTTTTGTTGAACACACCCGTTTAGGATAGAAATCACTCAGGTTTATATCCGTTGATAACCTTCAAATTCAAATCGATATCTTTCGCATTAATCTATCTTTTGCATGAACATTATATAAAATGTATGCAAGCAGTCAGTGTGTTAAAAAGTACCTAATGTACAACGTGTTAAGTTAAATGCGCAAAACCTCAGACACCCCAAATGATTTTAAATTCAATTGACCTAATTCTTAAAGAAAAACATATATTTTTTTAAGGTTTTACGTGGTGTTTTAATTTTACTGGCACCTCTGTTCATTTCTTGCTCTGCGGACGACGCTCTGTCGAGAGAGGAGTCGGTAGGTATGCCCCGGGCCGCTGCGCCGCGCTCACATTATTATTATTACTATCTACGCTCATAAAGAACTAACCATTGCTTGTTTACGTATCTTGGCGGGTTCGCGCACGTGATGGCTTGTCTTATTAATAAATAGACAGGGCAACATTTTAATGAAGTTTTTTTTTAAAAAAACGTGACCAACATTAAAAAGAGGTTTAACTGATTCTGCTTGTTATTCCAATTAAACTATTTTCCGGTTTTGCGTAGCGATGGGCGTTATTAACCGTAACTAGTTTTTTAACCAGTTACGAACCCAAACATACCATTACATTCATAACGCCATTAAAACGATCGAAATAGGCAACGGTTTTCAGTAACTGGTTCTTATCTCAGTTCTAAAGCTAAATTGAACTCACTCTTAAGTAAAGGACATAGCGTAGATGTTTGGTTGGCTTCACCCCTCACGCAAATTAACTGGTTTTACGTTATTCGTTATGTCAAATTGAAAACGACGTTTTACATTGACCATCCTACACAGAGTTTTCTTAGCATGAAAGAGTAAAACGAGAAATGTATAAAGTGCCTTAAAAAGGGTCGTAACATAACATGTGATAGCTTTGTTGCGTGAATTAATGAACTATAGAACGCGAACGTAAGTGTTAAGGAAACAGGTATGGTAACACGTTGTATTCAGGACGTTGTGAAAATAACTAGTTACAAAAATCACTAGTTATGAAACCGGTTATTGGAAATAACTTAACGGGTACGTTACGTTATCTCAAAATCCGATAACGACCCATCGTTAGTTTTGCGCATTTAACGTTAAACGTTGTATAATCCGATAAACAGGTATATAAACCTACGTTTCAAGATATTTACATTTAGTTGTACGATTACTTTTGGCTATTACCATATCTGTACATAACTCGAATACCATTTCAAAACTATAAATAACGAAACATAATATTAAATAACATTAATATCTATCCAAAAATTAACATATCCTAGAACCGCGGACCGTTTTGCACATACGTCACACGTCACTGTCAAATTGACAGCTGTCAAACGAGCCACAACAGATAAGGTAAGCGGCAAAATGGCAACCTTTCGATTGCCTTATTATTAACTACGTTTTATAAAACATTATTGCAAGCAAAGCGTCTCGTAGGCACAATTCAATGTTTCATTTTAGAACGTTCCAATATTATTCCTATGATGTATTAAGACAGGGGGTCAGATCCGGTGTTATAGTTTGAGCAGTTTTCTCCCATCACTTTATATCTCTCGCTAGATGGCGTTGGAATAGCTTTAGGAAAATTTTTTTTCTTCAAGTTGACGGAAAACCATAGACAAAGAAAAAAAGGGCGTAAGTAAATATTTTAAAATGCGTTCATGACCTTTAGATTAACAGAAATACTTATTTTTTATCAAATAAAGTCATATAATAAGAAAGATTAATAACGATAATATCGTTATAATATCGTGCTGCTAATTACATATTATATAATTTATGTTGCAATTACCCTCTGCTATAATACCTAAATAAACTTTTAAAAGTTATTTCCTAAATTGCCGCTAGCGCCATCTCTCGATGATATGAAAATCTAATGACAAGAAAAAAACTGCTCATGTCAGAACATAAATATTGCATACCAGCCGTTCCCCGCGGCTTCACATGCGTGAGTGTCTGATCTCAAAAATACCTGATTGATGATTTATAGCCTACGTGCTATTCTGACGTAAATCTATATTATTGTAAAGGTTCACTTTAAATCCATTTGGTTGTTTTTGCGTGAAAGTGTAACAAACATACACGCTCACAAATTTTGACCTTTATAATATTAGAGTGATTCTTTTACATTTATTTAAGCTCATAACAATAAAACTTAAGCGCTTAAAAGATTTTTAAACGCTGGTCACGCAAAAAATATATAATTTAAATAAACATTTTATATTATACTATACCGCAGTTGTTAGCTATAACTCTTATAGCTAACAACTGCGGCTTAGTTTATGTTAAAAGAGTGGTAAAAAGAAAAAATATGGTGCCAAATTTAATACCGTACTTAGTATTAACCGACCAATTTAAAAATCGTGGACACTCAATTATAGAGACTTCTAAATGTTCTTAATTGTCTTGTTTCGAGCACGGAACTAACATTTTTGTAATAAGATTCCCCTGTACCAATATTTCTTCAATTAATTTATTGCTCGTAAGATATTTCACGTCAAAACAGTCTAGAAGACCCCAGCCACGCGACTCTCCACCTTATCACTTTGAACATAAGGTCTAAATTCACCTATCCTGTTTGCGAGCGCTGTTCGGAGGTGTAGAGTGACGCGACGCGCTTTGCTGTTTCTGTTTTAAGTCCAAATGTAGTAAGCAGCCGACTGCTCCGAAGTACCTGAAAAATAAATAAAATGTATAATTCATTTACTCAAACTGCTGTTTAATGACAAACTTAATCAGATAAGTTTTGACGGCCTCCATGGTGTAGTGGCTAAGTAGTGTAGTCACCGCTCCGTGGTCCCGGGTTCGATTCCCGGTCGGGACAAAGTCGAAGTCAAAGTCAAAAATAATTTATTCAATTTAGGACACAAAATGCCACTTATGAACGTCAATGATTAGGGTCAATGTAGAAATCATTTTTATATTGTCTCGGGTCTGGGTGTTGTGGTATCACCGTTGTGTCTGATTCCCATAACACAAGTCCTTTTCCTTTTTCTTTTTTTTCCTTTTTTTTGGACATTCCCACACATCGCCATCTAGTCCCAAAGTAAGCTACTCAAAGCTTGTGTTATGGGTGCCAGACAACGGATATAATACTTAAATACTTTTTGTTTGTAAATACATACATGATATACATAGAAAACACTCAGACCAATACAAACAGACATGTTCATGCACACAAGTGTTTGTATTGTGCGGGGATCGAACCCGCACCCGCTGCGTAGTAGGCGATTTCTCGACCACTACACCAGACGGGTCGCCAAACACGTGCATTGGCTACTTACTTTGGGATCAGAGCAATTTATGTGATTGGTGTCCAATATTTATTTATTTATCCTCGTGTACGAATAAATAAATAAATAAAATGATTGCTGACACGTAGGCGACATTTCCAAATTAGGCGTATTGTATTTTATTCGACAAATATACCTCCTCTGACGTTGTAAAATCAAGCTTTAAACTTATAAGTTATAAGCTAAGTATGATATTGAATTGTTATTCTGTTTTATAATAGCAAACGTGTGTAAATAACAGCAAACTCACCCTTCATGTTCTAAGAACAAAGCCTTTAAAGCGCCGCGCGACCAGTAAGACATGGCGTAGGATAGCAGCTTCATTGATAGTGGATTCACACGAAGGAAGTTACCGCAGAATACCACCTAATAATAGAAAACACATTGAACCTTAAAATAATTATAACAAACAACAGACCCAAAAACGTATTTTTGAATCAGTAACAAAAAAAAGTGTAAATGAAAAGTGAGACAGGAGACACGCAGTAGATACGTGCAACAAGAGACAAGAGACAGAAAATACACACGAAATTGACCTAGCAGACACGGTCAACGTTTGTTCATTTACAATCAGTTATGGTCACATAGAAGAACTGATGGCCTTTGGGGCAGGAAAGTTCTAGATTGGAGACCCTTCGACCAAAGACGCAGCGTAGAACGCCCACCGACAAGATGGACAGACGACCTTATAAAGATCGCGGGATTAAACTGGATGCAGACCGCTAGTAATCGGTCGCTGTGGAAAGCCGTGGGGGAGGCCTATGGTCAGCAGTGGACGTCCTTTGGCTGATAATGATGATGATGGTCACATACAAAGTGTTAATTTAACACTTATCATACTTTTAGGATGTACTCTAATGATGGTTTTGAACAACTTTTGCTATGGGACCAACTTCGAAGTCGAGAAAAAAAAACAGCTGTTTCATACAAAAACTCATTTCATCTCGGCGAAAATGTATGGAACAGCTGATTTTTTTTCTCGATTTCGAAGATGGTTCCATAGTAAAAGTTGTTCAAAACCGTGTGTAGAGCACTTCCTGAAAGTTTAATCAAGGGTAAAATTAACACATTTCGTGTCTCCTGTCTCACTGTGTATGTATGTGACGTTTGTCTGTCTAATTGTTTATGGCCACCGCACCTATACTCTCGTTGGCTGAGTCTTCGCGAGACACTATTTGTCCGTGTCTCCTGTCTCACTGTGTATGTATGTGACGTTTGTCTGTCTTATTGTTTATGGTCACAGCACCTATATTCTCGTTGGCTGAGTCTTCGCGAGACGCTACTGTCCGTGTCTCGTGTCTCACTGTGTATGTTTGTGACGTTTGTCTGTCTTGGTGACAATAGCCACCGCACATATATTCGCGTTGGCTGAGTCTTTGCGAGACACTATCTGCCGTGTCTCCTGTCTAACTGTGTATGTTTGTGACGTTTCGCTGTCTTATTGTCTATGGCCACCGCAACTATATTTTCGTTGGCTGAGTCTTCGCGATACACTGTATGTCCGTGTCTCCTGTCTCACTGTGTATGTATGTGACGTTTGTCTGTCTTATTGTCTATGGCCACCGCACCTATACTCTCGTTGGCCGAGTCTTCGCGAGACACTATCTGTCCGTGTCTCCTGTCTCACTGTGTATGTATGTGACGTTTGTCTGTCTTATTGTTTATGGCCACCGCACCTATATTCGCCTTGGCTGAGTCTTCGCGAGACACTATCTGCCGTGTCTCCTGTCTTACTGTGTATGTTTGTGACGTTTCGCTGTCTTATTGTCTATGGCCACCGCACCTATACTCTCGTTGGCTGAGTCTTCGCGAGACATTATCTGTCCGTGTCTCCTGTCTTACTGTGTATGTATGTGACGTTTGTCTGTCTTGTTGTCTATGGCCACCGCACCTATACTCTCGTTGGCTGAGTCTTCGCGAGACATTATCTGTCTGTGTCTCCTGTCTCACTGTGTATGTATGTATGTATGTATGTGACGTTTGTCTGTCTTATTGTCTATGGCCACCGCACCTATATTCTCGTTGGCCGAGCTTCGCGAGACACTATCTGTCCGTGTCTCCTGTCTCACTGTGTATGTATGTATGTATGTGACGTTTGTCTGTCTTACTGTTTATGGCCACCGCACCTATACTCTAGTTTGCTGAGTCTTTGCGAGACACTATCTGTGCGTGTCTCCTGTCTCACTTTGTATGTTTGTGACGTTTATCTGTCTTACTGTGTATGGCCACCGCACCTATATTCTCGTTGGCTGAGTCTTCGCGAGACACTAACTGTCCGTGTCTCTTGTCTCACTGTGTATGTATGTGATGTTTATCTGTCTTACTGTGTATGGCCACCGCACCTATACTTTTGTTGGCTGAGTCTTCGCGAGACACTATCTGTTCGTGTCTCCAGTCTCACTATGTATGTTTGACGTTTGTCTGTCTTGGTGACTATGGCCACCGCACCTATATTCTCGTTGGCTGAGTCTTCGCGAGACACTATCTGTCCGTGTCTCCTGTCTCACTGTGTATGTATGTGACGTTTGTCTGTCTTACTGTCTATGGTCACTCACCCGCTCTATATTCTCGTTGGAGGCGCACAGACGCGCTATGGAGCCGATGTTGTTGGTGATTGTGACGAGGGTTGCACGCGCCAAGTCTTCACGAGACACTTTCGCTCGACGATCGGCTGATGACATCTGGCCGAAGCTGGAAGTGTTTGAATATTTGATCACTCATCAATTCATGTTTTTTTGAAAATTAGGACAAGTAAAAGGACCTTGCTAACAAGTTCAGCGCATAAACGTGGACTCGAGCTTGTCTAAGCTGAAATGACGCTCCCTACTACTTAATTAGTTGATTTGGATGTGTGAGGGCAAATATTAATAACGAGACTTCATCTGTGTGGGAGCGTCGACTGCTTTATGAATTAAAATCAGTATGCCTATGCCACGATCGACTAGTTGTACAACGCATAGTCAATAGTGGCTCTAAACTAAGTAGATTATGTCAATTTTGGTTCACTATTGTGTTCATAGATGGCGCTGTACCCTGTTAAACCGCGATGAACGAATTCTCAACTGTTTACTTATAAGTCGAAAGGTTCGTTGTGATAGATAACTATCCTATTGCGGTTATTGACATTGTCGTGACGTAATAAACCCGTTGTGTACTTGTTGGGCTTTTATTTATAAGCTAGTACACCCTCGATTCGGACCTGAACTCATAGATGTTATACACAAGTCGCGTGATAAATCCGACAACGCTTCCCTTAGTAGCTGGCACATTGTATGAAACAAAACGTCCGCTCTCTCGCGCGTTCACGTCACTTATGACAAGTTGCACAACAAATAGTTTGAGTCTCACCGGCAACTGAATGACCAATTACAACGGCATTTGCATATGTAATGCGTTCATATTTTAAATTTGCTAGTGGGGCGCGAAATTTCGGCTTAGACCAGCTCTACGAAGGCTATGTATGTTTATGTTAGCCCTACAAACTTAACAATTTATTTAATTTTATCAATATTTCAAGCACTTTATTGATTTAAAAACTTTCATCCTACTTCTAATCTCAAACTTACAAAGTAAGTCTAAACCTGTCCCATTATACAACTCACGTGAATACGTTCGATTCAAGAAGATGAAGAAAACTAACGACCAATCTGAGTACTTATTATAAATCTATAATGATAAAGAAGCATCTTCATAAGTTTCTAATCACCAATAACATTCTAGTCTGAGTACGTGTATGGTTTTCGTCATTAAATACAAGTAAATAAGTATAGAACTGGTTGAAGACTTTCGTCTTCAGACACTGAGGTCGTCCAGCGTCTTTGCCACAACGACTATATCATCGGCCAACCAGATGTGTGAGATATATTCGCTATTGACGTTGATGCCGAATCCTTTCCATTCCAGGAGCTTGAAGGCGTCTTCCAATGCCGCTGTAAACAGTTTCGGAGATATAACGTCTCCCTGTCTTACACCTCTTCGCAATGGAATCGCCCTCGTATTATGTTATTGTATTCGGACCGACATGGTGGCGTTGTTACACAGACACTTAAACACCATTATTTAGGTAACTATAGTCGAAGTGACGCCGCTGAAGAGACCGAAGTACCACCCAAGAATCGATCGAATAAAAGGCCTTCTCATAGTCCACAAACGCTAAACATAGAGGCATATTATACTCCTCTGACTTCTGTATATTTTGCCTTAGCGTATGGATGTGGTCTATGGTACTGTAGCCTTATCGGAATCCGGCTTGTTCGGAAGGCTAGAAGTCATCAAACCTAGGTACGAGACGATTCGTGATGACCCTTAAAATCAGCTTGTAGACATTGTTCAAGAGGGAGATTTGTTCTTCAATAAGGTTTTGTCTCCTTTTTTGAAGAACAACACCACCACACTCCTGTTCCATGCCTCAAGCGTGATGCCCTCTAGCAGAACGGAATTAAAGCGTCTCTAAAGGATTTTGAGTACCAGTGTGACCAGTCACGACATACGGATCCGATCTAACTATGGATCTATAAGGAAGCTCAAAATCACACAGCAAGCGACTGAGAGGGCTATGCTAGGTGTTACTCTACGAGATCGAATCAGAAATAAGGAGATATAACCTGAAATACCCTGATATGCTGGCCCCTGTACATATGCTGACTAACTAGTAGAAGAATTAAGGAATCGGACACAGCCTTGCGAATCAGTAAGCTCAAATGGCAATGGGCAGGGCACATAGCGCGAAGAACTGATGGCCGTTGGGGCAGAAAAGTTCTAGTTTGGAGACCTTTCGACCAAAGACGCGACGTGGACGGCCATCGACAAGATGGACAGATGACCTTGTAAAGATCGCAGGATCAAACTGGATGCAAACCGCTTCTAATCAGTCGCTGTGGAAACCTGTAGGGGAGGCCTATGCTCAGCAGTGGACGTCCTTTGGCCGATAATGATGATATTATGAAATAAGTATAGGTTTAGTATAAACATCGATGAGTAATGTTTCATTGAACAAGACGATTATGTCATTTTTAGATATTTATAGAATGTCGAATGATCTAACTATGGTGAATGAAACCCATACAGAACAACATTTTACCTGCAAGCGATCAGTTCTCCGAGCAACGCGAGCATCGGCATGCTACACCTCCGAGATCGTGCTTCGGCCCTGCGGTCAAACTGTGTGAGACATTCCAACCTTTTGTACCTTTTCCCAACCGCATTTAGACCTTTACCCGACCGCATATGCACCCATTTGTACCTTTACCTGACCGCATTGGTACCTCAACCTTGCCTTTTACACTCCCATATACCTTTTCTGGCCACAATTAGCGAAAACCCGTCAGAAATATCAGATATGAGCCATCGCCGATTGAAGAATATCCTAGCTTTGTAGAAGAGAAGAATTTTTTAAATCGTATTCGAAAAAGAGAGGGATAGAGAGAGAGATACAGCGAATTCACACGTGAAGTTTTTAATCTATACTAATATTGTAAAGATGAAGACTTGGTTTGTTTGAACGCGTAAACCTCAGGAACTACTGGACCGATATGAAAAAAATATTTTTGTGTTGGTTGGATAGCTTATTTATTGAGGAAGGCTTTAGGCTGCGAACGGAGGGGAGGGAGCAAACTCAAAGTGTGGGACATCTAGTCAATAAAAAACATTTAGTGATGAAAGATTATAAAAACAGAAGTAAAAATAACATAAAAAATCATATTTTGTGTAAATCATTAAAATATCGTCGTATGAGTTGCAAGCCACCCATTGTCTAATGTTTAACGTTTTTGTACCTTATAAATCTTAAAAAATATAAGATTCTACCATAGGTGTGAATTCGCTGTTATCAAGGTGATGTCTCCTGTCTCCACCCAGTCCAATAAACCAGTGTCTCACCCAGCCCTAACCAAAAATTATTACGCGTTGTCATGGAAATGATATAATCTCACACCGACACACACCAAAAGCTTCACACCGCAATCCCCTCGAGATAAGACCGTTCTGTCGTCAAAACACTCGAATTGGTCGTTGTACCGTATTTCAGCCTGTTTTTGAGGCATTTGACCTTTACCAACCTTTTTGAGGACCTGTTCACCGACCTTTTTGAAGGTAATGAGAAGTTTTCTTGACATTAAATGTTTATATCATCGATAGATGGCGCTAGAGTATCTTTAGGAAATCATTTTTTAACTTATTAATGTGATCCTTTAGTAAATAAACGACTTTATATCAATTAAAATTAGTATCTTAATAATTTTAAAAGTCTGTCACGCATTTGACAATATTTACTAGACACTTTTTAGGGTTCCGTAGCCGAATGGTAAAAAACGTAACCCTTATAGTTTCGTCAAGTCTGTCCGTCCGTATGTCACAGCCACTTTATTCTGTAAATATAAGCATCACAGTGTTGAAATTTGGTAGGAAGATGTATCCTGTTAACCGCTTTACGATTCTTATACAAAAAATAACATTACCCACATAGCACATTTTCAACAACCGCAAACATAACTTTGTTCTTCATACAAACTATATGAAAAACAAAGTTATATTTTCTGTCAACAAAATAATGAAGTATTTTAATAAGTGGAAATGAGTGGATTCCCTAATTCAGTTAAAGTTGACACGGATACATGGCCCTCAGTACGCGAGTCCGACGCGCACTTGGCCGGTTTTATTTCTTTGTCTATGGTTTTCCGACAACATGAAAAAAAAAGTTCCTAAAGCTATCTCAACGCCATCTAGTAAGAAGTATAAAGTGATGGCAGAAAACTGCTCATTGACATCTCTTAGATCGTTTACGTTTAGTGACTCAATTAAAACCACTTTTAATAGGGTTTTGACCAATAATATATACCGATACCTTGAAGCAACTAATCCCCTTTCTAACGCAATACGCATTAATTAAAACTAATATAATATCTTCGTATAGTAGTAAGGAATACAAATATTTTTGGAACAGAAAGTGTTTTAAGATTTAGTTACATTAGTTTACTTAGTACTTTGGCCCATTTTACTTAAGGCTAGTCTTGGTATTTGATACCTAGATGTTGTGTTCTTCGAGCAATTTTTGCTGTCTCGAATTGAGCAGGGAGCAGAGGCCCCGATGAGCAGGCAGCAGAGGCCAAATAGCGTAGACCTAAATAATCACTGGCTGACTGCGCCATTGCTTTGTGTGGCAGTTTGCTGGTTACGCAGGCGACCCAGGTTCGAATCCCGGGTCGGGTCGCTGGTATTTTTATATCTTAAAAAAAAAACTAAGAAACAGTTCGGAGTCAAGAAGTTAGTGATGCTGATACTCTCGTTCCTCGGCAAGCATGTTGAGCCTTTGATTCTGCGCCTGATCTCTCATTGGTCATGTTTGAGTCGTCATACCAAATTAAGGACAGTAAAGTTCACTTGTGTATTGCGCACTAGGCATGGAAATGATTGCTACTTTTAGTTCATTTTCATTGCATGAAATGATGATTTTTTTCATATGAAATCACATGCGAAATTTCATGGCCAATGTTGTAGTGTGAATTGCGACGCGAGGACGCAACTAATGAATTTCATATGAATTTCACTGTTCGCAAATAATGCGATTTTTGTACAAACACATTATAAAATGATCTCAACTTTACGATTATCACATTAAAATTCAATTTTAACTGCTTAGCGTCATAAGTTACATACGACCGTATAGAGCATACTCATTCCTACTCGCTCACTCGCACTCAAGGATTTCGCTACATTTTATTTGTTAATGAAATGAAGTCCGTATGATATTATGATTTTGCAGAGTGCGATTTGTAGCAGTCTATATGAAAAAAGTAGCAGGTGTGAATAATAAATTTCATTTCATATGAAATTTCATCAGCTATGAATGAAATGTTCCATGCCTATCACGCACACATCTAGGCACTATAATATCTCCTGCGTACCTTGGCCATCTCTGCTCAGAGGGGTCGCCATTACCGAAAATCGGTAGGACATTATTATTGGTTCACCTGCTAGACACCAAGTCTCCCGGCAGCCTGAAAACCTGGCGTAGTCCCCCCCGTATATGTCCCGCACTAGCTCGTCCACCGAGGTGTTGTCCCGCAGTGAGCAGGCAGCACGGCCCTGTGCATAGCTCACCTGCTAGCCACCAGTCCCCCGGCAGCCCGAACCTGGCGTAGTCCCCCCCGTATATGTCCCTATGTCCCGTACTAGCTAGTCCACCGTGGCGTTGTCCCGCAGTGAGCAGGCAGCACGGCCCTGTGCATAGCTCACCTGCTAGCTACCAAGTCCCCCGGCAGCCCGAACCTGGCGTAGTCCCCCCCGTATATGTCCCGGACTAGCTTGTCCACCGTGGTGTTGTCCCCGGACGCGGCGAGCGATATCGCCTCTTCGAAGCTGCTGCATCCTGTGAGCAGGCAGCAGAGGCCGAGGAACGTACCTCCGCCGAGACTGGAAACAGGATTTTGTAGGTTAAAACGTGTACAGTGGCAAGCAAATCAGGTTACCCACTTTTGTTGCAAACCAGCACTTATTACAACTGCATAAGATACCGCAGTGATTATCTTCATGTGCTGGTGTTTGTACTTGCTAGGCAGTGCAACATGGTAATAATAATTGACCTGTCACTGTCACTGCACTGTGAAAAAACTGTGCAAAAATGAACTGTATTGACACGGAACGAACGAACGCAGGCGGGTGAGCGGGGAAGCGGGGGTATTTGACATCCTTAAAAGGTCCCTTCTTCTGATAAATGAAAATAAAAGTTTAAATTTTAGTCCTACATTTATTGCAATTATTTATTCTCGTGAACGTTACTCAAACGTTTAAAAGTAACATCATTTGAAAATGGAAGTTAAAAAAAAATACGAAAAAAATAAGCGAGTACATCTCCTTCAATACCATGTTTATTATCTTAAAAGTGATTGAAATAATGAATTTAATAAAAAAATGCTCATCTAGAAGTAAAGAAGTTATTGGGTGATGGGCAAATGAAGGGAGAAACCATTTTGTATTACTAATATTGCCTTGTAGAAGGGTCGAAAAAGTGATGATGCGTAAGCGACCGCTAAATCATAGGTGAGTCATGAAATGGTGAAAATAAATGCGCGACCTAAGCGAGCACTTCTATTAAAAACAACAGTTAATAATAAATACGCAACAGTTATTTAATTTAACTTTGTATTATACAATGTGTTAATTTTACACTTGATCAAACTTGTAGAAAGTGCTCTAATGATGGTTTTGAACAATTTTTGCTATAAGACCAACTTCAAAATCGAGAAAAGAAATCAGCTGTTCCATACAAAAACTCATTGCATCTCGGAGAAAATGTATGCAACAGCTTTTTTTTCTCGATTTGGAAGTTGGTCCCATAATAAAAGTTGTTCAGAACCGTGAGTTTCTGAAAGTTTGATCAAGTGTAAAATTAACACATAGTATACGCGAGCGCTACTTTTGTCAAAAATCAAGCAGATAATATTAACTAAATTTAATATGTGAGCGAAGTGAGTGCTAATCTTCAAGATAAATTAAAGTTGTCTATATTTATAAATGAGCGAGCGAATCAGTCTTTGACACCAAAAATTAGCAGATTATTTTATTAAATGTGCAAGCAAAGCGTGCGCTTCTCATCGAAGTTAAAGACGAGAGATGATATAAATAAATAAAAACCGATATAAGCGAGCTAAAGTCACAACGTGTTCAGAAGCGTGAGCGAAGCGAGCTAAAGTCGTGACGTGAACAGAAGCGTCAGCGAAGCGAGCTAAAGTCATGACGTGACAGAAGCGTGAGCGAAGCGAGCTAGAAGTCGTGACGTGAACAGAAGCTTGCTCTTCTCGTTTTCCGCGCTAAACTCCACAAGTTTAGCGCGGGAAACGAGAAGAGGAAGTTGGATTTTGTTTCTTCATTTTAGTAATTGTTTTATTCTAGTAATTTATTGTGATTTTGTATTGGAATCATCATGTGTGCTTTTGAAGAAAACAATGAAGACAAAGTAGAAAACAAAGTAAAGCGTGCTCTGATCGCAGATCGCGCCCTCTGATTCGGATCGTTATTCTTGTGCTAAACTTCTTTCTTGAGCATTGAAATGCGAACGCCAGCCCCGCATTTCAATGAGTTAGGTTAGGCTAGTTTAGTGTTATTTTTGTAGTGTTCAGTGTAAATATTGAACTTATTAATGAAGAATTGTCCGTACGACTCCGTCCGAGGACGTTAAACTTGTAAATTAAAAAAAATAGTTTAAAAAAACTAAAAAACACGCTTTTATGGCTAACCGAACTAAAAAGTAGAAAATAATTTTTAATTACTAAGAGTTAATATTACCGTAGTAGAAGATCGAACAATCAATCATAACTAATTACTCCAAAATAAAATTATAATAAAATTCAAGTTGTTAGGAGAATAATTCAACTCAGAGTAAAAAGCGTGGGGTGCATTTACTATATTTTCATATACATACATTTGCACATAGAAAGTTGCATGTAGAATAATTGTAACATTTAATATATAAAGCACCCCAAGCTTTTTACTCTGAATTGAATTATTCTCTTAATAACTTAAATTTTATTATAATTTTATTTTGGAGTAATTAGTTATGATTGATTGTTCGATCTTCTACTATGGTAATATTAACTCTTTGTAATTAAAAAATATTTTCTACTTTTTAGTTAGGTTAGCTATGAAAGCGTGTTTTTTTAGTTTTTTTGAACTATAATTTATTTTTTATTTTTTAGTTCGATGTTTCAATTAATTATTTGCGGACATGCGACACGCGATAGCTCTATCTTTCTTACTCCCTTACAGAGGATCCACGAAAGAATTTATTAATCCTGGCGGTCCTTATAAGGATATTGAGAAACTGTTATTAAATTATTACATTGTCATCGGTCCTTGATACGTGTGCAAAGTTTCAAATTAATCAAACTTCTGGAAATTGGTGAAAATTATGCTCAAAGATTCCATTACATATGTTAGTTTTGTAGTGTTAAGTGTAAATATTGAAGTTATTAATGAAGAATTGTCCGTATGGCTCCGTCCGAGGACGTTAAACTTGTAAAAAAAAAACTTGCTGTCAGCTGTCGGTACCTGGTCCCGCTGAGGCGGTAGTAGTCGTCGGGCGCGTTGACTACAAGCACGGACACGCCGCTGCCGATGTTGACGAGCAGGAACGGGTACGGCCGGCTGAAGTCGAACGGCTTGCGCACGTACAGGCTCAGCGCCGCCTCCGAGTACGGCGGCTGGCACAACCATAATATGAATAATTAGTATGAAAAAGAAAAAAAAACTGTTCATCGGGCCTAAGTTGCATTTATCGGGGTAATCGATAAATTTCAAACATCATTTTAACCATATTCCAGCAGGTTTTTATTAATATTCATTAAGATGAAATAAGAAACCAAAAATTGGGCAAGGACAAGACTCTAAACCAGCAACTTTCTGGCTAACCGAACAAAACCCTCTACCAATTGAACTACCGTGCTGCCAGTCCGACCTTGCGAAATTTGTGGTCTCATATGGATACGTCATTATGCGTGACGTTTAGCGCCATCTACCCGTCTGTTTATGCAACAGTGGGCCAAGTAGTTATTCCTTACAGAATAATTTCAACTTGGAAATTGATGACGCTTTGCTATCTAATGCTTTAGGATACTTTTGTCACTCACAGTGTCATATTTTATATTCATAAAAATAAAATAAGAAACCAGCAACTTTCTGGCTAATCAGACCAAACGCTCTACCAATTGCGCTATTTTGCTGTCTGTCCGACCTTGCTAAATTTGTGGTCTCTGTGGTTTTATCGGTTAGCCAGAAAGTTGCTAGTTCGAGTCCCGCCCGTGGGCAAATTTTTGGTTTCTTATTTCATCTTAACGCATATAAAATATGACACTGTAAGTGTTAATGTAAATAAAGGATATTGACCAAAGCCGGACCCAGATTCGGTCTTTGTAGTTTTTATTTCAAAAATCTTGTTTGAATTATTATTGTGCTGGAATTTTACTTTAGTAAATTACTTTCTGAATGAATCAAAATTAATGTAGGTGAGGTGCATTAACTTTGCAATAACATAACCTCAAAATGTCTAATCTGCCATTGAATTCCTCGAAAACCCCTGATTAATTTTCAAAAACATATTTTTTTTTGTATTCTTTCAAATATTTATATTTTATCCGAACATTTTGTAAAGACGCAAAGTGAGCCGAGTTTCTATAGAGTTTTGGTCAAGATCCTTTTCACGATATATGAAACGCAAAAACGTGATTGAATCGTCATTCACGTATGCAAACATGAACCAAACAGAGAGAGAGGTTGTTTGATGTAATACTGTGAGACTGCCGCATCAGATAATCACCACATAAAACAGACGACCTCCGTGGTGTAGTGGCTAAGCAGGCTAGGTTTCAAGGCGTCGCCGCTCCGAAGTCCCGGGTTCGATTCCCGGTTGGGTCAATATAGAAATCAAAATTTTCCATATTGTCTCGGGTCTGGGTGTTATGGTACCACCGCTGTGTGTGATTTACATAATACAAATGCATTAGCTACTTACTTTGGGATCAGAGCAATGTATGTGATTGGTGTCCAATATTACTTTGACACATAAAACGTATCTTTTGAATTGAATGCATCCCCGATCTCATCCACGTAGCGATACGCATGATGCACATGAGACAGTGATAGAGAAAGTTTGTTCTGAGAGTCGCTGTTCCAAATGATGCATATACGTTTTGTGGCAGAGGTTCCGGGTTTGATCCCCGGGTCGGGCCAAAAATATATAACTGAGTTTTTTGTGCAGAAAATTCTTAGGGTAGCCCGGAGTTTGGAAGTTGGCGGTGTTTCACCCCCGTGCCTCGGAAAAGCACGTGGCGCCGTTGGTCCTGCGCCTGATCTCTCCCCGGTCGCGTCAGATGCTGTCCCATCGGGCTATGAGAGTGAAAGGAATAGAGAGTGCACCTGTGTTTGCGCACACACTTGTGCACTATAATATGTCCCGCGCAGTCGGTTAGTCCTTGTGACTGGCCACCGTAGTCGAAATCGGCTAGGGGGACTATATATATATAGAAGTGATCATATTTTAACTGTGTCTTTGTAAACATCATAGCGACATATTACTCTCATGTTTTTTTGGAAAATCGAGATTTATTTTTTTATAATTATCGCTAACATTTTTTTTAAACAGCCTCCTGTAGATTTTAAAAGTTATCTACATCATTGGCATCGCCTCTCTCAATTCAATGCCTATTCCCAATTTTTGTCTAATTCTAACCTCAATTAATAAAAAATAAAAATCTAAAAAAATATATTGACTTCATCCCAAATATTCTCAAAAACTAGCGCATATGAACCGAAAGTGTTTTCTACAAAAAAATATTATTTTATCGTGCTATATCGGCCCTTTAAATATTATCACTTAAAACGAGGTGACCCTATAAACGTTTTACGGAGTCGTATCTTTTTAGTGATACAGCTACATATGAGCCATTCTCAATTGTCCATCTTTTGCTTCTTTATTTATTTTTTATTTATTTTATTAAATAGAGACTACAAGGCCCATTGTGTTAGTAGTTAGTAAAATGACTTACGACCTATGTTAGTAATTAATCTTAAAAAGTTTCATAGTGCGGTTGGCTAGTGCCCAAACAAGCGGGTTGTCTAGCCGATCGGCTATAGCACGCAGAATGATGTTGGGGCTGCCACGCCGCCTTCGCAAAAGAGAGCCAGTTTGCTTTCGCCATGTGACGTCAAACCCATCTGTGTGAGCCTCGGCAAACATTGACGACGCGCTAAAATTCTCAATGAATACATACTGTTGCCAGTTCTTAAAGAGTGTTGATACAACTCTGCAACTCACCGAGTCGCCGGGGCGCTCGTCTGGCGGCGCCCAGTACCACAACACCTAAACACGAGACAATATAGAAAAGATCGTTTTCTACATTGACCCGACCGTGCATCGAACCCGAAACCTCACGAGATGGCGACGCCTGAAACCAGCGTGCTAGGCCACTCGACCACGGAGGTCGTCAAATATATATGCCTAAAGGGTGACTCCATGGGACATATTATAGTGCACAAGTGTGTGCGCAAACACAGGTGCACTATCTATTCCTTTCACTCTCATAGCCCTTAGGGACAGCATCTGACACGACCGGAGAGAGATCAGGCGCAGGACCAACGGCGCAACGTGCTTTCCGAGGCACGGGGGCGAAACACCGCCATCTTCCAAACTCCGGGCTACCCTGAGAATTTCTGACAGGAAAAACTCAGGTATACATTTTTGGCCCGACCCGGGGTTCAAACCCGGGACCTCTGGCGCAGCCGTCGCTTTAAATTGCGACCCTCCTACCGCTGCGCCACAGAGGCAGCAAAAAACATTAGTGTTGAATTTCCGAACAGAAAAACACAGGTATACATTTTTGGCCCGACCCGGGGATCGAACCCGGGACCTCTGGAATGTCCAAAGGCTACATAGGATAACTCTGCGACTCACCGAGTCGCCGGGGCGCTCGTCCGGCGGCGCCCAGTAGTAGCACTCCTGCGGGTTCATCGCGTCCACGAACAGCACGCCGGCGATCAGCGCGTCCAACTCGTCCAGCTTCGACAGGCTCATGTTCACTTCCTGCGCAAACCAAGTAGCTTTAGTTTGCGAAGTGTCATTAAAGAAATCAGAGGTGGAATTGTGTAAAGCAATCGTATTCATTTGACAGTTCATAACGTACAATATAATCTGTCAAACGTTTTTTTCTTCGCCGTTTAACAGATCATACCGTACGTTTTGAATTGTCAAATGAATACGACTGCTTTACACAATTCCACCTCAGAGTCACAGTGGTTTAGAATGTTTTTAACACTCACAGTGTCATATTTTATATTCATAAATATGAAATGAGAAACCAAAAAATTTCGGGCGGCACTTGAACCAACAACCTTTTTAAGCGTCACACAATGACATATCCGTAAGAGACCACAAATTTCGCAAGGTCGGACTGACAGGACGGTAACTCAATTGTTAAGAGCGTTTTTCATCTTTATGAATATAAAATATGAGACTTTCAGTGTTTAAAACATTGTAAACCATTAGATAGCGAAGCGTCATCAATTTCCAAGTTGAATTTATTCTGTAAAGAATAACTGCTTGGGCGCCCTGATTCATAAACAGACGGCTAGATGGCGCTAAGCGTCACGCAATGACGTATCCACAAGAGATCACAAATTTCGCAAGGTCGGACTGACAGCACGGTAGCTCAATTGGTAGAGCGTTTGGCCCGGTCAGCCAAGAGGTAGCTGGTTCAAGTCCCGCCCGTGCGCAAATTTTTGGTCTATTATTTCATCTTTATGAAGAGTCACAGGGAATAAAACATTAAATCTAGATAATAATTTCTTTAACTCGATAACTCAATCATAAAGGACACTTTTGTGGTGTGTCCATAGCATTGGTTTATTACACAATATATCTTTTATATTAGGAGATAAAGAGAATAAAAGTGGTCCTATTGTAGAACCTTGATTTGATTTCAGCTCTTTAAACTTATACGCGCCATCACCAGTCACGTTTGTCTTATTCAGTAGATCTGACATTTATTTGGACTACTTTAGATATACTTCTTCAAATCGATAACTTAATGACAAAGAACACTTTCGTGGTATATCCATAGCATTGGTTTAGTAGACAAAATATCTTTTATATTAGGAGATAAAGAGAATAAAAGTGTTCCTATTGTAAAACCTTGATTTGATTTCAGCTCTTTAAGCTTATACGCGCCATCACCAGTCACGTATGTCTTATTTAGTAGATCTGACACTCATTTGGAACTATTTACATATAGACCAACCTATTTCTATTACCTTAACTATCAGGAATAAAAGTGGTCCTATTGTAGTACCTTAATAAAGTCCTATTCAAAGTTATACGCGCCGTCACAGATAGTGAGTGAGTAAAATAAATAAAAAATGGAAATTCACTATCACTAGATCCGCCATTCCTTTATATCAGGTTAGTTATAAGGAAGTCACACCTATATTTACTCATTAGATACAATCACGGACTCAACATAGTACCTTGATAAAGTACTCTTCAAACTTATACGCCCCACCTCCAGTCGCATATATCGTATCACCAGATCAGCCATCCCTTTAGATCGAACTAGTTGAAAAAACTTATAATATATTATAAAAACATATAAAAGTGGTCCTATTGTAGTACCCTCATAAAGACGCCGCCTCCAATATCATGCTCACAAAATCAGCAATCCCTTTAGATCGAACCGCTTGTAGAAACTTCTTTACAAATACATTAAAAATACGAATAAAAGTGGTCCTATTGTAGTACCTTGATGAAGTCCTCTTCAAACTTATACGCGCCGCCGCCGGTCGCGTAAATAGTATTCACTAGATCCGCCATCCCTTTAGACCTGGCCAGTTGTAGGAACGCACCGACTTCGGAAGTGGGGAACCGAATGAAGTGTAGCGTGCCTCTTCTGCCTCTGATTTGGACGTTATCCATCTGAAAAAGAGGAGACTTATGGTTAGATTCTGTCTAAGTATACAAATAAAAAAAGCGGATTTGATTTGTCAGTTACAAGTTTGTGTTCTAATCATAAAATTAATATATTGCAGGAAGAGAAGGACAAGTAAAACCTTCATGGGCTTCCAAATTGACAGACAGCCGCCAAAAACGGTTCTGCTACATCGCATCTCTTTTTATCACACAATTTGCTACTAGTGACATCTCGCTCTTGTCGTTCTATCCAAAGGGATAATAATTTTATGGTTTTAATAGATGTACGCAGTATGATCGAAAAGCTATTACTAAAGAAAGTTAACTTTTATTGTATTACTATAAAGTTCTTTGCTACTAAGCATTAAGTTAGTTGAAAAATTCTGGTAAAAAAAAGGACTGCAAACTTGTATACCGTAAACTATTTTTTTATGAGATTATAGATTTTCATAACATTTCAACTAAATCTTTGCAAAGTTTTTTGGTTTAATGAAATGGTAATCAGGTTTTGAAACTTTTGGATAGACTTAGATTAGTTAGAGACACAAAAATCGTAGTACTTCAGACAGCGAGCGTCATCCAGCGATTGGAAGCGGTACTATTTAAGTATATGATTCTACTACGCAACGCTTGATGGCGCTAGCTGCACGTTGACTCGTGGCAAGTAAGGCAACCATAGATGGGTTGGAAGTTCGTATGGGATAGCCGATATTTGCGTGAAAAGATAAAAAAATACCTGTAAATGAGCGTCCCTCCTCCCCCATTTTCCTTTATCTGTCTCACATCTACTTATCGATAAAGCCGCATGTTGCATATATCAAACATTTTTGGACACAATAGCTCGAATGCTACTCCTAGGTCACTAGGGTCTCTTAAACGAGACAGATTTGTTACAGATACCCATGAGAAGCAGAGTTTATAAGCATCCGGAAAAAGCAATAGTTGCCGCGAGTCAAACTACAGCCAGCGCCATCTAGCGGTGCAGAGAACCATATGCAGTGACTGTAACCACGAGTCTACAAATACAGGGGTGAGTGGCAGTGCTAATAATAATAATAATAATAATATCCTTTTTGGACATTCCCACACATCGCCATCTAGCCCCAAAGTAAGCTACTCAAAGCTTGTGTTATGGGTGCCAGACAACGGATATACGAGGGTCAAACTGAAAGTTCTTAGAACTGGCCACTTATAAACAATATAATAAAAAAAATATTCTAAAATTTGAAAATAGAACTCTTTGCCAATATTACTGAGTATATATTTCATTCATTTGTCATTTGTTTTACGATTTGGCGGCAAATTGAAAATTGTCTGTGTCACGTCAACATGAATTTAACACGAGAAAATTTTCGTGCAATGATTTTTTATGACTTTCGATGTCATTTAAGTCAACAAGAAAGTTATGATAGACTACGATTGGCCTTTCACGATGAAGCCCCATCTCGTGCGACTGTTTACAACTGGTTTAATGAGTTTAAACGTGGTCGCACTAATCTCACTGATGATGTACGTGAGGGACAGCCTTCTACGGCGACGACTGAAAATAACATCTGTGTTGTGCGGCGTATGATAGAGACTGACAAAAGAGTGACCTATCAGCAGATTCTGACAAGCTTAGGCATCGGTATGAGTCAAGTGCACAAAATCCTCCACGAACATTTAGCGGTCAGGAAGCTTTGCGCCCGGTGGATACCTCATAATTTGACTAAGGCTCAAAAACTCCATCGTGTGGATTGGTGCCGTAAAATGATTGAAAGATTTAACGGAGGTGACTCAAATACTGTGTTCGACATACTAACAGGTGACGAAAGCTGGATTTAGTGTTATGATCCTGAAACCAAAAGACAATCTGCTCAGTGGGTGTTTCCTTTCGAGGAGTTGCCAACTAAAGTGAAGAGAGATCGAAGTGCGGGAAAAAAAATGGTGGCCTCGTTCTTTGGAAGGATAGGTCATTTCGCAACAATTGTGTTAGAGGATCAAAAAACAGTTTCTGCAGAATGGTACACTACCGATTGTTTGCCACTTGTCTTGGAAAAAGTTCGAGAGAAACGACCTCGCAGTAGGATCCTCCTTCACCACGACAACGCCTCGTCGCACACCGCCAAGCGAACGATCGACTATTTGTAGACATCAAACGTTGAATTACTGGGTCACCTGCCGTATAGCCCCGACCTCGCGCCTTGTGATTTTTATTTATTTCCAAAAATTAAAGAAAAACTTAAAGGAAAGCGGTTTATGAATGCTGGAGAAGCGGTGGCTGCGTATCGCGATGCCATTGAAGAGACCCCTAAGGACGAGTGGGCAAAGTGCTTTTCCCAGTGGTTCCATCGCATGCAGCGGTGTATTGACGTCAATGGACAATATTTTGAAAAGATATAATAAAACTAATAACTGGCTAATGTAATCAGTTTTTGATTTTCTAAGAACTTTCAGTTTGACCCTCGTAATACTTAAATACTTTTTTTTTGTAAATACATACATGATATACATAGAAAACACCCAGACCAATACAAACAGACATGTTCATGCACACAAGTGTTTGTATTGTGCGGGGATCGAACCCGCACCCGCTGCGTAGTAGGCGATTTCTCGACCACTACACCAGACGTCGTCAATATCAGTGCTATATAAGTATATGGTTTCACTACGCACCGATAGATGGCTCTAGCTGTACGGTGACTCGCGGGAGAAAGTTTGTATGGCATAGCCGATATTTGGATAGTTGCGAGCCCCGTAAATATATGAACATTACCTGTAAATGAGCATCCCTCCTGCCGGTGTTCCCGTACGCGGAGTTCCTGGTCAGGTACCGGCGTATGTTCTTGAGCACCTCCGTCTCCTTGTCCAGCTCGCGGCGGTTCGTCTCGCGCGGCTCGAAGTACACCAGTTTGGTCAGTGTGCCGCCAATGTCCATACCGAACCAGGGCATTGCTGGAAGAAGAAAAAAAAAGAAAAAAAATATGTATGTGACCTTACAAAGAGTGCTTTTTCACATCTCCATATAGACTGGTTCGGGACAGTTATATGGCCTTGTTGCAATGCAAGTACAGACTTTAAGTTAATAAGTAGAACAGCCTAATTAACGGTCTTCAAAAAAAATGAGGTTCTCAGTTCGACCTGTATGCTTTTATGTATGTTTGTCGGCAAACTTCTTGCGTTTGGCTGGACCAATTTTAATGCAGTTTTCATTAGAAGAACTAAAAATGACGATAATAGGAGAAACTAATTTTTAAGTACTTACGGGGTGCATTGTCATCAGGGGGCGAGGGTGGCGCTGGCTCCGCCATCTTAGTTCCGTTCTCTTTCGACTTTGGGGGGGAGTAGGGGGACCGTCTCGTAGGTCGTTTTAGTAGTTTCGACCTGAAAAGAAACGGATAAAAAATCTATCATTTTAGATAAATAAAATAATTCACATCCACCGTGCCCAATTAGAGAGTTTCGATAAAAAAATGTGTAGTACAACACCTATACCTACTTCTATACAATATTTTAATATTTAAATATTTTAAAGTAAGAACCTAGTCATGATTCAGAATACTTAACATATTAGAATTAAAATCAATTGGTATAAAATATCAGTCGAAACCAAGAAAAAAGATATTAAACACTTTAGAATTGATCATTGCTTAAATTAGTTTGGTTTCATAAAAAATGACGAATTGCTAAACTACACCAAACGCGTCGTCAAAAATTTGCGAAAAATACCTATCAATAGTTTTCACTTGTTTTCATTTTGATATGGTTTGATGGTGACATCTCAGCCTCAATGGTCTCCACTGAAAACCAGCGCCCCGGCTTGCCATGGCAATAAAGCTGAGCCCGAGTGGAAACCAATTTGGTTTCACTACTCATATTAACATTTTAATTTTTATGTTTATTTTTGTATTGTACCAAATATTTCTTTCTTTAGTTATGAAACATGATAGTTATTGCAATCGGTTCTATCTGCTTATTTTAATCCCCAACGGCTCATTAATTCAACAAGCAGGGTTGTAAAACTCCAAGCAATAAAAAAAAAACTATTACACATCATTGCAGAAGTAATTTGATTACGTAACTAAGGCTAACAATAGTACTTCCTTATGATTGAATAATGATCATAAAAAGCGCTTATAGAACAAAACGCTATGGGTAATGTTCTTCCTACAGACAACAATAGAATAGAGTCGTGATGCAAACGTAATAGGGGAGATGTCATAATTCAATAGTGCTATGGTTTTTATTTATTTATTTATACTTTATTGCACAACCAAAAATTATTACAAAAGATGGTCTTTACTCTATATGGCATTCTCTACCAGCCATACTTTTGGGCCAAGCAGAAAAGCTTGTGGTTTTTTAAAGAGGGAATCAAATTAAATGCTTGTTAAGTTGTTAACAAAAGATATGCAACATGCACTTTTCTGGTTAACTTTAAGCTAGCAAATCCATGAATTTTGCTAGTATAAAATAATTTAGAGACGTAGATAGTGTTTTTTCTGATTCATAATCATAACTTTAACCCAAGTACCATTCCATACCAGTATTTATTTCTTTACCTGCTATACTCCGCTATCTACCTCAGAACCCTATTATCACTATTATTAGACACTTTCCCTTGTTACACCTAGTATTAGTAAAGTTAGCCTGTAACGTCCCACTGCTGGGCAAAGGCCTTACCTCAACTATGAGGAAGTTCGAGTCATACTCCACCACGCGGGCTCAGTGCGGGTTGGTGGAGGGGTGTTTGCCAGGCAAGCGACTAACCCTGCTGTCAGAGGTTATCAAGCCGCCCATAAGGCCTCTGACTAGGCTTAACGACTAATATCAACCGATATTAATGGGGACCAACGGCTTAACGTGCCTTTCGAAACACGGAGATGCTCGTGATATACGTCAATTATTTGGTAGGAATGGTCACCCATCCAAACACGACTTGCTTCACTTCGGTATCACTACCAAAGCGCTGCTACCACTGCGCTACGAACACCTAGTATTTGTTAAACCTATTATTAATTACTATGCATGCTATTAAACAGTTACTTTACGCGTAGAATTTATAATATTTTTCAGGTATTTTACCCCTATTTACAGGTTCTTTACCCTTTTACCGTTATATGTATTTGTTACTTTACCCTTTATACCCTTGTGTTTCACCCCTATTTACAGGTTCTTTACCTTTTTACCCGATACTTTACCCTTTATACCCTTAAGTATTTTACCCATATTTACCTAGTAATAAAGGTGGGCAGCGCTGCGGGCCCTCGGCGGCCGCACGCCGCGAGACAACCCTCACAACGGTGTAAACGCATCTGGAAAAATCAAATAAATAAATATAAATATTGGACACCAATCCCATACATTGTTCTGATTCCAAAGTAAGTAGCTAATGCACTTGTGTTATGGAAATCAGACAAAACGGTGGTACCACAACACCCAGACCCGAGACAATATAGAAAATTTTGATTTCTATATTGACCCGACCGGGAATCGAACCCGGGACCTCGGAGCGGCGACGCCTTGAAACTAGCGTGCTTAGCCACTACACCACGGAGGTCGTCGTAATAAGTATAAGACATGTTTAAAACTTTTATGGTCACTAACATTAGAATTGTTAGATACGGGATTGCTACCATGTACCTTCTTATTTATGACTTTTATTATAAGTAACTACCTACGTGATATTGGCGCTTGCAACTGTGCCGAAATATCGGAAACTCATAAATAATAAGGTACATGGTAGCAATCCCGTATCTAACTATTCTAAAGTATAAGAAAAATAATGAAAGGACCACACAGAATATAGTATGAGCACCCGTCCACAACACAAACAAACATGAGACCTGGTTCAATGTTATAGCTATGTTTTTTTAGCCTAAAGCCTTCCTCGATAAATAAGCTATCCAAAACAAAGATTATTTCTCAAATCGATCCAGTAGTTCCTGAGATTAACGCGTTCAAACAAACAAACTCTTCAGCTATATAATATTAGTATAGATAAAACGGCTCATAACTGTTTTCAATCGCAAATTCGATAAGGTTCCTAAAAATATCATTGATATTCCCTTAAAAGGTCTGTTCATGTAATTACCTATATATAAAATAATAGATGATTTATTAAAAAATATTTCAACAAAAAAGCATTTGTAACTTTAAATTTAACACCAGGGAACTTATTTCACTCCCAGCCCCGTCCCGCCCCCGTTAATTAAATAATTATTATCTTACTCCGGATAAATTAAATTTGTGATAGGACCGACATCCGAATCTATAAAAGCGCTCGCAGAGACAAAAACAACAACTTTGTCTTTCATCATTTCTCTAACAATTTAAGTACAAAAATTATGTAATCTTGCATGAAATAATTAAAAATATATACTAGATTAACATTATTAACTCTTTCGCGGACAGTGAACGCCTAAAACAATAAAATTTCTATTGTTTATTTATATTTCAGTGTCTGAAGTACTGTCCGTGAAAGTGTTAAAGAGAATAAACGGATAATACATTATTTCATTGAAACAACTTTGGTTTTATTTCTTTTAGTAATGGCAGCCAGGTATTTTTCATTTCAATGTCCCTCAATAGTCTATGGTTCTCGGTCCCAATAGACAATTTTCTAGACAGCGAAATTATTAGGTTTTAATATTCTTTACTTTCTAGCTGATAAAAAATTAATAACAACCTTTTTGGGTGATATATAAATTTAAATACATAAAACTTAATGTTGTCCTTGTTAAACCGATTTCTTTAATTTAGATATAGTGCGTGACCTTAACGAGATTACATTTCTTATCAATCCTAATGCGTTGTAATTAAAAACATGTAATGGTTACATTGTTATCATTTGCAATATTAGATATTAATCAATCATATCACGATAGGATATCAATAATTCACCTTCATTTTGATGAGTAGGTATGTTGCTTAGGATAAAATCCTTGTCTTCAAAAAAAAACCGGCCAAGTGCGAGTCGAACTCGTGTACTGAGGGTTCCGTGCCAACTTTAACTGAGTTAGGGAATCCACTTACTTCCACTTAGTAAAATACCACAATATTCCGTTGACAGCAAATATAACTTTGTTTTCCATAGTTGTATTAAGAACAAAGTTTTGTTTGCAGTTGTTGGAAATGTGCTATATCTCAAAAATATCTCGTTTGATCCCGTCCAAACCAATTTACATTGAAAGTATTTGTTAAGATCTACATTACATATTTTTTCAAAAATAACACTCGCTTAGTTTTGAATTTAGACGGGGGGGGGGGGGGGGGGGTTACCACTTTGGAAGCGTCTAGCTATGAAACGTTAGGGTTTAAAATAAAATGGTTTACCGCATGCATAGGTTTGACTAAAGAAAAATTCGGTTTTAGTTTCATGTATAATTGCTGCCCCCCCCCCTTAAATATCATTATTTTTAAATTTTTTATGAATCTTAAAGCAGTTACCAGGATACATTTGCCTACCAAATTTCAACAATGTGATGCTTATAGTTACAGAATAAAGTGGCTGTGTCATACGGACGGACAGACAGTTATCAAATCGACATGTATGCAATGTGTTATTTTTTGGCATTACAACTATTTTTCTCATAATATAAATTGCACTTGTAAAAAGCAACATTGGCTGAGACAGACGAGGAATTGTGAGAGCAATCTCGCAACATTGATGACGTCACGCAGCCTAGAAAGCGCTTCCAAAATTCAACAGGCTTGCTAATGTGACAGTGGCCGAGTGGTGTAGGCATACGCCCGGATAGCGTAAGACACGAGGTTCGATTTCTCGTCTGTCACAGTCAAATTGCTTTTTACAAGTGCAATTTATATTATTAAGTTTGTATAGTGATAAAACTCTATAAAAAATGCAATGATTTTGCTCATATTAATGACACCTAAGATATAATTCAAATATACGATCTGTCAGGTGACTGCTAATAGTTTTCGTGGTTTAAATCATAACATGATTCACTCTTTCATTTAATTCGCTTTCGAAATTTTATGATTCGTAGGTTTTGGTTTGCTTAAAATGAACTGTAATATTAGTCTGAGGAAACTTAATTGGTTTTAGTGTTATTATATTAATTTTATAATGACTGTATGTTTCCCATACATTTGATGGGATTTTTGGGTTCACACTACAGAGGGTGGGTACATATTATACTTTATAGAAAAATTGAAGTGCAAACATAAATTTAGGAACGTGCTTACTAAAACGTTAGTTATCTCTATACTATAACATATTTTGTTATCAGTATTGATGTCTATAAACTTTGTGCACGATCAGTTCAGCTATTAAGAAAGAAAGTTTATTTGTAATTTAAATTAACCAAAAATTCATGTAGGTTTAAAAAAAAACCTATTGTTTAAAGATGTTAAAGATGGCGTTAACAAAGTATAATTACATCTTCTAGGTCACTGATACCGTTATTTATCAATTAGTTTGTGTTTGACCTTGTGTCCGTGATACGTTTGTTTTTGTGATAAGTATACCCAAAATTAATCTTATATTGAACTGCAGCGAACGATTTAATAGCTAGATATTTTCATTTATAAGGTTTTATCACTACAATATAATAGTCCCCCTAGACGATTTCGACTAGACTCCGTTTTTCTTGGCTATAACAATAATGTAAAAATCGTGTCATAACTTTTAAAGTCATATCGGTGAATAAAATTATTTAACAATTTTATTTAAAAAGATCTCAAGAACGATGGATTTCCCATGTAAGTTGTGAGTTTTGTGTTTATCTCATTTTAAAATTAATCATTTCGTTAAAAAGCAATGTAAGTGTTAGAACCGGTATTTTTGGCTACTTATAAACAGGGGCGTGAGCACAAAAAGCTTTATTTTTTTATTTTTTTATTTTACATTAATCCACAGCTCTTAAGACTAAGAAAATAGACAACTTTTCGTATTGTTGACTCTAGACACAAAACCCGATGAATCCAATGAATATACCCATCCCTGTCACTCATACCAGGCCGTGTACGCGTGTGACAGGGATGGCTATATTCATTGGATCGGGTTTTGTGTCCAGAGTAAGGGGGCTGTATTGTGTATGAGAATTGGGTATTTTATAGAGATTGGCCGAGTACTCGGTTAATACTCGGTACTCAGCGGGTTTTTTGATACTCGTACAAGGCCGAGTAACTCAGTTTTAGTGCCGAGTATACTCGGTTTAATTAAAGCAATATATTAAGGTTGATGTCATCTAAACAACAGGGGAGATCTTCCACTATCTCAATTTTGATACTAAACGAGTACCGTAAAATGCTGCAACTTTGCCTGGATTTTGACGTTTTTTCTTAATATCATTGAACGTAATAATTTTTATACATTCTAAAATGTTTAAGTAGGAAAACAGACTTTATGGAATGCCAAATAAGCGCCAAATTTTCTTAAATCAAGTACATTTTTCGTATTACAGCCGTACAAAATCGTAGGCAATGTTGAATCTCAAGGACACAACTTTGCCTAGAAGAATATCTCTGTAGGTTATCTATTAATCGTGTAGTTTATTTTTTCTGTTTATCACAAAAGACCGTTTTTGTTTCTAATAGTCAAATCACGGGCATAAATGTAATAGTTTTTGTTTAGCGAGTGACAGGCAAAGTTGTAGGAGGTACTGCAGAATTCCCATACAAAAAGAAGTTGGATGTAAGGTTGTGCCAAAAATACACAAAAAATATATTTCAAATTCTTTAGTGAGAATATTGTCATATCAAAATAATAGAATACAATTCTTATTCCAAATCATAAGCACCAACCTAGTTACTTATATAATAAAAATATTATTAACAACATAAAAAAAACAAACAGTACCACTTATAGATTGACGACCTGTCTGGTGTAGTGGGTAAGAAATCGCCTACTACGCAGCGGGTTGCGGGTTCGATCCCCCACAATACAAACATTTGTGTGCATGAACATGTCTGTTTGTATTGGTCTCAGTGTTTTCTATGTATATCATGTATGTATTTACAAACAAAAAGTATTTAAGTATTATATCCGTAGTCTGGCACCCATAACACAAGTTTTGAGTAGCTTACTTTGGGACTAGATGGCGATGTGTGGGAATGTCCAAAGGAAAGGAAAGGATAAAGGATAGATAATTATTATTTGGCGACGGTAAAAAGGTAGGTATAAAAAAATATGCAAACAGTACTTCTTATAGATTAATTGTTATTTGGCGACAGTAGGTAGGTATATAAAATAAAAATAATCTACTGTCTTAAAATCGTGTGCTTCATACGACAAAATAACTTTATCACGCAGTAGGTCTGGAGCAACTTCTAAAGATTCCTGAGAATAATCAGAATAATTACGAGCTCCTGGTTTTCTTCTTTTTCTATTTTTGTCAAACCCCATTTTTGTATAAGTAACTGAAATAAAAGTAAGGTTTATTTACTAATGCCCCGTTGCTATATTCAACGAACCGTTATAAGTAACGGTAAATATGTCACAACGGACGACATTAATAGAATTACTTTTGTTTTAATTAGTTCATCATCGGATTACGTCTAGGTATAAGAATTTATTTATATCATTTAAGCGTGTAGAAAAATATGTATATTTGCATATGAAAAAAATAAGTTGCTTATTTTAGGTAAGTGGCCTAACCAACTAGCTTTGCCCCGGACTTCATTCTCTTCGTATTTTTTTAATTACGATTACTAATGAATAAACACAAAAACAAACAACCAATCTTTTATATGATAGGGAATAATCACATTTGCTTATTTTTATTTACCAAAGGATAATTTAAGAATTCATTTCTGATTATAATATTTGACAACCCTAGACCCAGGCAAAGATGTGTCACTTGAGTTTTCAAAACACTGCCCAACATTGCCTAGTGAGAACATTTGATAAAACCATGAGATTTTATCGAAATATAAAACCATACATCAAAAAGAACATATTTTCTTACCCTGGGACGTTATCACAGCACGAAAACACTATTTTTTGGCGACATAATCCCAAAAGTTTTGAGACACCGTAAAATTTTTCGTTCACACAATCTCAATTTGTGCGCTGCTAACGGATAAATCCATGTAGTTACCATAAAATAAAAAACAAAAATGTGTTGCCATACTAATGTTAATTTACTAACAAATGGTAGAAAGAAATAAAAAATTAAGCAGACTGAGATATAAAGATCGGAAAAAAATAGGCAAATTTGCGCTTACTTGGCAAAGTTGCAGCATTTTACGGTAGTAATGAGACCAAATGAGACAAGTTTACGAAGAAAATTCAATATTTAAATTTTAGAAATTAAAATATGATACAGTAACACAAAGATTTCTTTACGTTCTAGTAACAGCCCATTTTTTTTTCATAGACGTTATCACCGTCCGAAAATAATCACTTCATAATGCACGGTGCTTGCTGGTGCACAAAGTAACACTCGTGCTTAACGTGTCAGTTCTGGATAGCTTGTTTGGTGCCCTACCCACCACTCGAAAGGACTTTTGTCTTTTGACAGCTTATTCTAAAGTAATGAGGCTTTTAGTAGCTAGATGAAAGCCATTTCTGCGCGAACCTGTTTGTTGTACTTGTACACCCAAAACAGGTACTTGATTTTGAACCGAGTTACTCGGTTGAAAAAAAAAATGAATGAAGTAATACTCGGTACTCGTTACTCGGCAAAAGTGCGCCGAGTAGCACTATTTACATCTAATATCTAGTATTTTAGATGATCACCAGAAATTAAAGAATTTCAATAAAAATACCATATATTAACGGAATATTCTAAGAAACGTGTACTGAATACGATTGTTTATAATAAACATGTTTGCAGTGTGATTAAATCTGATCTATATGGCATTACCATATTTTTATTCAGTTCAGAATTAGTAGGACTTAGCCTCTAATATTAATATTAATATTGGACACCAATCACATACATTGCTCTGATCCCACAGTAAGTAGCCAATGCACTTGTGTTATGGAAATCAGACACAAGCCACAACGGTGGTACCACAACACCAAGACCCGAGACAATATAGAAAATTTTGATTTCTATATTGACCCGACCGGGAATCGAACCCGGGATCTCACGAGCGGAGACGCCTTGAAACCCAGCGTGCTCAGCCACTACTCCCCGGAGGTCGTTAAAATACCTCAGTTGACGTTAAAGCTTGTCGCCGCTTGCGATTTTGACTGGCCAGTCCTGTTTGGCAAGTTACTGTCCGTTGACCGAGTTTGATAAAATCAATAGTACTGTAACGTAAACATTTCAACAGTGCTACTAACTTATTTGAAGAACGGCCAAAAATTAAATTACAGTTGTCACTTTAAAACGTCATTCCTGCTGTGTACTGGCACAGTGTGACAATTTTTAGGGCTCCGTAGTCAAAAAACGGAACCCTTATAGTTTCGTCAAGTCTGTCTGTCTGTCTGTCCGGATGTCACAGCCACTATTTTCTAAAACTATAAGCATCACACTGTTGAAATTTAGTTGGAAGATGTATCTATATATATTTAATGGAATTTATGGGACCCCACCCCATACATGAAACTAAAAAAAAATTTTTAGGCACAGCCATGCGTGTGGGTTGTCTATGGATAGGTCTATTAAAATGACATCGAGGTTCCTTAACAGTTAAACATTTTCTCTTAAGTCCAACGTTTGCGAGATATACGTTTCCAAAAGTGGTAAAATGGGCGACCCCTCACCTCTTACTTCTAAACTAAGCGAGTGTAAATTTTGTAAAAATAGGTATAATGTAAATCTTCACAAATACTTTCAACGAAAATTGTTAGGATCGAACAAGTAGTGTTTGAGATGTAGCACATTTGCAACAACCGCAAACATTACTTTGTTCTTTTTACAAACACTATGAAAAACAAAGTAAATCTGCTGTTAAAAATATTGTTGTATTTGAGCTAAGTGGAAGTAAGTGGATTCCCTAATTCAGTTGAAGTTGCCATGGAACCCTCACTTTTTTTTTACCGCAACCAGTTCTTTTTTTTTTCAAAGTTTATCAGTCGCGCTTCTGCATTAATGCTAACGCGCGACTACATCTATATAAATCTGTTCATTGCGTGAGTCGCGATGCTAAAGCGTGTTTTGATCAATGCTAAAAGTTGCAGTGTGTAAGGGGTGTAACAGATATTTTGACTTATAAATACAGTATGAATGGTGCTAAAAAGCCTTAGGAACAACTGGCTATAGATAGGGTTTTATAATAATTAAAATACTACTCAGCATAATAATAATTAATAGTCTCCCTAGCCGATTTGGACTCCGGTGGCCAGTCACAACGACTAACTGATTGCGCGGGACATATTATAGTCCACACGTGTGTGCGCAAACACAGGTGCACTCTCTATTCCTCTCACTCTCATAGCCCGGTGGGACAGCAATCTGACGCAACAGGAAAGAGATCAGGCGCAGGACCAACGGCTTTACGTGTTTTTCGAGGCACGGAGGTTGACCACCGCCAACTTCCAAACACCGGGCTACCCTAAAAATTTCTGAACAGAAAAACCCACATAAATATTTTTGGCTCGACCCGGGGATCGAACCCGGGACGTCTGGCGCAGGCGTCGCTTTAAAGTGCGACCCTCTTACCACTGCGCCACCGAGGCAGTTAAAAACCGATACTGTATACGATAAATAATTTATAAATCCAGATACAAGTAGCAGAGAGGTTAAATAGACAGTTCAATGATTAATTGACACTTTTGATTGTTGACTATAATTAATGCAGTTGACGCTTGAAAGTGGAACGATTGCTGAAGCAATTCATGCCTGAAGAATATTTATTTTAAATATTTTTTTTACAACATTTTTGGAAACTATGCCTACCTAAATATGCAACGTTAATTAGTTTGTATACCAGACCAAACACACGCTTACACACGCGTATATTTCATACTCAAAAAACCGGCCAAGTGCGAGTTGGACACGCGCATCGAGGGTCCCGTGCCATCTTCAACTAAATTAGATTTCCACTTAGTCAACATATCACAATATTTTGTTGACGGCAAAAAAAACTTTCTTCATCATTGTAGACAAAGTTATGTTTGCGGTTATTGAAAATTACTCTAACACAAAAACTATTAGCTCGATCACGTTAAAACCAATTTTCGTTGAAATTTTTTGTTAAGAATTAAGATCTACATTACGTTTTTTTTTCAAAATTTACACTAGCTTAGTTCAAAAGTTAGACGGGTCACGGGGGGACGCGGACGCCCATTTTACCACTTTGAAAGCATCTATCTCTCAAACGTTAGACATCTAGAGAAAATGGTTATAGGATCCTCGATGTCATTTCAAAAGACCTATCAGAGACATCTACCTACTAAGTTTCAACTGTGTAATACTAATAGTTTCAAAAAAAGTGGTTGTGACATACGGACGGACAGACAGACAGACAGACTTGACGAAACTATAAAGGTTCCGTTTTTTGCCATTCGTCTACGGAACCCTAACAACTCAAAGTCGTTATTCGACGAAAACTAGTGATAGGAATTACTAAACTCCTATAACAGAACAAATAACTGTCTGATTATCCGGCAAATCAATGCTGCACCAAAGCAGTATGGTGTGTAAGTAAAAGTCACGTAAACAATTTCGTATTATACCGCGGGAAAATATCGAGCTGCCAAAAGTTTCGAATTTGACAAAACATTCTGCCATAATAACATAAATCATATCAATCAAACAACTAGCGGGGGACCACTACTAAATACAGTCGATTTATATTGATAGGAAGATGTTATTAAAAGATACAGACATATATTTACTAGTCATATCTATTTACTAACAAGCTCCCTTAATCGATTTACGCGAATTTTGACTGCATCATCAATTTTGTGTGATAAACGTTACACCGATAAGATAAGGCTTAAATTTAGATCAGATTAGCGGAGGAAACAAAGTCTCAAACTAACGCATATTTAAAAAAAAACTCTAAACACGAACTTGACTTAAAATCTGTGTCACAAATGACTAATTCTCAATTATAGATATCGTATTTATTAGGCATTGGAAATCCTCTTACGGTATAAAATGAAATGACAATTTTTATTAATAGGAATCGGACACGTAGTTCAGATATTTTCGCGTGTAGGTCAGACACAGATACTTAAATATTTTTGGTATTTTTATATTTGATTATTTAAAACAATATATATGTGTTATCAATGGGACTAAATAGAACACCCTGTTTATAAACATTTTAAGAACAGTTTAAACTTACTTGATGAATAGTAATCACACCAGCCTGATCCGTATTAGTTTCCATTTTAAAACTTAATCACTAATATCACAGATTGAACAAATATAACTTCAAAATCCAAAATCACATATCACTCATCGTCCAAATCGATATCCCATACACCATTAATGCTTTCTAGCAAAAAATCAATGATGACATCGAGAATTTTGTATAAAAATAAGTTGTAGTACACTATTATCCACCAGTATTCGATTAGGAGTCTAAAATCGTATAGCATTTAAGCACGCGTCCGCTCGGCGTGACGGTCGGTCCGCGAATGGCTCGCGGTCGCGTGAATGATGACCAATGCGTGCGCGGGCGCATGATAAGCGTAATGGATAGTGGTGCAGTGGGCTCTCATTTGTACAGTCCGTTTTTATTTGTAAGTCGAACATTGTAAACAATCGTGACCTTCCTTTCTAACGAAATGAGTAATTGTAAAATACGATGAACACAAAACTCAAAACTAACATAGGCAATTCATCGTTGAATAGTGAGATCTTTTTAAATCAAATAGTTTATTAATTTTATTTGCTGATATTATTTTAAAAGTTATGAAAAGATTGTTTACAATATTACTAGTCTAATAAGAAAAAAAAAGGACTATAAGATAGAGGTAAGTCTTTACTCCAGCACGTTGAAAGAGTTTTGATAAAGTGAGGCGGTATAGCACCAGGAATTTTAAGATTTCTATTCACCATCTTATCATCATCATTTCGTTCCATCTTCAGGACAATAAATTCAGAAACAGTATCCACCATTAAGTAGAAATACCAGCAATATCAAATGGAAACGTTTTGACTCTAAATTTCTCTTACAGCTAAGGATTTATCTTTGGTACCAGCTGAAGTATTTTCTGAGCATTATGATTTGAAAATTTTAAGGAGACAATGAAAATCACAGGGATCGCAGGGTCACACTGGAAGCAGATCGCAAGCTGCGATCGGTAGCTGTGGAACCCCGTTAATCATAATGACGATATGAATTGCACTTGTAAAAAGCAACTTTGGCTGTGTGACAGACGAGGAATCGAACCCTGTGTCTTACGCTACATGCCTATACCAGTCGGCCACCGTCACATTAACAAGCCTGTTGAATTTTGCAATCTCTTACTTTAACGCGTAGGCTGCGTGACGTCACCAATATTGCGAGATTGCTCTCATAATATCTGAAGGAAATATTTTTACGAATATTTATGATATTTGTAAAAATATTTGATATTTAAGATGAACGAAGCCAATTTATAATATCATTTTTTATATTGTTTTTTCACTATACAAACTTAATAATATAAATGCACTTGTATAAAGCAACTTTGGCTGTGTGACAGACGAGGAATCGAACCCCATGTCTTACGCTATCAGGGCGTATTTCTATTCCTATACAGCCACCGACACATCAGCAAGCCTGTTCAATTTTGCAAGTGCAATTTATAATGATGACGATGATCAATGTTACTGAGTTTCCTCTCTATCACGTGATAAGTGAGATAGCCCATGATCAGAAGGTCAGCTGGCGAGAAATTCAAATCAACGTGAACTCTGGTCAGTTTCCTTGTGATTTGATTTATCTGACGGCTGAGATAGTGCCCATATGTGCGATTATGACTATGGTTTGACCCTCAGGTCTATGCTAAGGACATAGTGGCGCGTAAATTATGTATATAACGTCAGAGTTATATCGCTTTTCTGACTTAATTTTTTAATTGTTTTTTTTTTGCGCATTCCAGCAATTTATTTTAAAATAGTACTAAAACGAGACCATTGACATCCTATCGGCTACGGAACCCCTCAAAAATGAAAAATAATATATATTTATTTTAAACTTTATTGCACTGTAAGTTGTACAATTGGTGGACTTAATGCCTAATGGCATTCTCTACCAGTCAACCACCTGGTAATGAATAAAACTAATAAAAGAAAATGGCAGTTAATTCTGAAGAGGGCCAAGGTAAAGATAGTGGGTGCGGAGAGACTTAATACTTATTTCTTTATCAATATTATTGAATATAGCTATGCAGAGGTGGACTCTTAATTGTAACTACCATGGCACAAGTGGAAGAAGGTGTCACTTGAGAACTATAACTTTGTTATGTCCCACGCTTAAGGCATTTTTTGTTGAAATTTACCGGTTATCGAAATAGGTGGAGAGGACATTATTATATTACTTAAATAGTCGAATCCAAAAATAACTCTCTTAATAACTTGTTTTGTACCCATTATTGACACTAAACGTCGCAAATATTTGCAAAATGCGTGCAAATTAAATTAGTGGGAGGTGTGCCAATGCTAGTTACATTATGAAATCATGATTATTTACTGAAATCATGATAATAACAGAGGCTGTTGAAAACAAGTGTCATCTATTAATAAATACCGGTTGGACGCGACTTTTTTCGCGCTTAATTCCAAGATTACTTAAATTTTTCTTTTTACCCACTTTAGGGAAAGCATCTCGGACATAAAATTTTAAGGATAATTTCCTGGATATAAACTCTCTGAATTCCTTTTCAGGATCGATGTGACTATGTCATCGAGACCGGATTATATGCAACATAAAAAGCTTGTTATAATGCATTCTATGCTTTATATTATATATAAAGCTTGTTATATTCTTTATATAAATTCAAATCGATTGTTAAACAATGTTTAATGAGTAAGGATATTATATAATAAATGATAACAATGTATGGTCTAGCTTGTAGGAACATTTAAATTGTAATATTTTTTAAAAGAGGCATTGACAATAGTGACTGAGTTTGTTGCGCAGCTTCTTCTCAGCAATTGTCCCGAAACTGTGGAAGGGCCATTGTTGGGACGTGTATATGTGCTAGCAATAGCCTATGTACAAAATAAATTAATTTTGATTTTTTTAAATTCAAATATGCATGAAAAATGCTTGAAATATTCACGAAAATTGGCAAAATATGAAACCCCATTTAAGGTTTTCGTTTTTTTATGTTCAAATTAGCATACAATGAGTATTGTTTTTTTAACAAGAACATTACATGACATTAAGATTATTCATATTTTTTGTAAACGTAAGCAATCATGTATTTTTGAAAATTCCAGTCATTAGATTGTGTTTCGATAATTCAGAATATTTTTAAACATTAAAAACGTTCGTTAAACATCAAACAAACAGAATTTGAACTTGGGTGCTAACTGCTAACCAAAACTTACCCATTCTGTTAGCACTTATAGTTTCTGGCAAAACTTCTTCCGTCCCATTAACTAAACTATAAATTTGACACAAACAATTTGAAAAATATTGTAAATGTACTGATAATATGCATCATAGCTAGATTTTAGGTAAAATATGCTATTACCGCTTCATCATCATCATCATTATCAGACGTCCACTGCTGAACATAGGCCACCTCCACGGCTTTCCACAGCGACCGATCACTAAAGCGGTCTGCATCCAGTTTGATTCTGCGATCTTTATAAGGTCGTCTGTCCACCTGGTGACCCCTGGTGATCCCCGCACAATACAAACATTTGTGTGCATGAACATGTCTGTTTGTATTGGTCTGGGTGTTTTCTATGTATATCATGTATGTATTTACAAAAAAAAAGTATTTAAGTATTATATCCGTTGTCTGGCACCCATAACACAAGCTTTGAGTAGCTTACTTTGGGGCTAGATGGCGATGTGTGGGAATGTCCAAAGGATATTTAAGGATATCTTGTCGGTGGACGTCCTATGCTTATTACCGCTTAGAGTAACTTAAATAAGCAAATGCATATCTTCTTCTTATGGTGTCGATGGTAGATACTTTAAATTTGTTGTGTCCAGTAATTGGCGACGCGGATTGCCTTGTCGTTAGCACACATAAGGTCTTCTAGCAAGCACGAATCAGGGCACGCCGGACATGACAGCAAATCGGACATGTCTTGTGGAGTGAACCCGCAAACACAGGACAGATCAGTTCCGACGGAAAATCTCCAATTAAACATGGAGTCCTTGCATCTACCCACTTGGGACCGGAGTCTGTTAAGGGACTTCCAAGTAGGTCATGGCAGTTTGTGTCCTGCAGGAAAATGTTCAGGAGGAACAAAAGGAGCAGGCGGTAAGGGGCCGTTCTCCCATAGGACAGGTCTCGCAGTAGAGGGGTCGCGGTCAAGAAGGGAAACGCATTTCATGAAGCTTCTGCGGCTTTTAAGTCTTTGACTGACCGAACAGTAAGCGTGCATTGGATGAAGTGCGCTCGTCACAAAAGCACAAAACGATTGTAGTTGAAGTAGTTCTAGGATATATCCGTGGAAGTTATCTGTTCCTGTAGCATGTACGTAAGTCTTGCCAGAAACAGCTACAGTTGTGCGTTCGTTTATTTAATTTGCTACCGAACCAAATCAAAAATTTGCCTTTTAATATTTTTAAAAGATTTATTTTAGAGTGTTGGTTAAGAACTGCTTTTGTGACACTGAAGAGTTCACAAAAGTTTTTCGTGATGGCCAATTCAAACGAATTGTAATTACCTAATACTTGAAATGTTATCTATTTATTCTCAATTTGACATCATATCTGCGGCTGAATCGGCTGAATCGATTTGGCTGAAAATTGGTGGGGAGGTAGCTTAGAACCGGGAAATGAACATAAGATACTATTTAACCCGTTATAAGGGGCCGGTGCGAAACGGTGGGGGAGTAGTTCACAACCAGAAGAAGGACATAGGATACTTTTTAACCCGTTCGACGGGATCAAAGCTAAGGCGGGACGGAGCCGGGGCGAATCAATCTTCGCTGGGGCCGTTTAACCTTTTAAACTACGGGACTGGACGGGACAGGGGCTGGGGCGGGACAGGAGCCGGGGCGGGACGGGGCTAGCGGCGAAACAAAGTTCGTTGGGTCCGCTAGTCAATCATAAATTTAAAAATATTTTCAAAATTCTTCTTGGGTGAATGCATTGTCCCTTGGGGAATACCACACAGTCACACAAGTATCACTCAAAGACCTCATGTTGACAGTTAGTATTGGCGTCATAGGGTAAAAAAGGTCAGTATATGAATACTATGCAAATATTGCTACAGTAACGTCATCGATTTGTTAATTATGTAGCTAGTGCGTATATCTCGTCAATTTTACTATTACATAAATAAAATATATGAAATATTCATATATCTACGTAATATAACCTATAAACATTAACAAATTGTTTCTATTTTCATCATCATCATCATCATCATTATCAGCCAAAGGACGTCCACTGCTGAACATAGGCCTCCCCCACGGCTTTCCACAGCGACCGATTACTAGCGGTCTGCATCCAGTTTGATCCTGCAATCTTTATAAGGTCGTCTGTCCATCTTGTTGGTGGACGTCCTACGCTGCGTCTTTGGTCAAAGGGTCTCCAAACTAGAACTTTCCTGCCCCAACGGCCATCAGTTCTTCGCGCTATGTGCCCTGCCCATTGCCACTTGAGCTTACTGATTCTCAAGGCTATGTCCGTTACCTTAGTTCTTCTACGTATCTCCTCATTTCTGATTCGATCACGTAGAGAAACACCCAGCATAGCCCTCTCCATCGCTCGTTGCTCGTCGTTTCTATTTTGAAGGGAGTATATTTTAAAATTTTAGATTTGAACAGGAAGATTTAGAGACGATTTTACCAACGTCAGATATCTATACTAATATTATAAAGCTGAAGAGTTTGTTTGTTTGAACGCGCTAATCTCAGAAACTACTGGCCCGATTTGATATTTTTTTTTACGTTGGATAGTCCATTTATCTAGGAAGGCTTTAAGCTATCTATACTAATATTATAAAGCTGAAGAGTTTGTTTGTTTGTTTGTTTGAACGCGCTAATCTCAGAAACTACTGGCCCGATTTGAAAAATTATTTTTATGTTAGATAGTCCATTTATTGAGGAAGGTTTTAAGCTATATAACATAAAGATACGACTCACAAGACCACAGCAGGAATGAAAAATGTTGCGAAAACGGGAGAAAGATATTCCTTTTGAGAGCTTCCGCTGCGTACGCTGCGGAAACCGCTAAAGTTACACAAAAATCATGTATGACAGGATTGTTCAGCATTAAGAGTTCTATAATAAAGTCTGCGACAGCATATGTCTATCTTTTATGGTTGACTTACTACAACCTTTTTTATGTTAATAAATTTGTAAAAAATAATGCATCATTTTTAGAGGTGTATTATACACACAGGTATTTATTCTTATCAAAATAAATACATTCATCATCACGAGCATTTCATTTAGAACAAAGTTGCCGTTTATATCATTTGATTCCAATAAATAACTTAGGAGCTATCACAGTTTTAACACAACTCCGCACCAAAGTAATGTTCGCAGCTTAAGTACAACGTGCGCTTGCGCTAATTATATTATAAAGCTGAAGAGTTTGTTGGTTTGAACGCGCTTATCTCAGGAACTGCTGAACCGATTTGAAAAAATATTTCTGTGTTAGCTTATTTATTGAGAAAGGCTTTAGGATATAAAACATCACGCTGCGACGGGAGGGGAGGGAGCAAACTCAAAACGCGCGGACGAAGTCGCGGGGGACCGCTAGTAAGGAATATTCGTCGAATACAATACAAAACGCCTAACTCGAAAACGTCACCTATTTGTCAGCAATCATTTATGTAAATGTCGTTTTAAAATCGGTCGTTTTATACTTATTCGGTCGGATAAGTCCTATCTCACGTTGGCAGAATCGACTCTTAGTATTGATTGTTGTTATTTAATTTATGCCCCAAAAATTCATCAACATGTCCCAAAATTCCGTGCCCCAACTGGGACCAGTTTGAGAAAAACATTTTTTGTTTCAAACTGCGTTTCGTTTCATTTAGATTGTGTATTATGGAACTATACACGTTAGTAAGGTATCAAGATAATAAAAAAAAACCAGACAAATGAGTCTGCCTCGCACACGAAGCAGCGCGAAATTGGTGTTATGACAGCAACAAAAACACATACTTTGTGAAAATATCAACTGTCTAGCGATACTTGAGATTGAGATACAGCCTGTTGCCAGGCAAACAGTAAAATAAAATTTGACAAATCTGCCACCACCTTGTCCAAGGTGAAACTGACCTAATCCATTTGGAATAGGTACTGTAATATCTTTATATTAGTTATGTATCAAAAACGTTGGAAGACAGATTAGCATTTTGGTATGCGTTGGCAAGACACAGAACAAATATCATTACACAATCAATACCTAATTCAGGCATTTTACAATCTAAAATAGATAAGTGACGCATCTGTCGCCGAGTGAGTTTGAATCATAAAATTAATATTCCTATCGGAAAAGAAGGACAAGTAAAACCTGTCAAAAGCAACCGATTTAAGATGTCAGTAACTAACTTAAGTAAGTAACATTTTATAGCTTAAAATAAGATAACCTTTGGTCAGGTGATTTATACCAAATCTTCCTAAGTTAAACATATTAGTTTACATGCAGCTCTAGTGTAAAACTAAATATTGTTTCTTTATACAAAATATTCGAAGATATGCATTACCCGTGTTCTTCTGTCTTTACTTTTTATGTAAATTAACGTTAATAGAATAGAATAATCAAACTGCGTTCTTTAAATTTAAAGCGCATTGGTAAATATAAATCGTATATCAAGAGGCTTCTATTTCGCTGTAATGAACAACAATCAATTACCGATCAAGTCACCATGTTTCAGGAGAAATATTTCAAAATATACACTATTTAACTTTAAAAAAATTAAAGATATTTCGAGCGAGCCTTCATGAGCTTCCAAACTGACTGACAGCCGCCAAAAACGGTATCTCCCATCTATTTTTATTACACAGTTTGCTGCTAGTGACATCTCGCTCTTGTCGTTCTATTCCAAAGGGATAATAATTTATGGTTTGAACACAAGTTAGAAAAGAAAACCCACGACGTTTAAAATTGGTTTCTTAATTGTAAAAGCAATAAAATAAAATTTCCAAAATCCCCGACTAAAATGCGTAAGCGTACTAAAATATTTATCCCCCTTGTTTTAATGAGAATAAGAATTATACTTGAAATGAGTGGTTATTATGCAGGTAGCCCCTATATAAGAACGATCGCCAATAAATGAATCAATTGCAGAAAACTGCATGTCAATCGGTCAAGCCGTTCTGGAGATACATGGGAACATTCGTTTACGCACACAAACACAACTTCCTCTCACCCCAAACGCATACATACAAGTTGGCAAATACCGAATATCCTGGGTTCCATACAATATATTCATAGTTGCGTGGAAATAATGTCACATATGTATGTCAAGTCGTACCAAGTAGTCAAGGAAATGGCATGGGATCGATCAAAATGGAAAAAACTCCACCGACAAGAGTATAGCTCTTAAATAAGAAGAAGAAGAATGTTTGTGCTAAAAATTTGACGATGTGTCCTTACTCACATACTCTTGTATTAATAGATAAATCTATACTAATATTATTAGGCTGTAGAGATTTTTTTTTTTTGATAGATAATTTATCGAGGAAGGCTTTAGGCTATAAAAAATCATGCTGCAACGGGAAAGTAGGAAACGCGCAGACGAAGTCGCGGGTAGAGTACCGAAAGAAGAGATAACTGTTTGGAGCCGATAAGATTAATTGGATTAATTTGTATTGCGCAATGCTCATAAATACTTAACTACGTATTTAATGTTTTTAATTTTACAACTACTAATGACCAATATTACATCAAACGCATAGTATTATTCTATATCAGTTTTATCATTAATAGCTAATATGAGCTATTTGCGTGAAATTCACACATTTCACCGCGTGATTTTAGGGTCACAAATAACGAGGAAGATAACCTATTAAACGCGTATTCATATTCAGGGCTGTCAAAACATTGTTATTTGTAATCCTTACTTTTTAACACATACTATGTTTATTTTTTTTAAACTAATAATTTGTTCACGGTATTCGTTAAAGCCGTTAGTAAGTTACAGATTAAAGTTTCAAGTAGTTTGTGGAACTAAGAAATTTGACCGCTGATTCATTCGCAAATTAAAAGTATAAATGAATTAAAATAATGCAAACAGTATAAAACTAAGTGGGTTAATGTTTGACGCCACATTCTAATCATTTCCTGCATTATAGTGCACGTACCGGTTAATTGATAGGGCTGTGAAAACATACCCAAAGATATATTTTTCTATAAAAGTTGGTAAAAACTTAAAGTTCCAAATGGAGTTGCTCTTGACTCTAGACTACACCTGATTTGACTTAGGTAGAGTCAACTCTGACTTACAAAATGTGCTCAAAGATTATAATTAAAATAAAAACTTATAGTGAGTCTCCTTCCTATTTACCCATTCGGCACTCATGTTATTAACTTTTGCAGCTACGTCCATGTCCATGCACAAATATCGAATTATTTCGGACTTTCATCTTCATATTTACCTTTTTCGTGTTTATTTTTGTAATCAAAACTATCTTTTATCCATCTCCTTTGCCAACACTTCTTTGAATCATGGAAATCGATTCAGCCACCTTAGCGTGAAAATGGAAAACAACATACATTCACGCTTTCTAACTTATAATTGCGAAAGTTTGCAACTCTTTTACGTAAAAACTACGCGATAAGTTTTGATGAAACTTGACAATAATATAGCTCATACATCAGAAATATCAGAACAGCACATAGGCTATACATAATTCGTTACGATAAATCTTCAGATCCGACATTTACATTAAGCCGCGGCTTGATCGACAGCCCTAACCCGTGCGAGATCTGACACACATATCTGCGACTTTGACTGTGACATTGACGCAGCCAGACGGCCTGTGTCTGCTAACCTGTTTGACCACTTACGCCTGTAATACTTTATGGCTTTTTCACTTTTTTTGCACAGAGATGGAAGATGGCGTGTGAGGTATTGCAGTTGTTTTAGGGCGTAATTTACAACCGTTGTACACATACGATAAACATAATGAATATACTTAAAGACGTGAGCTCTCAAAATACTAATAATACCAGTCACCCTAGCCGATTTCGACTACGGTGGCCAGTCACAACGACTAACCGAATGCGCGGGACATATCATGGTGCACAAGTATGTGCGCGAACACAGGTGCACTCTCTATTCCTCTCACTCTTATAGCCCGATGGAACAGCAATCTGACACGACCGTAAAGAGATAAGGCGCAGCTGCGCAAGACCAACGGCTTTACATGCTTTCCGAGGCACGGGGCTGAAACACCGCCAACTTCCAAACTCCGGGCTACACTGAGAATTAATGAACAGAAAAACCCAGGTACATATTTTTGGCCCTACCCGGGGATCGAGCCCAGGATCTCTGCACAGGCGTCGCTTTAAAGTGCGACCTTCTAACTGCTGCGCCACCGAGGCAGTCTCAAAATAAGTATATATAACAGTCAAAACCTTCCAAATCTACACGTTTCGTACTTTTACAAATAAATACTAAAACTCAGTTGCACTATCAACTTGATTTAGGTATACCAAGCATCAAATATACTATTCCGTCCATTTTGCCTCGCCATATTCGGATAAAAATAGCTGTCCAACTCGACACGAAAACTTGGCCAACGGTTAAAGATAGGTTTGGTATGATTATGGTTATGGTTATTATATACGTATATAACGTAAACTCAAGCGTTGGCTTACAAGATTCAGGGTAGCGGTTAGGGAGGCATTCAAAAACTTGGTACTCAGGATTTTGGGATAGGAAATACCTGGAATAAAAAAGATATAATAAGTAACATAATAGTTACTAATAGTTGATATCATAAACAACTGATGGATAACTTTATTTAATAGGCTTTATACGATATGACTAATAGTAAAAAGTGCACACACATTTTTTGACGTTGACTGTACCTATTGTAAAACGTTACGCTTATTACAAACCATTTTGTTAAAGGGTATTGTTTATTGATTTATGAATTAATTTAAATCAAAAAGCGTATTGAAATGCATTTTCATTATATTTATATTTATATTTTATTTTATTTTAATTGCTTTAATGGATTCAGTATGATAAACTTACTGTAGATTTCTTTCCTACTTCTGTATTAATTGTTATACTAATAGTCCCCCTAGCCAATTTGCTACGGTGGCCAGTCACAACGACTAACCGACTGCGCGGGACATATTATAGTGCACAAGTGTGTGCGCAAATACGGGTGCATTCCCTATTCCTCTCACTCTCATATCCCGATGGGACAGCAATCTGATCCGACTGGAGAGAGATCAGGCGCAGGACCAACAGCTTAACGTGCTTTCCGAGGCGCTACCCTGACAATATCTGAACAAAAAACCCAGGAACATATTTTTTTACCTGACCCGGGGATCGAACCCAAGACCTCTGGCGCAGCAGTTAAAGTGTGACCCTCTAACTGCAGCGCCACTGAGGCAGTTGTTCTACTAACTAATCATTGAACTATTTAAAAGCAACTTTTATCACCGTCTGTGCAAATTAAACGTGGGCATCATTAATATCAGCAGGGGGTGTCACTCTGATGTTTTAGTACGCGCGACCGATGCGGTGCTCCGAGCGGAAACAACAACCAGGCTGTTTCGCGGGCCGCGCCACACGCACAAGTTAACCGTTTCAATAGAAAATAGCCAACTTAAGCTGATTGCCTACTTATATACTTTTTAGGGTTCCGTAGCCGAATGGCAAAAAACTGAACCCTTATAGTTTCGTCAAGTCTGTCTGTCTGTCTGTCCATCCGTATGTCACAGCGATTTTATTCTGTAACTATAAGCATCACACTGTTGAAGTTTGGTAGGAGTATGTATCCTGTTAACCGCTTTACGATTCTAATACAAAAAATTAAAAAATATGTCATTTAAGGGGGGGGGGGGGGGGCTCCAATACATGAAACTAAAACAAAAAAAAAACAAACCTATACGTGTGGGGTGTCTATAGATAGGTCTTTTAAAATGACACCGAGGTTCCTAAAACCATTTTCTTTTAAAGTCTAACGTTTCATAGCTAGACGCTTCCAAAGTGATAAAATGGGCGTCCCCCCCATCTAACTTCTAAACTAAGCGAGTGTAAATTTTGAAAAAAAAAAAAATGTAGATCTTAACAAATACTTTCAATGAAAATTGGTTCGGACGGAATCGAACGAAATGTTTTTGAGATATAGCACATTTTCAACAACCGCAAATATAACTTTGTACTTCATACAAACAGTATGAAAAACAATGTTATATTTGCTGTCCACAAAATATTGTGGACAGCAAATATAACATTGTTTTTACTAAGTGGAAGTAAATGGATTCCCAAATTCAGTTAAAGTTGGCACGGAACCCTTACTGCGCGAGTCCGACTCGCACTTGGCCGGTTTTTTCGTGCAATGTTTACTCATAATAACCATAAATATTATACATGAAATATCATGAAATAGCAACTTTTATCACCGTCTGTGCAAATTAAACGTGGGCATCATTAATATCAGCAGGGGGTGTCACTCTGATGTTTTAGTACGCGCGACCGATGCGGTGCTCCGAGCGGAAACAACAACCAGGCTGTTTCGCGGGCCGCGCCACACGCACAAGTTAACCGTTTCAATAGAAAATAGCCAAATTAAGCTGATTGCCTACTTATATACTTTTTAGGGTTCCGTAGCCGAATGGCAAAAAACTGAACCCTTATAGTTTCGTCAAGTCTGTCTGTCTGTCTGTCCATCCGTATGTCACAGCGATTTTATTCTGTAACTATAAGCATCACACTGTTGAAGTTTGGTAGGAGTATGTATCCTGTTAACCGCTTTACGATTCTAATACAAAAAATTAAAAAATATGTCATTTAAGGGGGGGGGGGGCTCCAATACATGAAACTAAAACAAAAAAAAAACAAACCTATACGTGTGGGGTGTCTATAGATAGGTCTTTTAAAATGACACCGAGGTTCCTAAAACCATTTTCTTTTAAAGTCTAACGTTTCATAGCTAGACGCTTCCAAAGTGATAAAATGGGCGTCCCCCCCATCTAACTTCTAAACTAAGCGAGTGTAAATTTTGAAAAAAAAAATATAATGTAGATCTTAACAAATACTTTCAATGAAAATTGGTTCGGACGGAATCGAACGAAAAGTTTTTGAGATATAGCACATTTTCAACAACCGCAAATATAACTTTGTACTTCATACAAACAGTATGAAAAACAATGTTATATTTGCTGTCCACAAAATATTGTGGACAGCAAATATAACATTGTTTTTACTAAGTGGAAGTAAATGGATTCCCAAATTCAGTTAAAGTTGGCACGGAACCCTTACTGCGCGAGTCCGACTCGCACTTGGCCGGTTTTTTCGTGCAATGTTTACTCATAATAACCATAAATATTATACATGTTTAGTATATGAATATTTTCGTAAGTAAAATAAATTACAATACAAGACGATTACAACCCTCCGACCAGTCAAGGCCTCAAACAGGGATAATGTTACGCGTTAAAAAGAAACACGCATTCTCGGCAGATGAAATAACCTTGAATGGAAGTAGTCCTGACTGAATTGCATTTTTTTTGCGTTGAAGCGAAGAGATGCTTTTTTTTAACTAGTCTCAAAGGAGTGGCAAGCGACAAACGTTGCATTCTGATTTTATCAAGTAAGGCCTCTGACTAGGCTTAATATCATCCGATATTAGTCGGGACCAACTGCTTATCGCGCCTTCCAAAGCACGAAAACACTCGTGATATACGTCACTTATATGGTCAGTATGGTCACGCATTCAAACAAGACGGCGCCGTAAGTTGCTTAACTTCGGTATAACAACCAAAGCAAAGCGCTACCACCACTACGCTACAAGCACATTGTTCTTTATTAAGTTGACCAATTTAGAAAAATAGCGAGGAACTTGTTTATATCGCAGGATCACACTGGTCGCTTTCGGAAGTATGAGCGTGTTTCGAATAAGTGTGGGTGATAATATTACTTATTAATAATAATAAACGCTCTATAGACTCACCCATCAGCATATTCTAGAACAGCAAACGCGGAAGGGGTGTACCGCGCGCATTACAGCTCACCGTCACCGGGTTAGCGCCATTTTGTTTCCTGTTGACAAAACAGTGTGTAGAATTAAAAGAGAAGGAAAAACTACGTTGTTAACACTTTAAAAACTGGTACTACTGAAAGTAGTCGGTGGATGTGACAAAAAATGAGGTCCATCAAATACTATAACATATTTACAGCAGGACTAATTGGTAACTTGTAGAAAAATTAAAACTCGTCCCAACTAGGTCACGTTACCAACTAGATTACGTAACGTAGGACGAGTTGTTGAATTACCCCCTAAACGAGGTGAGTAGGAACTAAATAAAAGTAAAGTAATAGGATATAAACGGCCTATTTCATTATACCCTTATAAATCTGCTTAGCGTATCTGTCCAATACTTCATATAAAATGATGTTCCATTGTTATTTGTTGGTTATTTTAGTGCTTTTTTGGCGATGATGAAACAGGTTTGCATCACTGCTAAAAGTATTGCTGCTGAAGAGAAATGGGAGAACAAAAAAAGTTTTTTCAAACATGAAACGCATTATTTTATTATTCAACAATTAATGTAAAAAAAACTCATTAAAACTTAAAAAGGGACACAAAACGAAAAAACCGATTTTTTAAGGAATTTATTTATAAAGAACTGCTTACATTTATATCACCTGAGCAGGGCTTGAAACCGGTTCAAGATATACCGGTTTTATAACGGTTAAACCGGTTTTACCGTAAAATTTCGTTCCGGAGCGGAACCAAATAAGAGCGATACTGTGAACCTAAATAAACAGGTTAATTCGTAGTCGCTCGCGAATATTGCAACGCGACTTGTTTTTAAACCAAATTTACTTCAAAAGATGTTAAACTAATTATCAGATGCTTCAGAATTATTTCTATTGCCATTATATTGTTTAATATTATAATTTAAAGTTACAAAAATAATTTGAGGAAATACCACTGTACGTATCTGATAGGATATATCAACAAAATACGTTTTATTGAATAAAAACAAACGTCAATGCGCTCACCGCACGCAGATCTTAACGAAGTTGAGGTGGTTGTCCTGGCTGAACGAAAAGTTAAACCGATTAATGAAAAATACCCATATTTTTCCGAACCGGTTTAAAAACAGGTTCAAAGGAACATAACCTTTTTCAAAAAGTTCCACCTGTATTTTCGTTAAACCGGTTCAGAAAAAATACCGGTTTCCAAGCCCTGCACCTGAGCTCTTATCTATATACAAACAAAGTTGAGTTATTCTTGGGTTACTTTGCTTGTTATGTCCATTTGGTGAAAATAACTTTCCACCCTATCTAAAAAGGTTTAATTTCTTACCAAGGTTTTCTTTTCATGTATTTAATTCGAATCATTTAAAGTATAGGAAAACTTAATTTAACATATCCTATGTGGACACGCTAAAAATCTTGGCGTGTCCATATGACGAAATAATAACAAGTAATCATATTTTTTAGTTTCATTAACTTGTCCAGCCTCTTGAGTTTAGTTGGTGAATAACCCATAAAGTTCATGCACGTTAATGGCAGCTGAATTGTATTATTATTTGTTACTAAGTAAAAAGGAACCCTCTTCAGTGCGCAAGTCCGACTGCACTTAGCAGTTTTTTTATAGATACAGTAAAAATTTATTTTAAATTCTCAACACAAGTGACACAGCTTTTATTATTATGATTTTCGTGTTAATAATTACATAATCAAAAAATAATGCTTTTAAAACTTTTACCTGTAGATGTTGCTCCGTTTAATACACCAAAGAACTCACATGAACAGTATCTATTGAAATCTTAACACAATACACAGTGACTTCACACAAAAAGATACTGATAAAAGATTACAGCGTACAAAGATCGCATTTTAATGAGTAAAGAATAATGAGAGAATATTGCATACTCTTACATCAACACAATGATTGTGAGATAATTTTATGTATACACACACTTTAACGTTTGTTATGTTTCAAGACCAAATACTGTTTAAAAAAATATATTAATAGCTTGTTTCACCGTCAAGTAATCTGCACTAATGAAAGTATAATTCAAATATCTTTTCATCTTTTCACATGAAGCTTGAACAGAGAATGTCATCGGTTTCTTGGTTTATTTATGACGTGTTTACTTATTAGGACATTGTGAAACATGCGATAAGTATGTTTCATTTACAATTTAAAAAAGTATGCAAATATAGTGTCTTTGAAAAGTTTTTTTAAAGGTGTATTATTGTTATTCTTGACCTTTGCTAGTCACGTTGTAGGACAAAATAAAATATTGGTACAAAACTTTGTTATTATTCTAGCGTTCATACATCAGCAATGAACTCCAAGACAAAAGAAACAGGTAAGTACCTGTTTCTTTTGTCTTGGAGTTCATAAGTAAGTACTAGTAAGGATAGTAAGTACTAACTATACAGTGAAACCTTGAGTGTTTTTTTCACCCAAAGCAATACTTCTTTGGCAAAAAAAAATATTGTTTAGCTATTATAATATCCAGAACTTTATCAGTGTTAATTTTATTATGTAAACAGTAAAATCAGATTAAAATTGATTAGGAAGATGGAATATCTCTTCTATACTATTATTAATTTGTGTAAATGGTTTTTAATTAGACAAGGATGAAATTAAAGCAATATGCATTAAATAATGCAAAAGCTGAATGTTGCTTCATACCAAAAGGTCAAGAGAATGGTGAAAGATCGTAAAGAATGGAAAAAACTCCACCGACACAAACCTAGCTCTTAAATTAGTTTATGATGATGATGAGGGGTAAAATGGGAGATGAAATTTTATCTTGCAAACCAACATACTAGTTTTTTAGTGAAATAAAAGATATTGCTTGCCCCTACACATTGTTTACTTAAGTTCCTTTAAAGTATGTCAAAAGATAAGATATCAAATCAATATAATCTACAGAGCTACAACACATACTTAGCTTGAGATTACAAATTAATCATTTGTAATAATTGTATTCCATTACCTCCTACATATTGCATCTCAGGACTGGCTTTTCTAGTAAATAATATATAGAACCTAGGAACTACCCGTTCATGATTCTTATCAGAAATTGTGGTGGTCATTCATCAATTTGTGTGAAATTACAGCTGTTGCTGTCTGGGCAAAGGCTACACAGTGGCACTTATCTTCTATCTAAACATTTACATTAGGTAAACAACCCAAAACCTGTTTCTATTGATGCTCCGAAACCATTTGAAGGTACATTGTTAGGTCTTTTATCTTAAACACTCGGAAATCTTTTCGTTAAGATGCTGATAACACAAAAAAACTGTGTCTTACAAGTATAGCACTCGCATAAATTACGGTAATCACAGTTTTTATACGAAATCTCACTAAAAAATCGTGATGAGGACTCGACCTTTGTAAAAGTACATGGAAATACGCAGATTCTTTGGCTAGATTGCGCATGATCGCAAGGGATTACTTACCAACGATGAATCCAAGGATGTTATTGCAGATATTTCCTAAGTTATATATGGAATTCAATACGAAAAATGTAAAATTCACGTCCAAAACGATACAAGGAAGCTGCGAAAATGACAGGTGTGGACAGATGATGCAGATGATAGATAAAAAAATATGACAACTTCTGTGTAGTGTTGCCAACTATAATTTTACGAACCCACTAAATGTGGCCGTATGTTCCACCAGAAAATCACTAAACCCAGCGGTCTCGCAAACCACCAGAAAACCACTAAGCAATGAGCCGTTTTCTCCCATCACTTTATAGCTCATTAGATGGCGTTGGGATAGTTTTAGAATATATATTTTTCACGTTGGCAGAAAACCATTAACAAAGAAAAAAACGTGCGTAAGTAAATATTTTAAAATGCGTTATTGAACTTAACTATCAGGTTCTTTATTTACTTAAGGTACACATTATTATTGTATTACTTTTTATTATTAACGTTGGTAAAATCCAACTACCCTCTGCTATGCCACCACTTGTAATGTGTAACCAGTCCTTTAATTCTGGGTCACGTAACTTTTGGGTATACTGTGGTTTAGGCATAAATAATTGAACATGATCATTGAACAATTGGTACTTAAAACCTCGCTGAATATAATACTTTTACTCGAAAAGTAGGTAACTCTACGTACAACAGCACGTCATGGTAATAAAATCAAAGACAAACCAAAAAAATACAGTAACCAAAGTCCATAATCGTTATCGTGTAAGAAATTGACCATCCTAACCACCAACTAATCAAGGGAATTCCCACCACCACCTTAGTTCTGTTGTGTTGCCTTCACAACAAAAATATATACCCTTTTTTAATCATCTATTTATTACTGAGTATTTATGTTAATTGTACTAGTGAGTGCTTAGTGGTTGTTGTGGTGCATTACCACTAATTGAAGCAATCAAAGACTCTAGAAAAATCCACTAGCCACTAAATCCAATATTTATTCGCTAAAAGGATAGTCTCAACCACCAGAACTAGTGGAAAATCCACTGAGTTGGCAACACTACTTCTGTGTTAGCGCATTCCGTTCTAGGCGATTCTGAATGTAATTTTATGTAAAATTAATTGGATGCATTTTAAAGATCTAGGTCTTGTTATTCTCGCTCGGCACCATTAACATTACAACAATGTACTTAAAAAAAATGCTTTGCTTTTTATATCTATTCAAATGGCGTTTTTATTGAACATTCAAATGATTTGGTACACAATCATAATCGAACAAGTCGGGAAAACACTAAATGTCATTTGTGAAAAAAAAAACTCGCGCGCCATTGTTCGCGCAAGACATATTTATCCACTTATAGAAAATTATTTGCAATTTTTGTACTGAATTCAGGAAATATCAACGAACATTATTATACAATGGGTGTACCTGGAATACCAGAAGACAACCTGCCACCTTGTTGGTTCGACGACGTGCGCATGAACGCGTTGTTTGCGCCTTTTCGAATAAAGGCTGCTAATCCAGAATCTTGGGATATGAAAATGAAATTTTGGTCTGATATGTTGAGACAGTGGTGCAAGTGTAAGAAAGATCCGATAATATCTGCGGCTGATGCTAAATTTGCGTTTCAGCGCAAAGGTCGGACGCCAGCGTGCATTGATATTGTTGTTGAGGAGATGTGTCGGTAAGATTTTGTTTATACTTTTCCTAGGCCTCAAACGCGCGCTTTGAAAGAATATAAGCACTACAGCCCATTTAGAACGAGAGGCAATTTTTTCATGCTGAATATCGGAACACATTGATAAAGAATCAGGGTCAAAATATATACCTAATATTCCAACTAATAAAATCCGTTGAAGGTCGTGCATGCACGATTAGCGTAATCTTTGTTCCTGTATCTATCTATACACGCTTACAGATGAGTTTGTCTTTATTTGAAGTTGTAAATTTGTATGGGTCATTCCACAAAACTTCCTTAATGTAATAAAGTAATTTTATAATGCTTCCACTTATTTATCTGTATATATTTCGTCTGCATTATTGTATTCCAGTTCTAACCATAAACCAGCCATAAGATTTGTCTGCACTTTATAAATATATAGACCAAAATATTGTTTTTTTTTTGCATTTTTTTTAAATATGTTAATATTTGTATGGGTATCTGCTGCAAAGGGTTTTTTTTTTATGTCAAATTGCCTTTTACCTGGCCTGGACTGAAAACACTTTCATTGCTTCTATTAAATTAGGAAAAGGGTGCAAAGGAAGAGCTCTACCCCAGTGGTATTGTAGATTAAACTTATGGACTGAACCCTTTTTTTACTGAGTTTGAAAGTTGCATAATCAAAGATCTAATGTATCAAATCACTGAGCAGTTCAATTGTATGTGAACAAAATAATTAAATTTACAGCAGCGGAGACCTCTCCCCACTCTCTAAATATCACCAGATTCTACACAATGGCCCTGAAGGTTGGGTCCGCTGGGGAGCCCGGTTAGCATTCAAGCCAGCTGCGTTTGCTCTCACTGCAGTCTCATCATTGCTGCCCGGTCGACAAAGTGTAGACAATGATGGGCTGCCGAAAGCCAGTATCGATTCTACACAGAGATGGGTGCTGGAGAGTGCTGTTAAGGTATCAAATTGATATGAGATTTGTGTGTTTTTACATAAGTGTGTGTGTTGCTGCTCTATTTATAGATTGAGATAAAAGGTATATACATTAAGGAAACTATCAGAGTGACTCAATTCAGTATAAAAGTGTCATCTGTATTAGTAAACTTGATATTTGTTTAGTTAAAAACACATTCAGTTACTCTTCAAGGCCTATAACTAAGTATTGGTATAACACAAAAGTAGAGATAGAAATGTAACTATAGACAGAATCAGAATATAGAATAAATAGTTTCGGCGTTCCTCAAGGAAGTGTTCTTGGAACTTTACTGTTCCTCATCTATATTAATGACCTGCCTCAAAATTTTCAAAAAAAAATGGTGCAATGACAGTACTGCTATTATTAAATGTGACGACCTAAAGTAGTATGAATTTGACATAAATAATACTTTAAATGACATTATCCAATGGCTGAACATAAATAATTTAAAATTAATTTGCTAAAAACCAAAATTATTCATTTTTATAATAAAAAAAACCGTCTAATGTCATGATACATCATAATAAACAAAAAATTGAACAAGTTCACACAACAAAGTTTCTTGGCATTACCATTGATGACAAATTAACTTGGACACCTCACGTTGAAGAAGTTTGTAAGAAGTTGAACAAATCAGCCTATGCTTTGTTCAGAATTTCAAAGAAAGGAAAATTAGAAGCTCTTTTATTAGCTTATCATCATGGCCTAGTCACACCCCATTTAAATTATGGTGTTATATTTTGGGGTAATTCGGGAGATAATTATAAAGTTTTTAAAGCCCAAAAAAGATGTTTAAGATCAATGTTTGGTTCCAGTTATAAAGACAGCTGTGTTCCTATTTTTAAAACATATAAACTGTTAACGCTTCCATGTATTTATATATTGGAACTTTGAGCTTTTGTGAATGTAATCCACAGTTGTTTACAAAAGTAGCGGATATAAGAATGAGGTCAATTCATATAAGAACCCAGTATATACAAAAGTTGGTAACTGGAGGCCACAAAACCTCTATGGTGGACAAGAGTGTAATTGGAATGACTCCCATTATATTTAACAAATTGCCGGATGTTTTAAAAAAATTAGATTCAGCGACATTTAAAAACAAATTAAAACAACTACTGATAGAAAAATGTTATTATTCAGTTAAAAACTTTTTGAATGATATTTTATTATAAGTAAATTTATTTTAAATTAATTAAATGTATTTTTCTCGTATTTTATTTGTAAACTGAATCACTATTTTATTGTACTAAAATATTGTATGTCTAATAAGGCAGGTCACAGTGAGACATCATTTTTATTAAGATCTTATGTACCTGTGTACCAAACCAAATTTGATATGATTTAGACTAAATATGACTATAATTACACCAATAGAATTTCATAGTTCCATAAATTTGCTTATTCAAGGAACAAGCAATGGAATTGCTGCACAACTACCCACCTGATGCTGAACGCATTGGCACTATCGAGGAGCTGATGAAAAACTGTGCGTTTCAAAACGGGAGGGAAACATTTGAAGTGTTGCTGGGGTGTCTGGTGGCTCAGGGGATTGCAGTTAAGAAGGATGATATTGTTAAAATTGGTAAGTGTATATTATACAATATTTAAACACGGACTTGTGGAGTTATAAGTAGGAGTGCTAGGAAGTATATTTTTATAACCCGCGACTTCGTCCGCGTGTTTTGAGTTTGCTCTCTCTCATCCTGTCACAGTGTGATGTTCTATAGCCTAAAGCCTTCCTTGTTAAAAAAAGCTATCCAACACAACAATCCTTTTTCAAATCTGTCCAGTAGTTCCTGAGATTCTGAAGTGCATAAACAAAAATTCTACAGCTTTATTATATTATAGATTTAAAAAAAAAACTTCTATTCCAGCCGGTCCAGACAAGAAAGCGACACCGGTGACAGAGACAGACGAAGCTCTAGTCAAACTGATGACAGCGGAGAGCCGTCTCGAAGCGGAACTGACGAGACTGAACCGTGATGTAACTTCCGCTGAGAGCGATGCCAGAGCTGCTATGCAGTTGGGGAATAAGATTGCTGTGAGTATTTGTATATTTTATGGTTACTTAAGATATGCAGGGTGTAACAAAAGACTTAACGAAGCCAAGACTTGCATTCAGTATATCAAACCTAATCGTATGTTACAGAAATAATAGTTGGGAAACGAATTTAATTTTAAGGCATTAAAAATAATCATTTATTTAATAGCCTCAATGTATATGCGCACGGAGCGTTCAGGCGTAGCGACGCGCGCGCACACAAAGGACGCGTAGGGAGGGCCGCCATATTGGATTTATAATGACGTTTCTTAGCTAGCCATGCACTGTATGCTAAATACCCTCTGCATGGGACATTTCAAGTGAAGCTCAGAAAGTAATACGTTTTGATATTCTAAATACGAGACGAAAACTCCCGGGTGTCAATTATTTATAGTTTTGGAGAAAAAAAAATTCAAAGTTGGTCAAAACTTTAAAATAAAAAATCAAAAATCTTAAATATTTCTAAATTAAACAATGCGTTTATCAATTCATTTGCATCAAGTTATTGCATGTTTAAAACTACATCTTTCGATCTTTGTTGCTAGTCGAAAACGTAAACGTAAAGCGAAATAATATTGTTTTTTTGTTTTGACGTTTTTATTTTATTTTCTCAATAATTTCAACAAAGGAGCATCCAAAATTCTAATATGATGTAGAGAATTTACCTTTTATCATTACAAATAAATTCAGCTGCCAACAGCGTGGGATATCGGAGATGTTAATAAGACATTGATTGACAAGCTAAGTTGCCTGTTGATTTTGAATAGCAATATTTTAATAAATTAACTTTGCTATGAATTTGGAGTCAGGCGCTATAAGACAAAACACAAAACTAAATTGAACATTGCAAAGCTGTGTTTTGTGGCTGTTTGCGGGTTTCAGTGATTAATTGTAACAGTTAAATAAAAATATTTCTGTAACAATTATATAAAAAAAATATATTATTAATACTTTCATACTACATACTTTCTGAGCTTCACTTGAAATGTCCCATGCAGAGGGTATTTAGCATACAGTGCCATGTATTGTCATCAGAACTCAGAGAGTGTGCTGAATTTCATCCTAATCGAAGACCGGGAAGTGGGTCCAAGATTTTCTTACATAAATCGTTACAAGTGACGCTAATATAAGCGTGTTAATCTTCTTCTATTTTCTAACTAACATATAAAATTTCCATGTCACAATGTTAGTTACCGTACTCTTCCGAAACGGCTTTACAGATTCTTACCAAATTTTATATGCGTATTCAGTAGGTCAGAGAATCGGCTACCATATATTTTTCATACCCCTAAGTGATAATTTTAGTTCACCCTTATTAATATTATTATTATTTTATTTATGGACGAAATTTTATGTTTTTAAAATGTGTCATTTAAAAATACATACAACCCTAAATTTTTATCAGCAACACCTATTTTTTTATAGCCATTTTAGTAATTTAATATTTTTTCATTCCGCTCGAAAAAACTTGTAAAATTACGAGGCTGGGCGAGACGGGGCCGGGGCGGGACGGTGCTAGGGGTGAAGCTCGCTGGATCCGCTAGTAATAAATAAATTCTTACCGCTTCAAAACGCCTAAAGACACCCTGTATCTATGTATATCCCAGGCTAAGAATCATCTCCGACGCAAGCTGAAAGCTCAACAGCGCGCCGCTCGCTGTGAAGGCACCCTCGAGAACGTTCGCCATCTGCTGCTGCAGACCAGGGAGGTGGACGTCAACGCTGCCATCGTAGACACTTACAAGTGAGTTGGAATAATGAGTTTACCTGAACTGCATTCTATATACGGTCAAAACATTTTAACATAAAATATTTTAACTGTTTCTTTGTATCATAGAAACATGACATTAACATTTTTTTTTGGAAAATCAACTTTACAGCAACTTGGCAATTAAAAAACATTTATGAACGTCATCAGCTTCGCCACACTTAATTCAATGCCCAATCTTACTTTTATAAATATTTTAATTGATAAAATAAAATAAAAACTGAAAAAATACCCTTATCTCTAATTTTAGTAAAAACTAGCATATGAAACCCCAAACTGTTTTTAAAAAAAAACTATTAGTGCTGTTTAGATCCTTTAAATATTATAATTTAAAAAGAGGTGACCTTATTATAAGGTAGAGCTTAGACCTTCACCTCTCTAGTTACTGTTGAGAAATGGACGTCCTGTGAATATGTTTTTATGTTACGACAATATATGATACCAATCCGAGCTTTTGAGCTAAAAAGTGCAATACCCTTTTTAATATACTGGCTAGAAGGTGAACGTCCTACACCATCTTTCTATTTCTCACTGGATATGTGGACGTCCCTTATGTAGCACGCATGTTGCTGGAAATAGGGTGACTACATCAAAAAAAAAAAAACAAAAAAAACATATTATAATGTATTTACCTTAATCTGTGTTTGTTTACAGGACCACAGCAGATGCAATGAAACGAGGCATGAAGGAAGGTGGGCTGGAAGAGGACGCCGTCCATGATACTATGGATGAATTGAAAGAGGTAAGGATTTTTTTTAATAACCAATTATATTTTTTATTAAAATTAAAATAAAGTCGAGACATATTATACAAGTGTACAGCCCCTCTTTTCGGTGGACGTCCTACGTAAGCCTTCAATTAAGATTTTTTCTTGATGCAACAGACATCAGTTTTGGATAGTGGAGGTTTATGTTCAGCAGTGGACGTCCATTGGCTGATAATTATGGTACAAAGACAGCGTAACAGCATTTTAAGTCTGTTTTTCTTTGTTAGTCGAATATTGTAAGCAATCTAGACATCCTTTTTAACTAAATAATTAATTTTAAAATAAGAAAAACACACAACTCGTAACTATCATCAGTAATTGATCATTGAATACTGAGATCTTTTTCAATTGAATAGTTAATTTATTTTATTCACTGATATAAGTTTAAAAGTTATGAAAAGATTGTTTACATTATTGGACTAGCAAAGAAAAACGGGCTTATATTTTTTTAAACCTGAAACGAGAATAATGCCTCTTGTGCAGCTTGTTCCTTATGTTGTGATATTAATATTTTTAACCCCCCACCCAAAAAGAGAGGGGTGTTATAAGTTTAACGTGTCTGTATGTGTATCTGTCCAATATCTATACTGGGTGTCTCAAAAGAGTGTGCTAAACTGAAACGAAAGCCTAGCCATAAACCTTTTAAATAAAAATAACATGACTCTAAAGTCTCATAGTTTGGGAGATAATGCCACTTTGTGTTTTTCTTGTACGAAGAAAACAAGAAATTGGCTTTATCTCCCAAACCATGACACTTTCATAAATTTCATGTTATTTTTATTTAAAAGGTCTTTTGCTAAGCTATATTCAGTGTCAGTCTGAGGTGGATTTGTGTAAAGCAATCATTTGACAGTTCAAAACGTATGGTATGATCTGTTAAACGGTAAAGAACAAAGCGTTTGACAGATCATATCGTACTTTATGAACTGTCAATTGAATACGATTGCTTTACACAATTTCACCTCAGGTATGCCATTTATAAGGCAAAAAGTGGCATAAAAAAATAAAAATGTAGCGTATATCTGAAAGGTCTATGACTAAGCTAACTCCAGTGTCAGTTTGACACGCTCTTTTGAGACATCCAGTATATTTATATATCTTCTCAGGTGATGGACACATACAACGAAGTGGAGAAGGCGCTCAGCACCCCGGCAGCGGACGAGTTCGACATGCAGGAGCTGGAGGACGAGCTGAAGGAGCTGCTGACCCGGCCGGGCCCGGGGGGGGGCACGCCGGGGAAAGACGAGAGGAGAGGTACGTGGACACACACACACACACACACACACACACACACACACACACACACACACACACACACGCACGCACGCACACACACACACACACACACACACACACACACACACACACGCACGCACGCACACACACACACACACACACACACACACACACACACACGCTTACACACACACACGCGCGCACATACAAACGCGCTCGCTCACACAAACACACATACACGAATCCTATTGTAACATTATTCGAGTTGTCTATACTAATATTATAAAGAGGAAAAATTTGTTTGTTTGTTTGTTAATTTGTTAATATAATCTTAATTTATCGCACACAAACACAGAGATCAGCTGTGTACATATTTTCCACCTCCTGTAAGATTGGGGAGTTTTATTGATTTAAACTTACATGGTCATTAACATTAGAATTGATTGTAACGGGATTGCTACCATGTACCTTATTATTACGGTTCCGTAGCCGAATGGCAAAAAACGAATTTATAGTTTCGTCAAGTCTGTCTGTCTGTCTGTCTGTCTGTCCGTCCGTATGTCACAGCCATTTTATTCTGTAACTATAAGCATTAAACTGTTGAAACTTGGTAGGAAGATGTATCCTGTTAACTGCTTACCGATTCTCATACGAAAAATAAAAAATAATGACATTTAAGGGCGCTCCCATACATGAAACTAAAACCAAAAAAAATTTTTTTAGTCAAACATATGCGTGTGGGGTGTCAATAGATAGGTCTTTTAAAATGACATGGAGGTTCCTAAAACCATTTTCTTTTATGTCAAACGTTTCATAGCTAGACGCTTCCAAAGTGGTAAAATGGGCGTCCCCCCATCTATCTTCTAAACCAAGCAAGTGTAAATTTTGAAAAAAATATGTGATGTAGATCTTAATAAATACTTTCAAAGAAAATTGGTTCGGACGGGATCGAACGAGTAGTTTTTGAGATATAGCACATTTTCTACAACTGCAAACATAACTTTGTACTTCATACAAACACTATGAAAAAAAAAGTTATTTTTGCAGTCGACAAAATATTGTGGTGTTTTACTTAGTAGAAGTAAGTGGGTTCCCTAATCCAATTAAAGTTGGCACGGAACCCTCAGTGCGCGAGTCCGACTCGCACTTAGCCGGTTTTTTACTTATTCAGTCGGGATAAGTCTTATCTGACGTTGGTTAAAATCGACTCTTAGGCTAGCAACTTTAACTTGTGGCTTAGAGTTAGTGATTTAGTTTCTTAGTGTGATTTAGTTGCTTGGTGAGCCCAGGGTTTAGCGGCTAAACACACTGGGTTTAATGCGCCGCCGCTCCGAAGTCCCGGGTTCGATTCCCGGTCGGGTCAATGTAGAAAACATAATTTTCATATTGTCTCGGGTCTGGGTGTTGTGGTACTACCGTTGTGTCTGATCTCCATAGCACAAGTGCATTATCTACTTACTTGATGATGATTTACATAACACAACGCTACTTACTTTGGGATCAGAGCAATGTATGTGATTGGTGTCCGATATATTTTCGACTGTATTATTATTATAGTCTGGTATTCTTTGCTTGTCGAAAATTGTAAGTAATCATTTTGTAACTTTAAAAAAAATATCATTTAATAAAAATAATTATCATTTTTTTAAAAAAATATATCAAATAACGATAAATACATCGTTATAGGTGGTATAACCTATGTGGGCTGTGTGTTTTGTTTTTATCTTATTTTAAATCAAATTATTTAGGGCTGATTTTTCAATGGCCAGATAAAACTTATCAGACTTATAAATTGTAAAGCGACAGATTTTAAAAAATGACAGTTACGTATGATTGCTGATAATAAGGTGACGTTTTCATGTTAGCCATATTGTATTTTGTTCGACGAATATTTCTTATCTGACTATTGAAAAATCAGCCCTTAAAATAATATCAGTGAATAATATTAAGTATCATTTTTTAAAAAAAGATATCAATAATTAACGATAAATTACTTATGTTGGTTGTAAGTTTCATATTTATCTTATTTTAAGTAAATTTAATTTTAGAAAGGAATGTCAAGATTGTTTGTCAATTTTTTTTACAATATACGACTAGCAAATAAAAACACACTTTAAATTTATTTTTTTGTCAACAGAAAAACCAAAAGAGAAAACACGCAAAGAGTCTGAACGCGATTTCGTTTTCGACGGCGAGGCGCGAATTCTCGCCGAGTTGGATCAGTTGGACGTCGAGAACGGAAGCCCTGTTGAGAGAAAAACTAGCACCAAAGTGGGGACGAAAGAAGAAATCGAGAGGAGAAAGATTGCCATCGCTGAGGGATGGGATCCAGAATTACGTAAGTGTGTGTAGTCTCTAACTATTTATTTATATATTCTTAGGAATATTTACAGTTTTAATAATCACTATATCTAAATAACTTAATGCTAACATCAATACTAATAATAAATCTCCACATATGAGTAGTCAGACATCAAGATATGGGCCTCATAAAGAAGCTTAAATCACACAACGAGCGATGGAGAGGGCTATGCTGGGTGTCTCTCTATGTGATCGAATCAGAAATGAGGAGATACGTAGAAGAACTAAAGTAACGGACATAGCCTTGAAAATCAGTAAGCTCAAGTGGCAGTGGGCAGGGCACATAGCTCGAAGAACTGATGGCCGTTGGGGCAGGAAAGTTCTAGATTGGAGACCCTTCGACCACAGGCGCAGCGTAGGACGTCCAAGATTACAGAGACGAAGTAAGATCAGACAATAGACGAAGAAGAAGACAGCACGGTAGCTCAATTGGTAGAGCGTTTGACCCGGTCAGCCAAGAGGTTGCTGGTTCAAGTCCCGTCCGTGCGCAAATTTTTGGTTTCTTATTTCATCTTTATGAACATAATTTTCATGCCCGCAGAAAAGCCAACTCAATCAAAATCGGCCAAGCCGTCGCAAGGATGGTACCCGCCGTCCACGCAGAGCCTTCGCCCCGACGAGACTTGGAACAATAATTTGGATGACTCGCTGAACAGGCTGGCTTCGGATACGGGGGAGATAAGACAGGATGAGAGGATACACCCTGGTATGTTGAGTTGGAATTTGTTATTATTGTTATATAGACCGAAAAAGAACCGGCCAAGTGCGAGTCGGACTTTAGGGAATCCACTTACTTTCATTTGGCTAAAATACCATAATATTTTGTTGACAGCAAGTATAACTTTGTTTTTCATAATATTTATATGAATAACAAAGTAATGTTTGCGGTTATTGAAAATGTGTTCTATTTAAAAATCTACTAGTTCCATCTCGTTTAAAATATCGTTTTTTTTAAAAAAAAATGTATTTTTTTTCAAACTTTTCACGTAGTTTCGCGTAGTTTAAATGTTAGATGGGGGGGATTTTAAAAGACCTATCGATAGACACCCTGCACGCATAGGTTTGAAAAGTTTCATGTATGGGAGTTCCCCCTAAAATATGATTATTTGGTTTAGGCGCATTAGGGCTAATTCTCATTTTGGCAACCGACTCGCTAATGGACTAGTTCTCATTATGGCCACTTCTCATTTTGGCTACTTTTGCTTTGGGCTACTTCTGATTAGGGCTACTTCTCACTTGGGCTACTTCTCATTAGGGATACTTCTCATAAGGGTACTTATCATTAGGGCTATTTCTCATTAGGGCTACTTCTCTAAATTTGGGAATGTTTATTGAAATAAGTACTGTCTGTATGTATATAAAGATGTTTATTCATTCATTCATAAGAGAACAATGACATAATTTCAAGAATAAATCAACATCAATTGAACCAATGTAATAGGTAAGTATTCAATATACACAAATCAACAGATAAAGGATAGGTAAACATTACTACTTGTCACTTCTTTGAATTACTTTAATTTCAATAAAATCAACATAAATCCACACAATAATCAACAAACAATAATAATTATGTATATCTTTATATAAGCATAAATCAACACAATAATTAACAATCAGTATTAATTAGAGATCTTTATAAAAGAAGTAGGTAATAAGACATTTTTTAAAATGTTATAACTGTTATTTGACCATTTTTAGTTTCGTAAGTACTTTTTTGTACTTTTTGTTAATATACATGTACTTATTACCGTTTTATTTGTTTAAAATTTCCTGTTTTTGAGTTTGGAGTCATAATTTATGTTGATTTTATTGGAATTAAAGTAATTCAAAGAAGTGACAACTAGTAATGATAACCTATCCTTTACCTGTTGATTTGTGTATGTTATAAATAAATAAATGCTAGTTTCAAACCAGACTGAAGTAATTACAAGAGATAATACTTATAATATTGAATACTCACCTATTACATTGGTTCAATTAATGTTGATTTATTCTTAAAATTATGTCATTGTTCTCTTATGAATGAATAAATGAATACACGTCTTTGTATACATACAGAAAGTGCTTATTTCAATAAACATTCCCAAATTTTGAGAAGGAGTCCTAATGAGAAATAGCCCTAATGATAAGTAGCCTTAATGAGAAGTAGCCCAAGTGAGAAGTAGCCCTAATCAGAAGTAGCCAAAATGAGAAGTGGCCATAATGAGAACTAGTCCATTAGCGAGTCGGTTGCCAAAATGAGAATTAGCCCTAATGCGCCTAAACCGTTTTTTTTATTTTTAGAAAATAATCATATTTTAGGTACATCTACCTACTAAGTAATACTAATAATTTCAGAATAAAGGGATCTGTTATATACGGACGGACGGACAGACGGAGAGAATAGACGAAACTATAAAGGTTCCGTTCCGTTTTTTTCCATTCGGCTTCGGAACCCTTAAAACACATAACCTAGTCAGCTAATTAGTGCGGGCAGAAGATCTTCTTTGAGAATGCATCATTTGTATCTGTATTGTCGGAGTGGGCGTTAATTCAACAAACAAATTTTTTAAACCGCTTTTGTAATGTAAAGAATAAACAGCTTTTCGATCACTGTAAAACCAGTCAAATTGATCAATTGACAACATTTCAAAAATTTTATTCGCATATTTATTTTTTTCCTGAAAGAACTTCAAAAATTAAAGCACGCGTATTTTTCCATTTTCATTTCTTTTCAGTATTTTCTCTAATAATAATTGTTTAAAAACTCTCCATTTTAAAAGAGCGTGAGTACATGAGGTTGGATGTTACGAGGTCAAGTCTTTGCTATATTCGATTTAAAAAAAGTCGTTTATTTGTTATTATAGTATATCCATTAAGTTTTTAATTTTACTTTATTATGTAACATTACCTGACTTAAGTTATGCAAACAGTAACCAAACAAAGCTAACGTAGTATATTATTATGATGTCTGAAAAGTACTCAAATATTTTCTCATAACTACAAATATCAATCATATTTCTATTGTATAGAACTAAAAAATAATTTTGATGCAAATTGTTTTTTTTAATAATCTTCAATTTACCATATCGTAATTCAACGATAATGTCTAATACAACACCGGAAATAACAACACTGTCAAAAATGTCAAAGTGACAGCTATCAGCAAGCTCTAACTTCAAAAGCAATTTTTTTTTCTTCAATACTATATCACAAAGATTTGTCATTGATATATATCAAAAATATAAGTGGTCCCAATATACACTTCTGGAAACATCTATTGGCCCACCTTATAGTTTAGGTTTCGATGGCCCCTACCGAAATATGATTGCTAGATTGAACAAAAACTGTTGATGCAGTTTTAAACCTGATACATTTTAGCATCTTTTTCGATCGTATTGTTTTAAATTTGAATTCAGAATACCATACGACATGGAGCTACGCCTAACAAATCGGATATGCGCCTTGTTAAAGGCAATTGATTTTTGAGTAAAGAACATGTTTTATCAAATAAAGGTTTAATTTAATAACGCGTGTTGCCTCCATGGGCATCTACCACAGCTCTCATACGATTAGGCATAGAGTTTATCAACCGCTCTATGAAAATTTGAGGGATCATCTCCCATTCCTCTTCTATGGCAGTTTTCTCTTGCATCGTCTGGGCAACTGGCTGACAAGCCCTAACACATCTTTTTAGCTCATCCCACATGTGCTCAATGGGGTTCATGTTTGGGCTTTTGGCTGGCCAGTCCATAACTGTGTTGTTCACATCCCGAAGATATTCCCTGACGATGCCGGCCGCATGGGTTCTTGCATTATCATGCATAAAAAGGAAATTTGTGCCCACATAGTCCGCGTATGGTATCACGTGAGGTTCCAAGCACTCACGAATGTACCTTTCAGCATTTAATGTTGGCAGCCGTGGACCTGTAAAAACCTCAAGTTGAGTTTTGCCGCTCGCGGATATACCGCCCCAGACAGTCCACGAGCCACCGCCATAAGCAACGCTCTCTTCAAAGCAGCATTGTGCGAAGCGCTCTCCCTTACGTCGGTAGACCTTTTTCCTTCTATCATTGCCATGTAACACAATTTTAGACTCATCAGAAAAGAGTACACGGCTCCAATCTTGCTGTGTCCAATTTAAATGACTGCGTGCGAAATGAAGGCGTGCTATTCGGTGGGCTCGCGTTAGTTTGGGCCCATTAGCTGGCTTGTGTGGTACCATATCGCGTTCTTTTAACCTTCTCCGAAAAGTTGGTTTTGTATCTCAATGGAGGTAAGGTGACGATTTCTCAAGCTGGTCGTCACAATGAATCGATCCTGCCTTTCAGTTGTGACCCGAGATCGTGGCCTTCCTTGGCGACGAACAAAGCCGCCAGTCTCTAGGTACCTCCGTTAAACATTTCGGACCGCAGATCGACTTAAATTAAGTTGAGCACTCACGTTTCTTTGGCTGTGTCCGGCCTGAATAACTGCCACAGCTTGGGCGGCGACTTCAGGTGAAGTATCCATAGATTATTGATAAAACCTCACCTTAATGTTAAGAATAAGTAATGTTTGTTGCAAAACCAAAGATATCAATCACTTTTGTCAAGAATTAAGTCCAAGTAAACCAATAAAACCAAGTTTTCTTAGTATTCGATTGTTTGATATCAACAAACAGGCTCCAAATTGTGTTTTGTTTCTTTAAATTCTGTGTTCGAAATTCAAAAAAAGACTATTGAATGAAATTGTGAATGTGCCAGGTTAAAAACTGCATAAAAACTTTTTGCTAAACCTAATATAAAATTTTAGCTATGACCTGGAGCACACCCATTGTTAGAGGCGCTCCAGCAGACTCAATTCCGTTTACATATACTTTTTGCGTTTTACCTGATAGATAAGAATTAATTAAGTTTAATGAGTTTAATGACGAATTTTTTTCAGCAATGTTTCATGGTCCACACAATCAAACGCTTTGGATAGAACACAGAAAATTGCAAAGGCGTAACCTGTAAACTGCCAACTTCCATGTTCTTTTTAGTCTTTTTCATTTAACTTTAAAAATAAAGCGCAAAGAAATCTAAAAAAAAGGTTTAACGTATTTAGAATCACTAAGTCTTGAAATGGTTGTCGAATTTTCATACCTTTTCAAAAATTAAATGTTGTCAATTGTTTTAGTCAACGGTTTCCGAACACAACGCGTGGATTAACTCAACGAACATTCAAAGCGCTGTACGAGCCCATCGTACATATAAGTTGTTCATTTTTATGTTGACCTAAATAAGTTTAGCTTGTCTTGCAATTGCGTCAGGCGATGCACATTTTTCACCTTTTACGTAACAATTTTTTGGTGGAACAATAAATCAGTGTACGATCAACACTCGTCGGGTTTGGTTATTTAGCTCTCTTCGGAGTACCGCCCTTCAGCTTTCCTTAGCTACTATTTAAACTAGCTTCAGCATACACTTAATGTACGGCAGCGGGCAATACAGCGCAGTCGCTTATGATTATCAGAATCCAGTTGCATTTATTAGCTGTTACTCATAACGACTTACAAACGGAATACACCGAGCGGACGTGAGGCACCTATAACGGGAGTGTCACTCCGAAGTTTAGGTACGTTCGAGCGCTTCGGTACTCCGAGCATAAATGAGCGCGGGGCTGCCGCTCGCGGACCGCGCCACGCGCCTATGAATGTGTTTATATTCTCAGCCTGTGACTGACTACGTTACGTAAATATAATTTAAGATATGTGTCCCCAAATAATGCAATTAATTTAGGTTTTTATTAGAACATTTTTTTAGGTATTCAACTTTTCTTATTAAAAGAAATGAGTTTGAGTTTAAGGTACCTACCCAGTTACTTAACCAATAAACTTTCTTTAAATCAAGCATAATATTTATAAGGATCTACCAAAAAATACTTACGTAATTTTGAGTTAGGATTTCACGTAGTTCAAAATCTAATAGTCCAAGAGCTATAGTTCATTATTTTGCTTTTGCTATACAGTGTGTCCCTGGATAAAGTGCAATCCCGAAAGGGGATGAAACTAAACCATGAATCATTGACTAGAAAAATATTAAAAAAAAATATAAAAAAATATTGTAGGATTTATTGGTATTTTAAGATTTTCATGTTTCATTAAGGACTCTATGTACAAAAGTATTGATTTCTTCCAAAATAATGGGTCTATTTCTTTGAAAAAAAAAACAGTATGCCTAATACCTGGCGATGACCATGAAATAATAAAAAGTCCGCAAAAAAGTAACTATCTTGGGTAAAAAAAAAAATTTTTATGAAAAAAATGATTTTTTTAGACGTTTATTTTAAAAAACTTCAAATTACTAAAAAAATGTGCCCTATAACTATGTAATTTTATAGCTTACTTTTATTCTTTACCATTTTAGCTTCCAAATAAAAAAAAAACGGTCTCTACCTGCACGGTAACACGATTAGGCTCCACTTTAAAAGTTCGTAGATAGCGTGTTTTTTTAGTTATAACATTGGTTTTTTTTTTGTGGATCGATCCACTTTATATTACTTAATGGATCCACAAGAAATCTGAAATTATAGTTTAAAGACGTATTGTCATAAAATATGAGGTTTAAAATTTTAAAGTAAACTGTTGTATTTTTAAGATTACATTAATCTACTCTCGAGTAAAACTTTTTACAGATTTATCATTTTATTTTAAAAGAATTTATATTAAATATTTAATAAGTGTTTATAGATACGATTTATCGACAATTGTCAAGCACAATTAAAATTAAACTGACAAGGGAACGAATGATAAACATACGACAATCCTACCGTATAAAGTATACGTTATCTTGTTGATTTTGTAGTAACTCATCACCACTTTTTTAAATGACAATGTTACTTTTCTCTTGGAAAACACATTTCACTATTTTCATGAAAAATATCAGCTTTTTTGGGATAAAACGTTACTTACGGATGAAAATGAATATTTAAAAATAAGAATATATAAAAATAAGCCACATTTACATTTACACATTTTTTTCTTTAAGTTTAACATTTGGAAGATAGATGCTTCCAATGTGCATATACGATACGCATGATGCAGACGAGACAGTGATAGAGAAAGGTTGTTCCGTGAGTCGCTGTTGCAAGTGATGCAGATACGTTTTACCAGAAGACGTTGAAAGTTTTTGTGTTAACGAAATGAAACCGTTGATTATAATTACTAATAACCTGTTACAAAGCTGTTATCGTCATTAACTAGTTTGTAGTAATGTCAATAGATTTGGATATAGCAGCTTATTAGTCGAAACAATTTATTCATCATCATCATCATTATCAGCCAAAGGACGTCCACTGCTGAACACAGGCCTCCCCACGGTTTTCCACTGCGACACACGAGCACTGATCACAAGCGGTCTGTATCCAGTGTGATCCCGTGATCTCAACAAGGTCGTCCGTCCATCTTGTCAGTGGACGTCACACGCTGCGCTTTTGGTCGAAAGGTCTCATATCTAGAACTATTCTTCCCCAACGGCTGAATGTGTCAGGGTTGCGAGCTGGCACGAACATACGTTTAGGTACAACACGCTACAAAAATAAAATAATACAGTCTAAGAGCTGCCACATTTCTTTCCTGTGTCCTATCAGTGAAAGTAATTCATAGTATTTCTTTACAAAACTAGTGGAATCGGAGAAATAAAAGTAAAAACTAAACACACATAGTATATATCACACCTAATCATATGCAATCGTACAGTGGCCAGCATTTCAGGTTGTTGCAAACTAGACCTAATGTCAACTGCATAAGATACCTTCGTGTTTTTTACCTTGACATGCTGTTGTCCGTAGATATCTATAAAATAATAGTTTGAAAAACTAAAAAACACCCTTTTTTTCGTGTCCCATTCAGCAAGCCCTTTCATTTTATACCCATATCATGGGTGTGTATTTCAAACAGCTGATCAGCCATCTTAGATGTCCGCCATGTTGTATTTAAGTCACGTGCCTATATAGGGGAATACCTCAATATTTGGGGTGATATTATACAGTGTGTCCCTGGATAAAGTGCAATCCCGAAAGGGGATGAAACTAGACCATGAATCATTGACTAGAAAAATATTAAAAAAATATATAAAAAAATATTGTAGGATTTATTGGTATTTTAAGATTTTCATGTTTCATTAAGGACTCTACGTACAAAAGTATTGATTTCTTCCAAAATAATGGGTCTATTTCTTTGAAAAAAAAAAACAGTATGCCTAATAACTGGCGATGACCATGAAATAATAAATAGTCCGCAAAAAAGTAACTATCTTGGGTAAAAAAATGTATTTATCGTCGCCGTAGAGTGAAAACCTCGTATGTGTTTTTGAGTAAACTTTGTAGGAGGTGAAAAAAACCGTCTGGTGAAAAATAATTGTACTACGTAGATTTTTGTTTTAATTGTTATTGTGAGTAAAACCAAAGTTGTATATGCACTTTGAACGTCTGTTTTCACGATTTTAACATGCTCCGACCTGTCGTCTCGAGGTAATCACACCAGATTATAGTTCACGCTAGCGAATACGAGGTTCTCATTGAACGTCATAGATAGCGCAATTTGTATCAGATGAGCGTGTGAGTTAAACTAGAATGTGCGTCGCGAGGTTTTCTTTCAAATAATGTAATAATAAAAAAATAAGCAAAAATGCACTTCCGAGGTTTTCACTCTACGGCGACGTTATATGAAAAAAATGATTTTTTTTAGACGTTTATTTTAAAAAACTTCAAATTACTAAAAAAATGTGCCCTATAACTATGTAATTTTATAGCTTACTTTTATTCTTTACCATTTTAGCTTCCAAATAAAAAAAAACAATGTTATAACTAAAAAAACACGCTATCTACGAACTTTTAAAGTGGAGCCTAATCGTGTTACCGTGCAGGTAGAGACCGTTTTTTTTTTATTTGGAAGCTAAAATGGTAAAGAATAAAAGTAAGCTATAAAATTACATAGTTATAGGGCACATTTTTTTAGTAATTTGAAGTTTTTTAAAATAAACGTCTAAAAAAATCATTTTTTTCATAAAAATTTTTTTTTTTACCCAAGATAGTTACTTTTTTGCGGACTTTTTATTATTTCATGGTCATCGCCAGGTATTAGGCATACTGTTTTTTTTTTCAAAGAAATAGACCCATTATTTTGGAAGAAATCAATACTTTTGTACATAGAGTCCTTAATGAAACATGAAAATCTTAAAATACCAATAAATCCTACAATATTTTTTTATATATTTTTTTAATATTTTTCTAGTCAATGATTCATGGTTTAGTTTCATCCCCTTTCGGGATTGCACTTTATCCAGGGACACACTGTATAGCAAAAGCAAAATAATGAACTATAGCTCTTGGACTATTAGATTTTGAACTACGTGAAATCCTAACTCAAAATTACGTAAGTATTTTTTGGTAGATCCTTATAAATATTATGCTTGATTTAAAGAAAGTTTATTGGTTAAGTAACTGGGTAGGTACCTTAAACTCAAACTCATTTCTTTTAATAAGAAAAGTTGAATACCTAAAAAAATGTTCTAATAAAAACCTAAATTAATTGCATTATTTGGGGACACATATCTTAAATTATATTTACGTAACGTAGTCAGTCACAGGCTGAGAATATAAACACATTCATAGGCGCGTGGCGCGGTCCGCGAGCGGCAGCCCCGCGCTCATTTATGCTCGGAGTACCGAAGCGCTCGAACGTACCTAAACTTCGGAGTGACACTCCCGTTATAGGTGCCTCACGTCCGCTCGGTGTATTCCGTTTGTAAGTCGTTATGAGTAACAGCTAATAAATGCAACTGGATTCTGATAATCATAAGCGACTGCGCTGTATTGCCCGCTGCCGTACATTAAGTGTATGCTGAAGCTAGTTTAAATAGTAGCTAAGGAAAGCTGAAGGGCGGTACTCCGAAGAGAGCTAAATAACCAAACCCGACGAGTGTTGATCGTACACTGATTTATTGTTCCACCAAAAAATTGTTACGTAAAAGGTGACAAATGTGCATCGCCTGACGCAATTGCAAGACAAGCTAAACTTATTTAGGTCAACATAAAAATGAACAAATTATATGTACGATGGGCTCGTACAGCGCTTTGAATGTTCGTTGAGTTAATCCACGCGTTGTGTTCGGAAACCGTTGACTAAAACAATTGACAACATTTAATTTTTGAAAAGGTATGAAAATTCGACAACCATTTCAAGACTTAGTGATTCTAAATACGTTAAACCTTTTTTTTAGATTTCTTTGCGCTTTATTTTTAAAGTTAAATGAAAAAGACTAAAAAGAACATGGAAGTTGGCAGTTTACAGGTTACGCCTTTGCAATTTTCTGTGTTCTATCCAAAGCGTTTGATTGTGTGGACCATGAAACATTGCTGAAAAAAATTCGTCATTAAACTCATTAAACTTAATTAATTCTAATCTATCAGGTAAAACGCAAAAAGTATATGTAAACGGAATTGAGTCTTCTGGAGCGCCTCTAACAATGGGTGTGCTCCAGGTCATAGCTAAAATTTTATATTAGGTTTAGCTCCTCTTCTTCCTAGCAACTGTCCCGTATGGTGACGGGGTCTGCTTTCCGACTATTCTTCCTCCACTTTGCCCTATCCTGGACGTCACTTTCGGTTAAGTCGCAGCTTTCTAGGTCTTTCTTAATGAGACTCAACCACCGCAGTTTAGGCCTTCCTCTTCGCCTTTGACCCGGCAGTTTTTGGTTGAGTACTACATTGCCGATGTAATCAGGTGGTCTCCTTTTTACGTGTCCAAACCATCGCAGCCGGTTTTCTCGTAGTTTATCGGCGACGTCTCGCACGCCGAGGCTACCGCGCACGTACTCGTTGCGGATCTTGTCGAGCCTCGTCACTCCGCATATCCATCGCAACATCTTCATCTCAACAACTTGGATGGTCTGCACGTGTTTTTTTGTGACCGCCCAGGTCTCGCTACCATACGTTAGTACTGGTCTTATGACTGACTTGTACACGAGTCCTTTTAGCTTTATGGGCATTCTACTGTCACATGTTACGCCTGTGACTTCACGCCACTTGAGCCAGGCGGCCGCTATGCGGTGCTGTAGGTTATTTTCCAGATTACCAGACTCGTTCATCACGGTGCCGAGGTACTTGTACTCCTGACACTGTTCAATCACCTGTCCATCTATTACGATTGGAACAGAGTCGGGGCACGCGATATTAAGCGCCATGTACTGGGTTTTCTTAACGCTAAGCACTAGTCCGCCCGTTTGCAATTGCTCCTTCCATGCACTTAAGGCCTCTTCCAAATCTTGCCGCCTATTACAGCAGATCGCCACATCATCCGCGTATATAAAAGTCCACGCAGCTTTTTGTTGAGCATCTTCGGTCAGCGAGTCCAGTACTAGACTGAATAGGTAAGGACACGTATGCCTCAGGGATAAGTCTTTTCCTAAGACTCCACCATATCGTACTTCGAGGCACACGGTCAAAGGCTTTTTCCATGTCTAGAAAGGCGATGTAAAGTGGTTCTTTTTTCTCTCTGTGTTCTTCAGCAATCATAGTTATAGCGAATGTTGGATCTACAGTTGATAGTCCTGGCACGAAGCCGTACTGGTGTCGGGAAAGTGAGCACTCCATGCGAAGTCGGCTATCTATGATTCGTTCGTATAATTTCATTGTATGGCACATCAGCTTGATACCTCTATAATTATTACATTCGTATCTGCTTCCTTTGCCTTTGTAGAGAGGAACAATGGTACTCAGTCTCCAAGTGTTTGGTATGCGCTCAGCTTCCAGCAACATCATGTTAAATAGATTTGTCAGTACTAAGATACTCTTTTCTCCTAAACACTTCCACGCTTCAATCGGAATGCCATCCGGTCCTATTGCCTTTTTGTTTGCCATTTTCTTCAGCGACGTCTCAACCTCCATTAGCGTTATAGGTGGTATAAGGCCCAGATTCTTTTCCATGCTTGGTAGGCCGGCGTTTAGGGGATTTGTGTAGGTATTCAGCAAGTTATCATAATACTGATGCCACGCTTCTAGGATGTCCTTATCGTGGTAGAGTAGATTTCCGTTTGGTCCTATAACTACTTTTGATTTGATGATGTCTTGTGTAGCTTGATTGCGCGACTTAGCTAATTTATAAATGAGTTTTTGACCGTCTCTACTCTCCAAGGAGTCATAAAGTTCTTTTGCAGCTCTCGATTTCTCAACAGCGACTACTTTTCTGGCTTCTTTCTTCTTAAGTTTGTAAAACTCTCGGTCTTCATTAGTCTTGGTGGTCTGCCACATTTACACATTTTACATTAGGTTTAGCAAAAAGTTTTTATGCAGTTTTGAACCTGGCACATTCACAATTTCATTCAATAGTCTTTTTTTGAATTTCGAACACAGAATTTAAAGAAACAAAACACAATTTGGAGCCTGTTTGTTGATATCAAACAATCGAATACTAAGAAAACTTGGTTTTATTGGTTTACTTGGACTTAATTCTTGAAAAAAGTGATTGATATCTTTGGTTTTGCAACAAACATTACTTATTCTTAACATTAAGGTGAGGTTTTATCAATAATCTATGGATACTTCACCTGAAGTCGCCGCCTAAGCTGTGGCAGTTATTCAGGCCGGACACAGCCAAAGAAACGTGAGTGCTCAACTTAATTTAAGTCGATCTGCGGTCCGAAATGTTTAACGGAGGTACCTAGAGACTGGCGGCTTTGTTCGTCGCCAAGGAAGGCCACGATCTCGGGTCACAACTGAAAGGCAGGATCGATTCATTGTGACGACCAGCTTGAGAAATCGTCACCTTACCTCCATTGAGATACAAAACCAACTTTTCGGAGAAGGTTAAAAGAACGCGATGTGGTACCACACAAGCCAGCTAATGGGCCCAAACTAACGCGAGCCCACCGAATAGCACGCCTTCATTTCGCACGGTGTCGGATCCGTACGTTTTTACTATTACACACACACCCGTTGAAGACTTTCGTCTTCAAACACTGAGGTTAATGAGACATGACGACGCTCTTGCGCAGTTTCCCGACCTCTGCCTAGCCGGCCGCGTTGGATTCGTTGATAGACCTCTTTCTTAGAACCACTTATTGTAAGGCTCGGTTAAGGCTTTCGACTGTAGTTCCAAAATCTCATCTTTGCCTGCACGAATAGTATATTATCAATAAACTGGAGGTGAGAGATGTATTTGCTATTGACTTTGATGCCAAATATTTCCCATTCCAGGAGCTTGAATCCGTCTTTAAATGCAGCTGTATGATAATTTTAGAAAAAAAAAACAATTTAGGCGGTCTTATCCGTAAAATTGTTTTTTTTTTCTCCGTCCTAGTTTCTCTTCGCTCATTTTTGACACACAGAATCTCAAGTAATCTTGTTGCAACTCACGATACTATACGTCAAAGAAAGATTCGTGATCGCAAATCCAGTTTAACACTATAGAAAATGTTTACGCACAATAAATGTCAGGTATTTGAGCTGCCAAATTTAGTTTGTTTTACGTCCGATAGAGGCGCTTTCAGATTCTCATACAAATGATTACGTTACTATACGAATACTTTGACGCAAATTATTCGTGATAGGGGTACAGTTTATTTACTGTCATTATACATAGAACACACGATGAGAAGGACAGTAAAAGCACGGAAAAAAATAAGTGCATTAATCGCGGACGATATCAACAGACAATAGTCATCATCATCATCATCATTATCAGCCAAAGGATGTCCACTGCTGAACATAGGCCTCCCCCACGGCTTTCCACAGCGACCGATCACTAGCGGTTTGCATCCAGTTTGATCCTGCGATCTTTATAAGGTCGTCTGTCCATCTTGTTAGTGGACGTCCCACGCTGCGACAACAAGACAATAGTAGAAAAACGTAACCTTAACCTTGTCACCAAAACTACCACAGGTTATGTCAAATTTTAGATTAAATTTTCCCTCAGCTAATAGCGCTAATTTTTGTTTTTTTAATTTGTTAAAAATTCATAATTAGTTAATAATATGGTGTGATTCAATTATCTTTGACTCCATGTCTAACCGTAGCAATTAAAACTAAATATCCACCTAAAGATGGAAAAGAGCTATTTTCCACTTGGCTAACTTCACATGAAAATTCAATTTTCTGATCAAGAGAGATGAAAAAATTTGTTAAATATATATTTTTTAAAACCATTATTATCCGCTTTTCCAGGGCAACCTCTGAACATAGACTTCTCGACACCGCCGCGTCTTTACAACAGTGACTTCCAAGTGCGCGACCAGAAGTTCCGCTCGGGCGTATGGCTGTACAGCAGCAAGGACGCCAACAGCAACGACAGCGGGCTCGCTGCCAGCACAGAGTACTTCAGGTAGGACATACAGCAGCAAGGACGCCAACAGCAACGACAGCGGGCTCGCTGCCAGCACAGAGTACTTCAGGTAGGACATACAGCAGCAAGGACGCCAACAGCAACGACAGCGGGCTCGCTGCCAGCACAGAGTACTTCAGGTAGGACATACAGCAGCAAGGACGCCAACAGCAACGACAGCGGGCTCGCTGCCAGCACAGAGTACTTCAGGTAGGACATACAGCAGGAAGGACGCCAACAGCAACGACAGCGGGCTCGCTGCCAGCACAGAGTACTTCAGGTAGGACATACAGCAGCAAGGACGCCAACAGCAACGACAGCGGGCTCGCTGCCAGCACAGAGTACTTCAGGTAAGACATACAGCAGCAAGGACGCCAACAGCAACGACAGCGGGCTCGCTGCCAGCACAGAGTACTTTAGGTAGGACATACAGCAGCAAGGACGCCAACAGCAACGACAGCGGGCTCGCTGCCAGCACAGAGTACTTCAGGTAGGACATACAGCAGCAAGGACGCCAACAGCAACGACAGCGGGCTCGCTGCCAGCACAGAGTACTTTAGGTAATACAACCTGGGGACACAACCGCCTTACCACCTTAAGAGACCATATCGCTTGATCATGGCGTATTATGGTTTAAGTGATTGAGTTGTGTGCAAGTGATGGTGGCTCTTAAGGTGGTAAGGCAGCGGTGACCTCGATAGAGACTTAGCTTGTACAGCAATAAGGACGCCAATAGCAACGACAGCGGGCTCGCTGCCAGCACAGAGTACTTTAGGTAAGACACCATGAGGTCACATCCGCCTTACCACCTTAAGAGACAAAATCGCCTGCACTTAGTCTTAAAGGTTAAAGTGAAGCCGTTTTTTGTGTATCGTGCAAGAGATGAGTGGACACCGTCGCCTAACAACTTTAAGACAGAATCGCTTGCACCTAGTCGGCTCTCGTTTAAAGTTATGTCGACACACTCCGCTACTTTTAGCATCGATGTAGTCGCGATGCAGCATCGATGCAGTCGCAAACTGTCGAAGTCTACACACTGTGCTACTTTTAGCATCGATGCAGTCGCGATGCAGCATCGATGCAGTCGCAAACTGCTAAGGTTGACACACTGCGCTGCTTTTAGCATTGAAGCAGTTGCGATGCAGCATTGATGCAGTCGCAAACTGTCGACGTCTACACACTGTGCTACTTTTAGCATCGATGCAGTCGCGATGCAGCATCGATGCAGTCGCAAACTGCTAAGGTTGACACACTGCGCTGCTTTTAGCGTTGATGCAGTTGCGATGCAGCATTGATGCAGTCGCAAACTGTCGACGTCTACACACTGTGCTACTTTTAGCATCGATGCAGTCGCGATGCAGCATCGATGCAGTTGCAAACTGCTAAGGTTGACACACTGCGCTGCTTTTAGCATTGATGCAGTTGCGATGCAGCATTGATGCAGTTGCAAACTGTCGACGTCTACACACTGTGCTACTTTTAGCATCGATGCAGTCGCGATGCAGCATCGATGCAGTCGCGATGCAGCATCGATGCAGTCGCGATGCAGCATTAATACAGTCGCAAACTGCTAAGGTTGACACACTGCGCTACTTTTAGCATCGATGCGGTCGCGATGCAGTATCGATGCAGTCGCGATGCATCATCGATGCAGTGGCAAACTGTCAACGTTGACACACTGCGCTACTTTTAGCTTCGATGCAGTCGCGATGCAGCATCGATGCTGTCGCGATGCAGCACTGATGCAGTCACAAACTGTTCATGTTGACACACTGCGCTACTTTTAGCATCGATACAGTCGCGATGCAGCATCGATGCAGTCGCGAACTGTCATCAACCTTCAGTCGCGAACTGTCAACCTTTACAGACGGTGCTACTTTTGGAATCGATGCAGTCGCAAACTGTCAACGTTGACACACTGCGCTACTTTTAGCTTCGATGCAGTCGCGATGCAGCACTGATGCAGTCACAAACTGTTCATGTTGACACACTGCGCTACTTTTAGCATCGATACAGTCGCGATGCAGCATCGATGCAGTCGCGAACTGTCATCAACCTTCAGTCGCGAACTGTCAACCTTTACAGACGGCGCTACTTTTGGAATCGATGCAGTCGCAAACTGTCAACGTTGACACACTGCGCTACTTTTAGCATCGATGCAGTCGCGATGCAGCATCGATGCAGTCCAAACTGTCAACCTTTATACACAGCGCTACTTTTAGCATCGTTGTTGTCGCGATGCAGCATCGGTGCAGTCGCGATGCAGCATCGATGCAGTCCGAACTGTAATCTTTTTTTTACACAGCGCTACTTTTAGCATTGATGCAGTCGCGATGTAGCATCGATTCAGTCGTAAACTGTTAACGTTGACATACTCCGCTACTTTTAGCATCGATGCATTCGTGATGCAGCATTGATACAGTCGCAAACTTTCAACGTTTACACAGCGTTACATATAAAAATCATAGCATCACCTTTTATACCCACAGCTCGGAAAGTCCAGGTAAGTCTGGCAGCAGCACCTTCCAAATGGCGCCCGGCGGCGAGCGGCGGAGGCAGTCGCGAGCCGACGCGCCCTGGGACGACAACCCTGTGGAGGACCTGGAGAGGCGGCTGAGGAGCCTCAGGGGCTTCGACTTATAATGTCAGCTCGGTGAGTGGCGTAGCTTAGACTTAGCTCGTGGTATAAGTGTGTTGTGAACTTGGGGAAAATGTGTCCAATGGGTTGGTTTTAAGTTACCTTGATTTTGCGACGGTTTTACTCGCTAGCGTTGTCACAGTCACTCCCGGCTAGTGTGGACAAAGGGTGTTTAAAAGGTACTAATATTCGAATGAAATAAAGAAATCCGGGTATAGCATTTGGCAACAAAAGTTTATTCAAATTTGCTATTACACATCTACCTTTTAACACCTTTAAACAAATCAAATTCAAAACTTAATAGCTCAGAATACAGTAGAGACTAGGTTAGGTTCTAATTTAGTTATCAATATCTATACTATTACAAATCTTAATGTTCACAAATTTCTAATTAAATAAAGATAAACCACCAATTTAAGTGTTTAATTACCTAAATAAATTCCAAAATTTATCCTCAAAGGGATTCCTAAATTATGCCTAAATTAATAGCTAAATTATCCCACTTTTCACTAAAGTTAAAGTAATACAAGGAAAACCAACCTTTGATTTCAGCGGAGGTTACTATTTCAAATCTTTGTTGCATCAAACTACAAACAATTCTGCAACATTACCCCAAAATTTCACCGATACCGATCCATCCTCAAAACAGCAGACAAGAAGCAAATCAATCCATAAGGAAGTTCTGACTTCAAAAATTAATCCAAATGAGGTCTTAGTAAGGTCTAAGTAAGGTCTAAGTAAGGTCACTGAGGTTACAACATGATCACCAAATTGTGACTGTTCAACTTACAGACACATATCAAAAGCGAAACCTGCAAAAGCTGGCTCGCCATATAATTTCTGAATTAATTACTAAACATTTATGCTAATTTTTCTATTTGAGACCATTTTTCCAGTCATTTATATCAAATCATTTTCGGATTTAATTCATCCAAATTGACATGTTGGCGGCGTCAGGAATAACTATCAAACTACAAAATAATTTGGGGCGTGCCCCATTATAATTTTCACTTCTAATACATTATTATAACAAACGTTCCACTCCGACGCACGACCAACAGTGCGGAACCGGAAAAACGGCAGCTGTCACACTTGACAAATGTCAGTGTCAGCATCCATTATGTCTATGCCAAAATATGGACTGGAGTCCTACATCCATTTAGCTTTTCGTTTCACGCGAACTTAGACAAAAATATACAACGTTACAATACCCCCCTCCCAAAGAAAAGAGGTTCACTACAGTGAACCGAAAGCTGTCCCCAGCTTCCGTAACTGTAAAAATATGTACTGTTACCAAATGCCAAAATAAAATCAAAATAATTTCCTTCCACTATCCAACAAGTTCAAACTGACACTAATAGGGCAAACAATTTCACAAGAAGGATTCAAACTATTACTGTAGGTCCAAAAGTATATACCAAAAAAAATTAATATGTTCCAAAGGACCTCAAAACAACTAACACTATGTTATTTAAGGTAGCTCTGCTAAAATTATTCAAAAGACCTACAAAAAAAAACTCAAAATCAACGCTATTTAAGAATATTCCATTCCAAAATATCGACGATACCTCAAAAAAATCTTAACTCAAAGCTATTTAAGATTTTCTGTTCAAAATATCCAAAACACCCAAAAAAAAGAACTCAAAACGCCGTTTAAAAATATTTCAACTAAAAACATCCAAAATACCTAAAGATCTCAACGTCAACGCCATTGAAGATTGTTCTGTTCAAAATAATCCAAAAGCTCATAAAAAAAACAAATTAACTACATTGAATGTTCTGTTCAAAATTATCCAAAAGCCCTCAAAATAAAATCTCAATATCAAAGTAATTTCTTTATATTTTCTAAATTTACTCATAAAGTTAATTAAGTCCAAAATCGGGCAAAAAACACATTCAAATAATTCCAAAACGACCTCATGCTAGACAACAATTCAAAATCATAAGTTTCAAGCGACTTAACTTAAGGGTTTCCGCTAAAACATACCCACAAACAAATTAATTTCATTCTTCCACAAGCAAACCATCTTATCAACCTCGCCTTTCATACTTCATCATACAAAAACTAAACAGTTTTATTTCTCAATCTAAATAAAACTGTACCCTATCACTTTTGTGTTTAGAATTTTTATCAATTTAAACACAACCAAAGAAACTCTAGTCGAATCAAAACTTATGTCTTAATAACCTCAATATGCCACGAATCGAGTGAACGACCATCCATAGCCTCCAACTCGTAAACAAAATGGTGAAAAATACCTCAGTGATCCCACACCAAACAAAAAACAAACAAACTGGTGCCAAATTGGGCATCACTTGAGTGTAGCTGGACTCCCAAACTACATCACCAACCAAAATTCAAAACGCATTTCTGCGCCCTAAAACAACAAAATTGTGGCATGTCTAGCACGGACACTAAAAACTTCCAAAAAAAAATCCTTTAAACAACCGAACTCACCGACATAATACTCCTTAGGCATAGTTACTGCGTACTCCGTCGCGGTATCCCTGTAAAATTATGTTAAGGAATGTTGTAACAAACCAGTGCCTCCCTGAATCACGATCCCATAATATGTGTCCAATTAACCACAATCACGGTTTCATTAACTCATGAATCACTATAAATGGTTTCTAAAATTTTTGGCAACATCCGTACCAGTAGCCGCCTAATAGGAAACAAAAGAGTCGATTTACCAAAACAATGCGTTACAAGAGAAAATTGTAACTGATTTCTAGGTTTATATACAAAACAGACGCAAGTAACATAATTTAATTCGTTTTCAGAACAACTCCAATAACGCTGACACGTAACCACAATGACCCTACATTTACTTCATAACTCATTTATCAATGTACCCATAACAAAAGCAATAATTAAAATGCAAAATTAATTCAACTAATTCCCAACTCAAACTTGTATAAATTACTGTTATATCACTGTTAAATCAAATTATTTACTATTTCTTTTGGTGGTTTATATTTTTACAAGTTTTCATACAAAACATTACAAAGTGAGTCCAAAATATTACAACCAAAACAACTCAAAATATATCACAATATTAAACAGATTGTGAGTATTTTAAATGCTAAATAAAATCAAACACAACAAATTGGGATTTCACAAAATAAGGTTTACACCGTAACAATAACTTTTATTTGGTTAGTAAATATAAATTGTTTGATGCAACACTAAACTTGTGGGATAATTCCTAACCAGTTAGTAACACAGGCAAAATAAACCTAAGCTAAATAATATGGTGGTTAATTAGCATTCCAAAAAAATTCTAACAACAAAGTGCTCAAAATTGTACTAATAACTAATTCTAAAGTTGGGCGCCATTTGTCGCAGTCACTCCCGGCTAGTGTGGACAAAGGGTGTTTAAAAGGTACTAATATTCGAATGAAATAAAGAAATCCGGGTATAGCATTTGGCAACAAAAGTTTATTCAAATTTGCTATTACACATCTACCTTTTAACACCTTTAAACAAATCAAATTCAAAACTTAATAGCTCAGAATACAGTAGAGACTAGGTTAGGTTCTAATTTAGTTATCAATATCTATACTATTACAAATCTTAATGTTCACAAATTTCTAATTAAATAAAGATAAACCACCAATTTAAGTGTTTAATTACCTAAATAAATTCCAAAATTTATCCTCAAAGGGATTCCTAAATTATGCCTAAATTAATAGCTAAATTATCCCACTTTTCACTAAAGTTAAAGTAATACAAGGAAAACCAACCTTTGATTTCAGCGGAGGTTACTATTTCAAATCTTTGTTGCATCAAACTACAAACAATTCTGCAACATTACCCCAAAATTTCACCGATACCGATCCATCCTCAAAACAGCAGACAAGAAGCAAATCAATCCATAAGGAAGTTCTGACTTCAAAAATTAATCCAAATGAGGTCTTAGTAAGGTCTAAGTAAGGTCTAAGTAAGGTCACTGAGGTTACAACATGATCACCAAATTGTGACTGTTCAACTTACAGACACATATCAAAAGCGAAACCTGCAAAAGCTGGCTCGCCATATAATTTCTGAATTAATTACTAAACATTTATGCTAATTTTTCTATTTGAGACCATTTTTCCAGTCATTTATATCAAATCATTTTCGGATTTAATTCATCCAAATTGACATGTTGGCGGCGTCAGGAATAACTATCAAACTACAAAATAATTTGGGGCGTGCCCCATTATAATTTTCACTTCTAATACATTATTATAACAAACGTTCCACTCCGACGCACGACCAACAGTGCGGAACCGGAAAAACGGCAGCTGTCACACTTGACAAATGTCAGTGTCAGCATCCATTATGTCTATGCCAAAATATGGACTGGAGTCCTACATCCATTTAGCTTTTCGTTTCACGCGAACTTAGACAAAAATATACAACGTTACAGCGTATAAAAAAGTCTATGGGAAATTGCACAGCGCCTCTATTGGTCGCTTGCAGAACTATAAAAATTCATACACTTCTTTCACAGTAAGTACCAAAGTAACCTCAAAGATGAGGTTACTTTGGTACAGAATACTGTCTGTAAAAATGCTTACCTTTCAATATAGTGTATCTGTTACAAAAAATGTGTGAATTCTAGGAATGGCATACAATTCCGAAGCTAGTTAGGAAATGTATAAAATATTGATTCGGAGATTATTCCTTTGAATTATATAGAATTCCAATTTAGTATATGAGTTTTTAGTAAGAGTCTCGTTTAGCCAATTATGTAACAATTATACAGTATACATATAATATCTTTTTTTTTTAATAGGATACTTGAATAAGTTTTTACTTATTCAAGTATCCTATTAAGGACTTCATGATAATTTTAAAAAAATAGAGCTTTAATTTAGGCTCTCATTGAGACTAGTAAGTTTTACGATTCATTAAACACACATTTCCGATTGCTGTTTAGGAAATACCTAGGAAAAGTGTCTAATATAATTTCCTAGGAAATGTGTTTAATATAATTAATATAACACATTTCCAGGTGATTTTTGGAATTATATACAGTTCCTAGAAACTGTATACAATGACGGATTCTATACATTTCCTGTAACATTTCCACACCGCCTCGCGACACGTGCCGGCGGCAGTGCCGGGAGTCATAGCGCTCATGCCACGGCGGCATTTTCCATAGTATCTGACAGTTCTCGATGTAGGACGCCGGCTAAGCCACCAGTCAATGTGGATACATTGTTTGTTTTATAGTTTATACTCTCGGAGAATGTATATTAGAGTTTTCGATTCTGATACTAAATTAATGTAAAGTATGTCAAAACTGACTCTGCTAATATCCCTTAACATATTGTTACCAAAATTCTAATTAGCATTCTCAGAGCGTTAAAACTTTCGTATGATCATTTAAAACTATGACGTAATATATTGAATATGTGCAACTAGGAGTCGATTTTACCAACGTCAGATAGGACTTATCCGACTGATTCTTCCGAACATCCAATTTTTAAAATGTCATTTTCATAAATTATTGATGTCAAATAGGTGTCGTTTTCAATTATTATGTTTATGATGCGTTATCTTATCTGACTTTGATAAAATCGACTCTCAACCCCTTATTGTTTAACCGTTTTTTGACATTGAAAACTACAGTTTGAATCAGTATTTTTTAAGTTCAACCAAACAAACTCTTTAGCAATTGGACACATTTTTCGCAACTTATACGATTTTAGTGGTTATTTTAGAATTAGATTTGTCATAACTCATAGTTAGAATGCATTATTTGTAACAAATGGTATGGCAATGGAGGAATATTTAAATGTGAGTCAACTGACTAGTTATGTGTATAAATAAGTGTGAAACTATTTTTTAAAAACCGACATACATCATAATAATTAATTATCTTTAGTATCAGATATTAACAAGGGTTGGCATAAAAAGGCTTCAATGATAAATATTACTACCTGTTTATTATAAGACTGGACCCGTCAATGTCTTTGCTAGTGGCTAGCACGCTGGTTTCAAGCGTCGTCGCCATCTCGTGAGGTTCCGGGTTCGATTCCCGGTCGGGTCAATGTAGAAAACGATCTTTTCTATATTGTCTCGGGTCTGGGTGTTGTGGTACCATCGTTGTGTCTGATTTGTATAAAACAAGTGCATTGGCTACTTATTTTGAGATCAGAGCAATGTATGTGATTGCTGTCCAATATATTTATATTTAATGCGCTGCGAAAAAAGTGTGCAAAAATGAACTCTATTGACACGGAACAGCAGGGCTTGAAACCGGTTCAAGATTTACCGGTATTATAACGGTTAAACCGGTTTTATCGTAAAATTCCGTTCCGGAGCGGAACCAAATAAGAGCGATACTGTGAACCTAAATAAACCGGTAATTCGTAGCCGCTCGCGACGATCGCAACGCGACTTGTTTTTTGACCGAATGTACTTCAAAAGATGTTAAACTAATTATCAGATGCTTCAGAATTATTTCTTTTGCCATTATATTTTTTAATATTATAATTAAAAGTAACAAAAATAATTTTTAGATATACCACTGTACGTATCTGATAGGATATATCAACAAAATACGTTTTATTGAATAAAAACAAACGTCAGATGCGCTCACCGCTCGCTGATGTTAACGAAGTTCAGGGTGGTTGTCCTGCCTGAACGAAAAGTTGAACCGGTTAATGCAAAATACCTATATTTTTCCAAACCGGTTTAAAAACCGGTTTAAAGGAACATAACCTTTTTCAAAAAGTTTCACCTGTATTTTCGTTAAACCGGTTCAAAAAAAAATACCTGTTTCCAAGCCCTGCGGAACAGACGAACGCGGGTGGATGAGCGGGGAAGTGGGAGGGGCGTGACATATTTGACAGGTCTATTCTTACAAGAACCGGGAGTACTGTATTTTATCAATATCGAGCTAGAAAATACTAAAAATGTAATATATAGCCTGTAATCGTGCCATCAACTTAGTTATTAGGAATGACAGACACATTGACGAATAAAAGAAAAATTTATGCGTCGACCGCAAAACTGAGACGTTTCAAAAGTAATTTTTAGTGACTTAAAAACCAGAAGTTTATCAATCCAACTTTTTATATCGATAGAATGGGAAAAAAATGAGTTGTATATGTTTCTTAATAAAAAATTTGATAAATTTCGTAAGTGCTGTGTGTGTACTAAACTTGAAATCGTGCACCGTCTCCAAAAGTTTTTTTATTTAAATATTATGTGTTTTAGTGAATATAACCGTAGCATTCACTGTTTTGCCAAAAAAAACACTATTTTATATGACGTAAAAGTTTACGGGTTAAATTAAACGATCTTTTTTTCATCTGAAAATTTAATTCATTATACTAATAATGAGTACGTAAATTGGTAGGGAAAGACAAAAGTGACTTTAGAAACGTGTCAGTTTTGCAGTTAACATAGTGGTAAATATGTTGATCAGATTACTTCATAAAACAGGGTGTCATGAATAAAAAAAAACTACTACAAATTTTGTTATATCTAAGGACTATGCTTTCTTTAACCATTCTATTTTTACGAAGGATTTTAAAAGTTCTCATTCAAGGATAATCTTAACTTTTTTTGATTGAATTATCTGAACAAATTCATTAATCTGATCAACATTTTAAGTTAATACATTAATATATTTTTGCTGGAAACCAAATGCATACTTGTTTACATAATCTAAAAAAGCAAAAAAAAAGTTTGTTAAAAAAGTTAATAAACAAATAAAAAATGTATCACTTGTAAATATAGTTCTATGTGTATTACTAATAAGAATGTGTAGCAAATAATTATGTTAACTTCGATTGTTTTGTAAAAAGTTGATATTTGTAAAATTTAAGGAGTAAAAAACGAGTAACTCGTAAAGGGTGGCGATTCTGGTAGGTACTTTTATAATTTTGGTCCCACACAGAAAGCCTTTTCATTTGAGCTCTAGAATCGGGCCCTTGTATATTCTTGTAAATTCTTTCGTGATAAAGTATGAATGACAAATTTAGTCCTCATAACTTGAAAAATCATCAATACCTAATGGTTTACAATGTTTTTAACACTCACAGTGTCATATTTTATATTCATAAAGATGAAATAAGAAACCAAAAATTTGCGCACGGGCGGGATTCAAAACAGCAATTTATTGGCTAAGAGACCACAAATTTCGCATGGCCGGACCGACAGCACGGTAGCTCAATTGGTAGAGCATTTGGCCCGGTTTAGCCAAGAAGTTTCTGGTTCGAGTCCCGCCCGTGCGCAAATTTTTGGTTTCTTATTTTATTTTTATGAATCAACAAAACCTTTTATACGAAACAAGAAGTAGAAAAACCTCGAATGATGATTTTAATAGTAAAAGTATACAAATGTTCAGTAACTCTTAAAGTGATAGTAAAACTTGGCATTCTATACGTACTAATTAATTAATAATAAAAACAGTCAGACTCGAATGGAAATCGAATTTTGGTCCCTTAGCTTCCAACACCGCATAAGTCATTTTTAGGGTTCCGTAGCCGAATGGAAAAAAACGGAACCCTTATAGTTTCGTCAAGTCTGTCTGTCTGTCTGTCTGTCTGTCTGTCTGTCTGTCTGTCTGTCTGTCTGTCTGTCTGTCCGTCTGTCCGTCCGTATGTCACAGCCATTTTACTCTGTAACTATAAGCATTACACTGTTGAAATTTTGTAGGAAGATGTATCCTGTTAACCGCTTACCGATTGTCATACAAAAAATAAAAAATAATGACATTTAAGGGGGGGCTCCCATACATGAAACTAAAACCAAAAAAATTTTTTTTTAGTCAAACCTATGCGTGTGCTGGGGTGTCAATAGATAGGTCTTTTAAAATGACATTAAGGTTTCTAAAACCATTTTCTTTCAAAGTCTAACGTTTCACAGCTAGACGCTTCCAAAGTGGTAAAATGGGCGTCCCCCCCATCTAACTTCTAAACCAAGCAAGTGCAAATTTTGAAAAAAATATAGGATGTAGATCTTAATTAAAACTTTCAACGAAAATTGGTTCGGACAGGATCGAACGAGTAGATTAAGAGATATAGCACATTTTCAACAACCGCATACATAACTTTGTACTTCATACAAACACTATGAAAAAAAAAGTTATATTTGCAGTCGACAAAATATTGTGGTATTTTACTTAGTAGAAGTAAGCGGATTCCCTAATTCAGTTAAAGTTGGCACGGAACCCTCAGTGCGCGAGTCCGACTCGTACTTAGCCGGTTTTTGCAACATGAGACCAAAATACTATGCGGTCGGTACTAAGAGGCAAATCTATGTGCGCACGTCACTATTTTTCGAATTATGGTTTCTGATTCGCTGAAATCGATATCATGATACCAAAGATTAGACGCGCAATGAGCAGCTCTATCTAACGGCATTAAAATAAATAAAGTGGTTTAGAATGTTTTCAACACTCACAATGTCATATTTTATATTCAATAAGATGAAATAAGAAACTAACCGCTTATTTTCGACTTGAGCTATGTTGGAAGCTAAGTGACGATTTATAATAGTTTCGCAATGGTAGATAATTTCGTTTTCATTTAATAATAAAGTGGTCAAGTTTTACACAGTTTGCATACATAAAATATGGTTGTGCTAATATTTTTTTAATTTAAATTGCATGCAGTGTCATTAAGTTTGTTGAATTAATTAGTAACTATTCTATTTTATTTAGTCCGCGATAAATGTAATAATAATCATGTTTTAATTTCTGTTTAACTCAAAATAATGTAATTTATTGTACATAAGGTCGTTTTAGTTAGTGTTAACGAATTTTAAATGTGCGCTGTATAGGTAGTAAATGTTAATAATTATATAAACAAATAATAATATAAGGCAATATAGGGTGAAAAAATATTGAAATGGTGTCAGGGTCGGGTCAAGATAACTTAAAAAAAATATAAAACAAAAAAAACGTCCTTTACAATCACTTTTACATAATTTTATTGGCTTTTGACATAACTTCTTTGTTTTATGGCTTAGAATGTTTTTAACACTTACAGTGTCATATTTTATAATCATAAAGATGAAATAAGAAACCAAAAATTTGCTCACGGGCGGGATTCGAACCAGCCACTTCTTTACTAACCAGGCCAAACGCTCTACCAATTGAGCTACCGTGCTGTCAGTCCAAACTTGCGAAATTTGTGGTCTCTTATGGATACGTCATTACGCGTGACGCTTAGCGCCATTCACCCGTCTGTTTATACAACAGTGGGCCAAGCAGTTATTCTTTAAAGAATAAATTCATCCGTCAATTAATGACGCTACGCTATCTAATGGTTTGGTAGCTCAATTGGTAGAGCGTTTGGCCCGGTTAGCCAAGAAGTTGCTGGTTCGAATCCGAGTGCCTTTTTTTGGCGAGGATTGAAGGGTTTTTGACCTATGTTTTTTGGAAAGATGTTATATTATTGATTCCAAGTAGCTCCCTTCATTCCTGACTGGTAGATTTGACACACCTTATATATATTAAAGTGTATAAAATGTATGTTACACACTGTATACATTTTGTTAAAGCACACATTTACTACCTATATTGAGATATAGTGAGATAGATAGTCGATTAAAAAAAATACTGAAAAAAAAAACTAAAAAAAAAGTGTAATGTGTTCTGTTTATGGTCGATTTAGTTACATGGATTCGGTGTTTGTTTTAAAAAAAATAGCGGTGTTGCCATCGTATTTCTTGTTTTAGCCATTATTGTGTAATAAAAATAAAGTATTGCTAATCAACAAAATGTATGCTTCAGTTGTTACAGAGTTATTACAAAAGATTTGATTCTGATTCTTCATTTTATCTATAAGTAGATGAAGTAACGTCTAATATATGACTGACTGGTTTAGAATACCACATGCATGACGTTAAGACCCGTATTTGAACAAAACTAGGTTGTGAAAAAAACTTAATACCAGATATTAAATTGTCTAATAAAATACCGATCAATAATTCAAAAATACGAGTTCAATTATTTTCTCTGTATCGTAGAAATAGTGTACGTGATTGAGTTATACAATATGTTATGTTGAATGCGCAAAAACTCAGACACCCCATAGGTTTTTAATTTAATTGACTTAATTCTGAAGAAAAAAAAAATAATAATTTAAGGTTTTATGGAGTGTTCGAGTTGTAATGGCACTCCTGATCATTTCTTGCTCTGCGGACGTCGCTCTGTCGAGAGAGGAGTCGGTAGGTATTCACCGGCCGCTGCGCCGCGCTCACAATATTATTATTACTATCTACGCTCATAAAAAACCAACCATCTTTGTAAGTAGGTATTTTGGCGTAACGACTTGTCTTATCAATGAATAGACAGGGCAATATCTTGTTTTTTTTTTTTTATGTGAAATAATTAAATGTGGTTAAATTGATTGTGCTCGTTATTTCAATCAAACTATTTTCAAGTTTTTGCGTATTTAATGTTACACGAAAAAGTGAGCTGGCGTTCTAAATGATTCTACATTTAGAACACCAGCACACTTTTTCGTATCCGATACGTATTCAATTCGTATCCGGTTTTAATCCGATTACATAAGCCCAAAACTGAAGTTATACTCACTTTAATGGCAAACTCATGTCTAAGTTAATACTTTAATTTGTGTTGTCGTATATTTATTCTCAACTTGTAATACTGCCTTTTACATGATTAGTAATTAATATTATGCAGACATCGTTACTCAAACTTTTGAATATTTAATTTTGTTACTTGACGTGACTTTTATTTTTGAAAAACTTTGAATACATTAAAGGAATTTTACTTAGTTCATCAGTTATAAAGTAAATAATAAATGTATATTCCTACTCAATTTTAATGTGTATAATGTGCCTTACTTGGTTTGTAGATAATGCTTATTATTTTGCAGTTGATACCATATCAACAGTTTGAGCAACGGAGTATTATTTGATGTTTAGATGTAATATAACTCATATTTAAGAGTGACTATGAACGCTGTGCCTTAATAAGTATTTTTAAGTTTATTTAATTTTTTAGGTGGCAACATTTTCTTTTTCAATTGACGTTTTGTATTTTTTTATTCGATAGTGTAAGGGAAATTGTATGATACTCATGTATATATTATATTTATACGAAGTGCCAATTTTGTGTTTTATTGTATCACCGAAATAACCCTTTGAGAAAAAAAAAAATTTAGAATTTTTTGTGCAAAAATCAATAGGACGTTTTTAAAAATAGCCATGAATCAATAAATAAAATCAAATAATTTAAGAACTGCATCTTGTGTGAAAATCGCAGTGTAAAAAAAAACAAAACTTTAAAAAGCGCATTTTTAAATAACGCGCTTGCCTCTGTTTAAAAGAAACAAATTCACAAATGAATTTGTTTCTTTAAAAGAAATAAATTCCCAAATGAAGTTGTGTAGACTGTTGATATACACCAACTCCAAATTCATTTGTTCAGTTGGTGTCCAACCAACTCCAAATGAATTTGGAGTTTGTGTATATCAACAGTCTACGCACATCATGCAAAGACTCCAAATGAATTTGTTTCTCGTAAATAGAGACAATTATGAGTTCATTTTAAGCCTTTTACACTATATTACCAACGTAAGATAAGAAATATTAATATAATACTAAACACCTCATTTGAAAAGTCACCTATTTTTTAGCAATCATTTAACATGTATTGTGCCTTGAAAATTTACGAATAAATTCCAGAGAACCAAAATTTTTAATGGTGTATGAAAATTAAACAGACACATCGTATCCCAGTGGTGGCCAGGTACTCGGATCCGAGTGGTTTGGTATAAAATGACGATAGCAAAATGACGTCACTGTACACTCGGGTGGAACGCGGTGGTGGAATGGTTAAGTAAATGTAAATTTAAAAGTGGTCGTTCTTATTCAGTTCAGACGTTGGTAAAATCGACACTTAGAGCCGATGAGAATCATATCGTTATGACTTTTCGTTTTCGAGAAATCCGAGAACAAATATACAAACCAGACATACTTCCACTTACGAAATTCAGCAAGATCAACTTACTCAAAAAATATCAAATTTCAACGATCACATGGAATTGATTACCTCATTTTTTGAAGTCGGTAAAAATATTATACGATTTTAAAAACCTTCATAAGATTATCTCACACACTTGACCGCGGTTCTGTACAAACAAAATAATTAAATTCGGAGTTATTTGTACAATATATTTTACTTAACACTAGGAGTGCAAGTTAAATAAGGCTACTAATTAAAGCAGAGTATTTGGACAAGAGCAGAGCAAATAGACGTGTTGATCTAATTTAAATATGGCATTGGTTTTATTACCTAGGTAAATAGTTTAAAAATAAATGCAAAGTAAACGTCCTCTACTTCTTAGCTGGAATAGCTCCCCCGTATGTTCGGCGCCAGGTTACAAGCTCCATTGAAAGGCTCAAGCAGAACAAGATGAAGATAGCAGACATCCGTTGATGGACATATACCTTCACCCCCACGCCTAAAGAGTCGCCGCGTCTTTATGCGTAATACCGAGCCACTTAGCGTGGACCCACCTAAGGCCAGAGAACAGCTGTGGTCAGATAAATTCGCCCCCAACAACCCATACATCCCCATAGCTGAGAAGCTGCCGCCGGGTCACAATCTTCCCTGGCCCATTTGGAAGGCGTTAAACAGATTTCGTTCAGGTGTAGGCAGGTGCAATGAACTCCGGAAAAGGTAAGGCTTCACTGGGGACGACACATGCAAGTGTGGCGCCTTACAATCTATCAATCAAAAAATCAAAATCAAATATTGTTTATTCAATTTAGGACACAATATGCCACTTATGAACCTCAAATGTACAGTGAAAAATAAAATAAAAATAAATGTGCCCTGAAGGAGCCGAATCATGTCTCCTTATCTTTTGGGCCCTACCAGCGCTTCGAGACAGAACACAGACAATTAGGCAAGTGCTGAGAAGAAACGCCGGAACAAACTCAGTCACCACTAGCTGCCGTAAAATCAAAATCATCAAAGGTAAGTACGTCAGTCGGTGCAGGCTGGACGGACCACACATTCGTGTCGTTCAGGTAGTCTTGAACCTTGTAATATAGCCTTTAGACAAAAGCGTGCTTTTAACGTGTTTCTTAAATTTATCAACCGGCAATTCGACAAGATTGTGTGTTATATTATTAAAGAATTTTATACAATTTCCCATGAACGAATTACTAGTTTTAACTAATCTGAAGTTAGGAACGACAAGCTTGTGTTTATTTCTTGTGTTATATGAGTGAATGTCGCTCTTCTTCATGAAATTATCTAAATTATGCCACACTTAATGTCGTTTCCTACCCCTCCTGCCACCTGTACGCAAGAGGACCTTTACAACGCCAACCAGAAGGCCATTGATGTTTGACTTTTTGGGCGCAGAAAGTTAAACTGCCATTGACTCGAGAAGAAGAAGAATAAAAAGTACAGGTGCTCCCTAGTGAGTTGCTATTACTACGTTTAGAGATGTTATGCAAACCAAAAAATATTAAATAATATTGTTTTTTGTTTATTTTATTTATTTATACTTAATTGCACAACCAAAACTTTGTACAAAAGGTGGATTTAACGCCATATGGCATTCTCTACCAGTCATACCAATGGCTGAGCAGAAATGATTGTAGGCGGTGCGACAGGCAAAAAGAAAATGAGTTACTATTAAAAGAAAAAAAAACGATAAATTTTATACATTAAAAATACATGAAAAACATATATCATAAAACAAAACAAAATAACTACAATTTACAATAAATACAATATGATCTCTGGCGACCGACCGATGGCGGTATAACCATCCAATGTAAAGCGCACCTAAATGTTGGACTGTGACGGGCAGCAGCGTCACAGCTGCAAGGGGTTGCGTCTCTGCGCTCGCCAACCCGCCTGCCAAGCGTGGCGAGTATTGGCAATATCCCCTCAAATGGAAGTACACAATAAAACCAGGCCCCAGTTTCCGGCAGCCCCGCTATTCCTGACTTTGATAGCGGTCACGGTAACGGCGGGGCAGGGGGTGCTAAGAATCCCCGGAGGCGATCGCGCTGCCACCCCCGACGACAACTGGCCCTGGTAACGTACAACACGTGTACACTGAGGACAGATGAGAAGTTGCTCGAGCTGGAGGAAGAAATGAGCAGGTTACACTGGGACATAATGGGTTTATCAGAAGTCCGTAGAGAGGGCGAGGACACGATAACTCTGCAGTCCGGAAACCTGCTCTACTACCGGGAAGGCAACCAACGAAAGTCACAAGGTGGTGTCGGGTTCCTCGTTCACAAGTCCCTCGTCAACAATATCGAGACCATCGAGAGTGTGTCGAGCAGGGTAATATACCTTATACTCAGAATATCCAAGAGGTATTTGCTGAAGGTCATACAGGTATATGCACCGACCTCGGAACACCCGGATGAAGAGGTGGAGGAAATGTATGAGGACGTAAGTAGAGCCATACATACTTCCAAAACCTATTTTACTGTTGTAATGGGGGACTTCAACGCAAAACTGGGCAAGCGAGGCGAGAATAAGTTGAAGGTGGGACATTTTGGATACGGGCAAAGGAACGCCAGGGGACAGAGGCTGGCCGACTTTCTGTAGAAGGAGGGACTCTTTGCGATGAACTCTTTCTTCCAGAAGCCGCCTCAAAGGAAGTGGACCTGGTTGAGTCCCGATGGATTCACGAGGAACGAGATTGACTTCTTCATGACCTCCGAGAGACGGTTATTCAATGATGTCTCCGTGATCAACAGGGTGAAAACCGGTAGCGATCACCGAATGGTTCGATGCATATTGAATATAAATGTCAAATTGGAAAGATCCCGCCTGATGAAGTCCACGCTCCGACCGACTCGTGCTCATATCCAAAATCCCGAGAGTTTTCAACTCGAGTTGTCAAACCGCTTTGATTGCCTTGAAAATTGCGTAACAGTGGACGAAATTAACAACGGGTTTGTGGAAACTGTTCAAACGGTGGGGTTTAAGTATTATAGGCCTGGCCGTAAAAATAGACCTCAAAAACTGTCGGTCCACACTCTCGACCTTATGGCAAAAAGTCGATCTATGGCACTGCAGACCTCCGTATGCTGAAAACTACAGGCAGCTCAATAGACAAATATGGAAGTCCCTACGACACGACATTCGTTGCTTTAACATTAATAGTGTTAAAGAAACGATAGAGCGGAACCAAGGTTCCAAAGTGTTTGCAAGGGACATGTCTATTGGGCAAAGCCTGTTGATGAAGCTAAAGACAGAAAGCAGAGGTTTTGAGGGAGATCGAAAGGTTCTATGTACAGTTGTACACCTCAGTTGCCAAACCCGTAGATAGCTCGGTTAGAGACCCACGAGCTATCCTGACCCGACACTACACCGAAGACATCCCGGACATCAGCCTCTACGAGATTAGGATGGCCCTTAAACAGCTCAAAAACAACAAAGCTGGGAACAATTTACTGGGAGCCTGTTGAATTTTTGCCGTAAGGGCATTCCAGAGACGAATGGCCAGGACAATAAAAGAGTTTGAAAGGAAACCTGTGCGGTGAGAATTATATTAGTATTCTTTGTTTTACAAGTTATGGAATATTTTTTACTAGCGGTCCCCCGCGACTTCGTCCGCGCGTTTTGAGTTTGCTCCCTCCCCTCCCGTCGCAGCGTGATGTTTTATATCCTAAAGCCTTTCTCAATAAATAAGCTATCTAACACAGAAGTTCCTGCGATAAGCGCGTTCAACTTCAAACCAACAAACTCTTCAGCTTTATAATATAATTAGCGCAAGCGCACGTTGTACTTAAACTGCGAACATTATTTTGGTGCAGAGTTCTCCTGTCATACATGATTTTTGAGTAACTTTAGCGGTTTCCGCAGCGTACGCAGCGGAAGCTCTCAAAAGGAATATCTTTCTCCCGTTTTCGCAACATTTTTCATTGCTGCTGTGGTCTTGTGAGTCGTATCTTTATGTTATATAGCTCAAAGCCTTCCTCGATAAATGGACTATCCAACATAAAAAGAATTTTTCAAATCGGGCCAGTAGTTTCTGAGATTAGCGCGTTCAAACAAACAAACAAACAAACAAACTCTTCGGCTTTATAATATTAGTATAGATTATTATTTAGAAACTATAATACGGTAGATCGTGTTTGCTTTACACCCAGTTTTTAACAAGGGTTCCCGATGAAAATTAGTGTCGCGGCATGCTTGCTATCTGCTGCCGCGACTTATACTGAGCGGGGACCTTTTTAGGACACATCACTTTAACCTTAAGATTTAATATATATTTTTTTTATGTATTATATTTCTTTAATGTTTTGTATATATTTTTTCCTTTGTGTGTGTCAAATAAACGATTATTATATTGTATTATATTCCAAAAAATCAAAATAAAATAGCAAAAATAGATGAGGTTGTGTGATTGCTAATCCTATAAAATTAATGAAGCGGAAGACCATTATTAGTATTTTTATCACCTCATTTAGTATTTCGTTTGTGAAATTGGCAAATTTAACGGCTCATTTAGAAGAACACCATTTTGTTGTAATGTCAAGATGCATTAATGAAATACACGAGAATCTACCTTCTTTCTCACGGAATTATTTTAAACGTATGTCTGTAATTTTTAGGGTTTCGTAGCCGAATGGCAAAAAAATGAGCCCTATTCGTGTCGTCAAGTCTGTCTGTCTGTCTGTCCGTCAGTACGTCACAGCCACTTTATTCTGTATCTAACTATAAGCATCACCTTGTAAAATTTATAAGGAAGATGTATCCTCTTAACCGTTTTACGATTCTTATACAAGAAATACAAAATAATGAGTTTTAAGGGGGAGGTCCCAAACATGAAACTAAATCCGTTTTTTTGTTAAGTCAATCCTAATACGTGAAGGGTGTCTATGGATAGGTCTTTTAAAATGACATAGAGGTGTTAAAACCATTTTCTTTTAAACTAACGTTTTAATAGATAGACGCTTCCAAATTGGTAAAATGCTATAGAGTAAAAAATATCATGTTTAAACTTTTTAACCTCTTTGGAAAAACTCCAACTCCACTTCCTAAACAGAACGCAATGGTGTTATGGCAGCCGTTTTTTGAGACTTAAAAGCAGTTTTAAAGTTTGAACATATATTTTTTATTCCATAACATTTCTTTATGCTCACATCTCAAAATTTACAGAACCGATTTTGATGATACTTGCACTAGTCCTCAAGTCGAAAAAAACATAATTATTTAAATAAAGAATAATCATATTGCTTCTAATATATTCGTAAATAAACACAAAAAAATATAATTAAGTATACAACAAATATCAAACATACACTTGCGAAATTTAACCGATTTATTTGGACGCCTAAGTAGACCATCATACTGAAATATCATCGAATTCCAACGACGTCAATGAAATACAGGGCTAATCGATAACCCACTTTTTTGTAGTCGGTTTAAAACTTGACTGAGTAAAACTTGCAGCAAATCTTATTAGCTTTGATTTTGTAGAAGGTCTCATCTCGCTAGGACGCATAATTTCCGATATACAGGGTTTAACAAAATCAACTGCATTCCTACTCGGTGGTGACTCTGTTGCTAAAATTAAAAAACTTTTTGTATGGGACCAACATCGAAATCCCTTTTTTTTACTGTTCCATACAAACTAAAATCAGCTGATCTGGCACTCTAGGATGGGAAATCGAAATATTTTTTGGGATTACGATGTTGGTCCCATACAAAAAGCTGTTTAATTTAAAGGTTAATTTTGTTAAACCCTAAATATGCTTAAAACCTAAAAAAATACCTTAAAACCCTCCTCCCGGTTCAAGAGGTACGGCCTGGGACTTGATATGTTGACCTCCTTATCAGTCCAAACAAAGTTACGAAGTCAAAAATCGTGTTCCTTTAAATTCCCTCTACAGATCCTTACTCTCTCCTCCGAGCCGACAACATCTCCTGAGCATGCCACGTGTAGATATCTAGTGGCGATGCGCGTCGAGGTTTTTTGCACGTTGGTGTTGGGTACTAATAATTGCATCAGCTGTGCCGCATGCGTATTGACAGAAGGCGGGCGGTGCATCCTGCATTTGCCTGAACTAATACTCAACGCAGTGACGGTTCGTGTTGTTAGTTGCTTGCACCGGCGTCGCTTAGCGAAAATTTAAAACAAAATATTTTTATAAATTTAAACTTAATAATGGATTTCCTTTACACACACAATACCCTTAATGTATATCAAATAAAAAGATAATTATGATACCAACTTCGCCTAGGTTCACCAACCTGAATTCCATTAAAAGTAATTTGTAATCTGAATACATTAATATTTGCTGGACAACGCAAAATTAACAGAACATTAGTATGCTGTCCAGCATCCCGCCTAAAACGTGTATTTCTACAATTAAAGTTACATCTTGCATTGGCGCTAGTTTCTATGTAAATTTGTACTTAATGTGTTAGTTCCTAATTTCGCCACCCACAACTCGGCGAGCGTAAATTGTCTTTACAATTTTATTTTTGCAATCACGTTTGGCGCTACTGTCTTCTTGAATATCGTTTGTTCAAAGGCCATATTCTAGTTCTAATTTTCGCCACCGGCAAGGCGTTTGTAGTGGGACAATGTCGTAGCCTCTCGTAGGTCAAAGGTGACAAAGTGAAGACTATGCCGTGAACCAACTTTCGTTCAGTCGACCGCGGAAAAGGAAGACGAGCTGTCATATTCACGCGGGAAATTTGTCAGTTTGTGGCCAGTGCGTGAAAAAGATAATTGAAAAAAGTTTTAAAATAAGTTTGAATTAAAAAGGAGGTTGATCAAAATGAGATTGCCAGGGGGAGTTATTTTTGTAAGTATCCTTCAAGCAGTTACTTAATTAACCAAAATATTTAGATTTTAACCAAAATGCTAAATGTGTAAATTGTCGAACGGTTGTGTAATTTAAGAAGTCTAGGTTCATTTAGGTAATAAGTAGAATTTCTAAAGTCGTCTTCCACATCAGAATGCAGGAGGCAGATTCACGTACCAGTTCGTATACGAAAAAAAATCATCGTCTTCTTTTTGCCGAAGAAAATTAATGTTTTTGATATTTCAGGGTCGCGATTTCTATGTAGTTCGATGTAGACATATAACTTGACATGAAATAAAATAAATTAAATTTATTTGATTATGAAATAGAAAACTTAAGGGTGTTAATTCTACGTTAAGCTCAGCTTTTTCAACTATGAATTAAAATTAAGATAAATAAATAAAAATAAGCGCGAATACAAATTTGTTTTTAATGAAATATAATTATATATATATAAAATTAATATAACTGCCTAAGTCATAATAAATAATTTAAATACATATGTCAAAGAGTTAGATAGATAACTCTTCATTGCACATAACATAAATTGATTTACAAATTCGTTTTAAACAAATGTATAACATCTAGACGGCTATAACACGGACGAGTAAAAAAAGTATTTTAACCTTTGGGTAAAAAAAATAGTTTTATAGGAAGGTCGTCTATTTCGAAAACGTTAGACTTTAAAAGAAAATGGTTTTAGGAACCTCAATGTCAGTTTAAAAGACCTATCTATAAACACCTTACACGCATAGGTTTGAGTAAAAAATAATATTTCGGTTTTAGTTTCATGAATGGGAGTCCGCTACTTAAATATCATTATTTTTTATTTTTTGTATAAGAATCGTAAAGCTATTAACAAGATACACTTTCCTATCAAATTTCAACAGTGTGGCTTATAGTTACAGAATAAAGTGGCTGTGACATACTGACGGACAGACAGACAGACTTGACGAAACTATAAGGGTTCAGTTTTTGCCATTCGGCTACGGAACCCCACAAATGATCTAACTCTATGTAAAGAAATAGACAAAAGGTTAATCAAAATGTTTAATAGTTTTAGGCGATAATAAACTAATGATTTTAAAATTAATTTATTTGACAAACGTGATGACACCCGTTATTTATATCCAAGAAACATAAATAAATTCAAGGCAACTCAAATATAAGCAAAATAAAAATCTCCGCCACTTAATGTAAAAATAATAGATCTGTATATGTATTATTATGAACTTTTTTAAACAGGTGTTTTAAAATGAACACTTAAATTGATTACTTTATTTACGTAATAAAAAAAAAATGCCCGACAAATATTTGAATTCCTAACGCTACAATGCTAAAGGTCACGCGATACTCGTCGTGTAATTGAAAAAAACCCAAAGACGGTAGGAGGGTAGGACGACAAGATGGACAGACGACCTTGTTAAGATCGCAGGATCACACGGGATGCAGACTGTTTGCAATCGTTTGCTGTTTGCTGTGAAAAACCGTGGGGGAAGCCCATGTTCAGTAGTGGACGTCCTTTAGCTGTTAATTAAGATGATGATGATGTAAATTACAAAAAAAAAATCGGTTAAAATTTGCACTTTAAACTATAAACTAACGATGGACCCTACTTAAGTAACATTTTGCGATGATAGATTAGTTGAAGAATATAGGTCGGTAGATTAGACTTTTTTTTTATACTAGTTTAACGTCTTTGGCTGTAAGCCATACAGACAATTCTTCATTATTATTTCATTTTTTAACAATTAAAACTAAAACTTACACTAAACTAACCTAACTTAACCTAACTCATTGAAATGCGAGGTGGTCCGCATTCCAATGCTCAACAAGGAAGCTAAGCGCAGGAACAACGATCCGGGTAAGACGGCGCGATTAGAGCTCGCTACACCATAATTCTCACTTTAACTTCATTGTTTTCTTCAAAAGCACTAATTATCATGAAAGTTCAACCACACAAACACAATCATTGACCCGAAAAAAACAATTTATAAAATAAAGAAATATGGCCCGTCCTTCCCTTTTCGTTCCCGCGCAATAACCTCGGTAGATTAGACTTAAACCGATTTGACATTTGATTTGTTTGACAGTTTGTGGCCAGTGCGTAAAAAAGATAACTAAAATAGGTTTAAAAAAAAGTTCGGATTGATAAGGAGGTTAACCGAAATCACCTGATACTTTACTGAAATATACTTTTCACTAAAATATACTTTACTTACACTTCCATAGGGTTTTGGGATTCTTACTCTATAATACGAACGTCTTTTACTGGCAGTAAAAGACGTTTTACTTTATGTCTTGCTGGAATCGATTTTTCAATATTATATTGATGGCCGCTTCTTTCGCGTTCTAACAATAAAAAAAAAGTCAAGCTAAAGTTCCATACGCCTTTTTTTATGAATATTGACGATATTTTAGTAAAATTGAGAAAAGAATCAGCTGTGCAGCGCCCGCACATCAGGTTACCCACTTTTGTTGCAAACTAGCCCTTACTACAACGGCATAAGACACCGCAGTGTCAACCTTGACTTGCTGTTGTCCGGACATAGATGTAAATACATTTTTGCTGCATGCTAATTGAACTTTTGTAACAACAGCTGATAGTTGTTCATATTTATAAGTGGAGTCTTTATAAAAAAACGGTCAGAGAAAAGTAAAAACGTCACTTTTCAGGGTTCCGTAGACGATTGGCAAAAAACGGAACCCTTATAGTCTTGTTAAGTCTGTCTGTCCGTCCGTATGTCACAGCCACTATATTCTGTAACTAAAATATTTAATGTAGATCTTCAAACACTTTCAACGCAAATTGGTTTGGACGGGATCGAACCAGTAGTTTTTGAGATAAGTATAGCACATTTTCAACAACTGCATGCAAACATAACTTTGTTCTTCATACAAACACTATGAGAAACAAAGTTATATTTGCTGTCAACGAAATATTGTGGTATTTAGATTTGGTTAGATTTAGCTAAGTGGAAGTAAATGGATTCCCTAATTCAGTTAAAATTGACACGGAACCCTCAGTGCGCGAGTCCAATTCACACTTGGCCGGTTTTTTTTTTAATTGGACCCTTGCTTTACAGTATCCGTTATATCAATAGTCAATACCAGCCATCGAAAAAGAAAGAAAGAAAAAAGTATTTATTGGAGAGACATCACAAACACATACAACATAAAAAAATAAAAATACAACATTAACATACCACAGCAAAAGTAAAATAAAAGAAGAAAAAATATTACTCTGTCGTAAATAAGGTTGGCCATGCCAGCCAATCTGTTCATGTCGCAAGGTGTGTGTGCGTGTGTGTGTCGCCTATATCCAACAGGACCTTAAAGCCCTATTAAACTACGCGGTATTCAGCAAGCAAGCGAGTAAGCACGGCCGAACCCATTCGGTCAGTCTAATTAGACAGGCTAACTTGCTAGCACTTATTACATTAAGCTAAATCTTAGTAAGACTGTCTGAATACCGCATAGTGAAATAAGCCCTTTACTCAGCATAAGCTAGGTCCTCTGGAGAACCTGACGCTGGTTTTCAGTTCACCCCTGCTGAGAAGTATTAAAATTAATCGATGATTTATACGCAATAGATGACCTATGTGAACTCGTGAACTTAAAACATAATGTGCCGGAATAATAAAACTGCGATCATTAAAATAATACTTAGTATCAACAAAGTAATTTCTATTAATTATTCCGACAACCAGACAGAATAACAATAAAAAAAATGTAATTTAACAGATTTTATTGTGCGTCGCAAATGTTTTGTTTGGATAAAAAAACACGTTAGATCCGTGAGTTTTCATAATTGTCTAGGGTTGGATACGTCAGATTTCTCCTAACATGCCAGGATTTTTTGGTCCCTGTCAGGTTTCGGGCTGGACTTAGAAAATTTCAGGATTTGATTAACTGTTTTTTATGTTAACAATCTGCTAAAGTAGGCACGGACAACAGTACGTCAAGTTTAAAACTGCGGTGTCTTATGCCGTTGTAAATAGGGCTAGTTTGCAGTAAAAGTGGGTAACCTGATGTGCAGGCGACTATACATTAGCAGTAAATAATAACCAACAACTTTGACAAACATTTAATCATTCTTTTTCAAAACATTATAATTATTACCCTTCCCTTCTTCGCTCATTTTACGGACCGACCAGCGGCTTATTTTTTTTCAAATCACGGTGGTGGACGGGTGCTTTGGGATAATGTCAGGACTTTTTATTACAAACTAGGTTTTTTTTTTTTTTGACGACATCCGTGGTGTAGTGGCTAAGCACCCTGGTTTCAAGGCGTCGCCACTACGAGGTCCCGGGTTCGATTTCCGGTCGGGTCAATGTAGAAGTAGAACTCAAAATTTTCTATATTGTCTAGGGTCTGGGTGTTGTGGTACCACCGTTGTGTCTGTTTTCCGTAACACAAGTGCATTAGCTACTTACTTTGAGATCAGAGCAATGTATGTGATTGGTGTCCAATATTAATTTATTTGTCAGGATTTTATAAGCATTTTTATGGCAACCCTTCAATTGTCTGCGATTGGATAAGCTTGAATATAATGAAGGCGTGTGGCAGAGTAAATGACTTTGTGACAATGAGCAGTTTTGTTGTCATTCGATGTTTATATCACTTTAGGAAATAACTTTATAATCTTTAGATTTATGTATTATAGCAGAGGGTAAAATTGCTTCTTCTTTCTTTTGCCTCGCGTTATCCCGTTACGCTGGGTCGACCCTCCTTAACATGCGACGCCATTTCTTTCTATCTTGAGCGTCTTGCTCTTGGAGTCCTAGTACTCTCATGTCCCTTTAGACCAGGGATGCACAGACTTATTAAGACTAGGGGCCACTCGGGCAAATTATGAACTGATGGCGGGCCGCCAGAAGTATAGGTAATTAAAGACAATAAAGAATTGATAATTATGTATTAAAATTGAAAAAGAATTTATTAATTTGAAGCGTGGCACTGCATAGTGCTTACAATCTTTTTTATATTTGGCTCAAATTTACTTGTAGCAACACGTAAAACTGCTTCCAAACTTTCATTTGCAAGGCGGTTTCGATTTTTTGTTTTATTATTATTTAGTATTGAAAAGGTTTGTTCACATATATAGGTAGAACCAAATAAGCTGGCACATTTCAGAGCGTTTATGCGCAACTCTTTGTACGTATTTTTATCAATGCAGCGGTAAAAGTTCAGCAAGTCTCCTTCGTTGAATTTGTTGCGTAAATCTTGGTCGTTTTGAATGTCGATAATTTCTAACTGCATTGACTCTGGCGCATTTTCAACTGAAATCGTGAAAGGATTGCTGAATATGTCCAACAGAGGTTTCACTTTTTTAAACTCCGAAAATCTTTCTTGAAAAGATTGAATCAAAATATCTAGCTTTTCTACATAACTGAAATTAATCGCAGTTTTGTTGAATTTTTCAGCCATTTTCTTATAATTCGGAAAATGATTGTAATTTCCAGAATTCAATTGCGATCTAAAAAGTGTCAGCTTGCATTGAAAGGATGATACGTGAGCGTAGAGCTGGGATGTCAGTTGATTTTTGCCTTGAAGCCGTGTGTTCAAGACATTCAAATGATTTGTAATGTCAACTAAAAAAGCCAAATCACACAACCAATCAGGATTTTTAAGTTCCGGGACATCCTTTTGCTTTTCCGCCAGAAATATTCCAATTTCTTCTATTAAATTTAGAAATCGTTCCAGGGTCAATCCACGACTTAGCCACCTTACTTCTGTATAATACAGTAAATCTCCATATTCGCTTTCGATGTCATCAAGGAATTGTTTGAATTGCCTGTGATTGAGTCCTCGTGATTTTATGAAATTTACAGTCGAAACTACCACTTTCATGACATTTTGAAATTCAATTTTTTTAGAACAGAGGGCTTCTTGGTGTATAATACAGTGAAACTGCATGAGATCTTCAGCGTTTATGTTTTTTTCTTGCAGATGCTTTTTCAGCAAAGTAACTAGCCCAGAATTGACACCAATCATCGAAGGAGCACCGTCAGTGGCAACTCCCGATAATTTTGATAAGTCCAAATCAGTTTTTGAACACTCATCCAAAAGTACATTGAGTATATCAACTCCTCTGGTTTGACCTTTCAATGAACACATTCCTAACAACTCTTCTAAGACTTCAAAATCTTGAGTAACACCTCGTATGAATATGAGAAGTTGAGCTGTGGAAGTAATATCAGTGGATTCGTCGAGTGCTAATGAAAAAAATTCAATGATCTTAGTTTTTTCATTTAATTGTTCCGCAATATTACCTGACAAAGACATAATACGTCTTTGGATAGTCATACGATTCAGTTGAATTTTCTCAAACTTTTTTGCTGCTTCTGGACACATTTTCTTAGCGGCAATTTCTATGCATTCTTTTACAAAATCCCCATCATTGAAGGGGCGACTGCGCTTTGCTATCATTCGAGAAATTTCATAACTAACTTCTGTAGCTGTTTCTGAATCTTGGATGGGTTTTGTAAACATAGCTTGCTGACCAATAAGCTCCCGTTTTAAAGACAACATTTTTTGCTTTCTTAATTCGCCTGTAAACTTGGTAAAAGTAGGATGCTGCGTTTCATAGTGCCTTTTTACATTATATTCCTTTGCAATCGCAACAGAAATCTTGCAAATTAAACAAACGACTTTATTATGCGACCATACAAAAAAGTATTTCTCAGTCCAAATTTCTTGAAACTGCCGATTTTCATCTTTAACCTTACGTTTTTTACTAGGTCCTGGCTTGTCCATGTTGCGTTCTAATCCTGGCTAGGATTAACACAGCACCTAAAAACAATTACAGTACCTACTTAAATTACCCATCCTTTTTTAAATTAGCAAAAGTAATTGATTTAAATAGGTAGGGAAACACTTATTAATAACAGAGTTTTACTTACGATTTCACAACACAATTATACACGGCACTTGACGGGAAATCTACGTTGAATGTGGATCAAAATATATGACACCGGCTAGTCGAGTTAAAATCTACACTAGAACTATTGACACTTCACTCAAATTAAAACCGAACTATGGGTCGCTGCGGTTAGCGTGGCTTTTATACCGCGCGTATAGAGTCGAAAACTGTCTGGAGAAATCTCGAAACCGACTCTGGAAGCTTCGTGTATCTACCTACGCGAGCAATCGGGAATTCGTGCACTTAAGAGCGCGCGCGCGAGATTCAAATTACTTTTCGAACATATTTTTTTTGGTTTTATTCTGGAATAGAATTCAATATTTTTCGAATGTACGAGAGTATTATTTTTGCTGTCGGCGGGCCACCAGTATTCGACCGGCGGGCCGCAAGCGGCCCGCGGGCCGCGGTCTGTGCATCCCTGCTTTAGACATTTGTCATCCTTGTGGTGGGGGTTTCCCCTTCCCCTTTTCTTTGTAGCTATGGAAAGGCACTTTTGAATGAATAAACAGTGAAACAATAATAATAAGTACGTTAAGTTAATAAAAGACTTTATTATGACAAAAATAGTGTCTTAATTAATCTAAAGGTCATTATCGCGTTTTGGAATATATACCTACTTACGCACTTTTTTCTTTGCTAAGGTTTTCCGCCAACAGGTTTTTTTTCCTAAAGCTATCCTAACACCATGTAGTGAGAGCTGTAAAGTGATGGGAGAAAAGAGAAAAAAGCTCATTGCGTCGCACAGATTATAATCTATTTTTAGGGTTCCGTAGCCGAATAGCAAAAAACGGAACCCTTATAGTTTCGTGAACTCTGTCTGTCTGTCTGTCTGTCCGTCTGTATGTCACAGCCATTTTATTCTGTTACTATAAGCATCACACTGTTACAATTTTGTAAGAAGATGTATCCTGTTAACAGCTTTACGATTCTCATACAAAAAAATGATTAAAAAAATATTTAAGGGGGCTCCCCTAAATAAATACATGAAACTAAAACAAAAAAAATAACACTATAAAAACAAAGTTATATTTGCTGTCAACAAAATATTGTGGTATTTTAGCTTAGTGGAAGTAAGTGGATCCCTAATTCAGTTAAAGTTGGCACGGAACCCTCAGTGGGCGAGTCCGACTCGCACTTAGCCGAATCTTTTATCCCTCCCTTAACTACCCTCATTTACGTGACATTATTCAATCATAAACGTAGTACACCATAAAAGCTCTTCCATCCAACGTTTTCATAGTTTCTGTAGTTAAAATTAATTATCTAACTTATTTGTTAAAGTATCCAAATGCCTAACTTATTTGTAAAAGTATTCAAATGCCTAAACTGAATCATAATGTTCCATTGTTACAACATTATGTTAGGAGCAACTCCCGCGCATTTGAAGGCATCATTCGTCAACTGAGTTTACGACCTGCGTTAACTGCCGACAGTCAAATGTCACCGATATCGATCATTGGCAAGACTCTTGTTAAGTTTTAAACGTGGGAAATGTTTATTATTTGCATAAGAAAAAGGTTACATTTTTATGAAAATGAAAATGTTTATTAGGAACATGAAATACGTAACAATAACTGAGGCTGACCTGTTATTTTTAAGTGTGAAAACACTTGTACCAGGAAACGTTGCTCTCCCATAGCACGGTCACATAGGTGTAAAATTTAACGTTTAAATGGAATTCAAAGCACAGTTTCGTTCGTCTTTTTCAAATCATAATTATAGCATGCAAATATTGAGTTCCACATTTATTAGATTAAAATTCATATATAAGGCTACCTCGTTTTAAGTGATAATATTTTAAAGGCAGATTCAGATAATAAATGAAATATATTTTGTACGAAACAAAAAAAAAATTATACGCTAGTTTTCGAGAAAATCGCCTCTCAACATGTAAAAAAAAGAGTAAAATAAAACACCCCGTGCCGCGTGTTGCTGAGCGGAGCTCTCGGTCTTTCTTTGTAGGTATTGTCATACGCGCCGCCCATCGCCGCCGTGTTGCCTGCCTGCCTACACGTGTCGCGCTCGCGGCCGCTGGGGAGCGGGGGCGGGGGCCCCACCGGATAGCCGCGGCCGCGCGCGCGACGCGAGTCAGTCTGCCAAAAAAATTCGCGTTTGTATGTCGTGTGCGCGCGCGTCGCGGACCTGCGGTGCGTTTTCCGAAGCCTGGGTCGTGCGACCAGCATCACATAGTTTCCCGCCGCGCCTTGACCTGGTACGGCACCGACTGCCAAACACCGCAGACGCTTGCTATGGCGGTTTCTGCACAACGAAGCCCTCCACCTTTATCACTTGAGGGTCCAAGATTTGCTGTTGGCGGGGATTACGCCTTTATCACTTGAGGGTCCAAGTTTTGCTGCTGGTGCGGACTATGCGACGAAGATCGAACAGCACGAGCTCGAGTCCTCCCGTTGACTACTGCGCAATTGCACGTTGTTGGGATAACGTGCATGCACAACACAATGCTGCAGTTATTTGCCACCAATTCCAGCAAAGGTTCAGTGCATACGTGTGTGAATGAACAGTGAATGCCGTGATGGCTAGTGAAAAAAAAGCAGTGCTCGTGATAGCTAGATTGTCTAGTGCTCGCTTCAGGGCCCTTATTTTTGAATCACTCGCGTCAAGATGGTGTGTGATATTCATTGTTTAATGTCCGATTTTCCTATGAAAATTAGTATAATCTCACGTGGAAGTGATTTGCAAAAATGATTAATGAATTTTGTGAGTACCAACGCGAATATTTTGCTTGATTTTTATTGATTTTTAATTTGTTTTCAAACAAAACTCACACGCCATGTTCAAGCGAGTGATTCAAAAATAGAGGCCCAGTTTGCATAATAATAAGGTTAGGAGGTATCGCCTCAATTGGCAATTGTAAAATAAGATGTTACCGTAAAAATAGTAACCTGTTTTACTTCAAATCTTTGACGTCATTGTTTTCAAATGTTAACTTATCGCTGCTAATAAAGAAAACGTATTTGTAAACCAATGCAGAAATCCTAGTTTTAATTTATTTTATTGTGAAATAAGACTTGTATCCACATATCTGTACAAAAACTGAGCAAGTGTGATAATTAAAAGTAAAAAATAATAAAAATGTACGTAATTTTCAAAGATGTGTTCGCGTTTTATGTGTTATGTTAATTTACGGTACCTAATAAACGAAATTTAAAACAAAACTGTGTTAAATTTACTCACGTGATTTTAAGTGCATATCCATCTTCTGAATCAAAAGGAATCAATAGGTACTCATTAGGTAGGTAGGTAGGTAACTACAACATCTGTCTAAGTTAAATTTAGTAAGATTGAGAATTTTAATAGGTATTCTTTTTAAAGTTTACTTTCACATAAGATTTGTCTTATTATTATTAAATAAACAGAGGTAACACAACACAATTAGGAAGTTTACTTTCACATAAGCTTTATCTCCTTATTATTATTAAATAAACAGAAGGAACACAACACAATTAGGTAGTTTTAGTTTATCATACCTGCCTAGCTGTGCATGTTTTAAGCCTGCGATTAACACATAGGTACCTAAGTTGAGTTTCTGTCTTAGTTTATCATACATACCCAGCTGTTAGGGTTTTAGGCCTACGATTAATGAACACATACCTACCTAAGTTGAGTTTCTGTTTCAGAGAATCATACCTACCCAGCTGTTTAGACCTCAGATAAATGAGTACATACCTTCTTAAGTTTTTGTCTTTGTTTTCATACCCAGCTGTTTTGTTTGTTTAGCGTTTATCTAACTGATCTATCTGTTTGATTTATTAGGTACTGATACACGTTGATAATGTTTTTTTTCATATTAGTGTTTCGTTATAATAGGTAATCGAATGCAGTAGGTAGTTACCTTTATTATTATTATTATGTAGGACCAAATAAATAGGCGCGCAGCGGCGCCTTCTACCGCCCGAGTACCGCGCATCGGCACGCCGCATGAATGAGATAGGCATCTTCTGTCACGCTCACGCCCACGCGTCTGTCTCGTTCTCGCTTAGCTAGTCCATCTTCCGTCACACTCAGGCCCATACGTCTGTCTAGTTTTCGCTCAATGTAGTACTTATGTAAGAGACGAAAGGCGATGTCGCGGAACAGGGTGCTCTTAAAAAATAATATTTTTTTTGTTAGGAAAAATAAAAACGTAAACGGGCCAGTTTTCAAAAAAAATAATTATTGGGTCCTCTTTCTATGTTATTGTTTGATGCTCTGTTAAAATATTATCACTTAAAACGAGGTAACCTTATATATGCAAGAATGACCGAACAGAAGAAAATAAACCTTTTACAAACATTAATGAAAGTACAATTTAATTATTATATATTATTCAAATCAAGTAATTAAAATCATGGTATGTAAGGCAAACTGAGCTTCTTTAATTATGTTTATGTCTAAAAATGTAATATTTTTGTAATTAAAAATAGATTCTCTCTCGTATGAGGAACTATAGCGGTCCTCCGCGACTTCTTCCGCCCGTTTTGAGTAGGTATGCTGCCTCCCCTCCTGTCGCAGCGTAATGTTTTATAGCCTAATGCCTTCCTCAATAAATAACTATCCAACACAAAAATATATTTTTCAATTCGGTCCAGTAATTCAAGAGATTAGTGCGCAAACAAACAAACAAACTCTTTAGCTTTATAATATTAGTATAGTGACGGTTTTTTATGAACTAATAATATGTACAGAATGAATTATTATAGAGAGGCTATTATTAATTAAGTACCAACTTATTCATGTAATTTGACGTAGTATTTATTTTCAATGCAGTTGCGAATTGGACCAGAATCTTAATTAATAACAAACAAGAAGAAAATAAACTCAGACATGCAACATAAAAAAAATAACTTAAAATCTACCTATTCATAAACGAAACCATTTCCTTGCGGCAAGGAGGCTATGATGCTGGCTGCGTTGCCGCGTTGGATAGCTATGCTAATCCTTTCAGCTAGGAATTTGTGTTAATTTGAGTTGTGAATTTGAATGAACAGTTTATATAAATATAAATTATGACACTGTGAGTGTTTAAAGATTCAAAACCACTGAACAGCTTTAAATTATCATTAACTTTAGCATCTACCCGTCTAGCCGTATCTTCAACAGACTTCAATCGAGCTAATAGAAAAATCCGTAAAAAGTTATCCGTCACTCCATATTAAAAGGACTATATTACGCTTTTATTTTAAAAACAATCTGTGTTATTACCTTTTTACTAACCTACAGTCTATATAAATTGCACTTGTAAAAGCAACTTTTGCTGTGACAGACGAGGAATCGAACCGCCTATCTTACGCTATCCGGGCGTATGCCTATACCACTCGGCCACCGTCACATTAGCAACCCTGTTAAATTTTGCAAGCTCTTACTTTAACGCGTAGGCTGCATTAGGTATATCACCAATGTTGCGAGATTGCTCCCACAATATCCGAATATTTTTATAAATATTTAACAACAAACCTACAGTCTTCCATTCTCTAGCTCACTTTTTCAATAAGAAGTCGTTGAGGCAATATTTTGACTTAAAGCCTTTGACAAAACTTGACGAGTTAAGCTTCACTTAAAATAAGTTTACATAATGCAACTCTTACCATGTTAGGTAAGTGTTGTATTATGTATAAAACGTACAAAATTTATTATAAACTATAAATTATAAAGATTATTTGACAGCTACTCAGAAGTACATTGAATTATTTATTCTATTGGCAAATCAATCATACGTATCTCTCCTAATTATTACGGCTGATGGACCCTTTCACTATTGCCACAGATTAAATAAGTAACATTAATTACTACTGGTAACATGTGTCTTCGACCGTGCAAATGTAGGATTTTTCCTGGATTTTTCGTACAAACTCATTGTCATTTTCACAGAATGCGGAATGTTTTCCGGGATTTAAATCGGTCAGCTGTTTTGAAGCCTTTAATTTATTTGAACATAGGTTCGCATATGAACACGAAGTAGTTGTATTAGTAACTAGCGGTCCCTCGCGGCGTCGCCCGTAAAATATTTTAACGCAAAACACATTGTGAGTAAGAGCCCAGCAGCTAGCTGTTAGCGCAAGTATTTAGGTTACGAGCATTATTTTAGTGCGGAGTTATTTTAAGACTGCAATAGGTTCTGAGATATTTATTGAAATCAAATGATGTAAAGGGAAATTTCGTTCAAAATGAAATCTTCGTGATGATAATTATGTTATTTTTTTATAAGAATACATACTTGAATGCATCATAAATCATAACACCTTTGAAGAAAAGTTATGAAATCAATTGATAGAGCGTTTGATAAAGTTTCGATTAGAAAGAAAGAAAAAGTATTTGTTGGAAGGACATCACATACACAAGATTATACATAACTAACGAAAAAAGAAAACTAAACACAAATAAACAAAAATTGGAGGAAAAATAATATTTATAGTACTCAGTGCATGCTGCAGTGTGTGTGTGATTACCTAGATCTTGTCCTCAACGTTATGTTGTTTAAAATAAAGAAGCTATATATTAAATATTAAGAAGTATTTCCATTCATAATAAAACTTTATTAATAACAAACAAGAAAAAATAAAACTGAGACATTCAACATAAAACATATTCAAAAACGTAACCATTTCCTAGCGGCAAGGAGGCTATGATGCTGGCTGCGTTGCCGCGTTGGATAGCTATGCTAATCCTTTGTGCTAGGAACCAGCCAGCTTTATTATTGGCCGTTACAGAATTTAATTTTGGCGCAATTTTTCTAAACAGCAATTTAGCAGAGGGGCCCCTGGCCCAAATGTTTCAACGCCAAACGGCGCAAACACTTAATCACTTGCAAGTGAGACGTACTTGCGACGCTTGGCGTTTTCAGCCAACTCCGCTGCTGCTCAAGCTTTAAGGGCTGATTCTCTGAGATGGGAGGGGGCCAAAGTATCGACACAAGTTGCATCCCAAACTAAGGCCCGACCTCGTTCCCAAGGAATAAGTGAAAGGTCACCGGGTCTCTTGCCATATCGTCACGGACCATACCACGTGGTTCTAACGTGGAAGAGCTCTTCTGATGGCATCATTAAGGGTAGCGTGACGGGCGAGACGCCCAGCGCTTTGCTGGCAACAAAAGCAGTGAAGACCTAATTTGTCAACCTCCTTGCCACACCTTAAGCTTGTCCGGAAGATATGTCTTCTAATGATAAAACACCATTTAAAAACTAACATCATTTTTTATCATCATTCATAGTTAAATTAGATCCATTTTGCGTGTTATTTGCCAATTGCAGGTGTTGATCGAAAAATATTTTAACACCTTCACTGCGAATGTCGGATTACATAAACCGCTATACAAACATAAATAGTTTAATTGAAATGTACGATTCATTGAATTTCAAGTGTATCTGACCTCAACCCGAGTGTTTGTTTACATAATCGAAATGTCAAATCTATGAGATTAACGGAAATCATCTGTTTACACATTATTAACTAACTTATTCGACCATAAAACATATCTGTCAACAAGTATTTTTCTAAGTGAGCCGCCACGGGTTAACAAGGCCGTAAGATTAATAACCTCCTTTTTTAAAGTCGGTTCAAATGTATGCAGTAAAACTAAGGTCACAAAATAATACATAATTATTAATTACTTTTTTAAGTTGAAAGTTTACGCGTTTTAAGTTTGGGTCGCAACGTGATGTTTTATAGCCTAAAAGCTTCGTCGATAAATAAGCTATGCAACACAAAAAAGTTTTTCAAATCGGTCCAGTAGTTCCTGAGATAAGCGCGTTCAAACAAACAAACTCTTCAGCTTTATAGGTATTAGAATAGATTCCTTTACTATAAGATTGTTTGGGTCTATCTCATCTAATGATAATACCTTAATTCCTTTTTTCGAAACCACGACAATTAGTGTGTTGTCTGGCGCGTATTTAATGCTTTAGAATATTTTTAACACTCACAGTATCATATTTTATATTCATAAAGATGAAATAAGAAACCAAAAATTTGCGCACGGGCGGGACTTGAACCAGCAACCTTTTTGGCAAACCGGGCCAAACGCTCTTACCAATTGAGCTACCGTGCTGTTAGTTCGACCCTGCGAAATTTGTGGTTTCTTATGAAGACGTCAATTGCGTGACGCATTAGATAGCGAAGCGTCATCAATTTCCAAGTTGAATTTATTCTGTAAAGAATAACTGCTTGGGCCATCTGTTTCATAAACAGACGGCTAGATGGCGCTAAGCGTCACGCAATTGACGTTTTCATAAGAAACCACAAATTTCGCAGGGTCGAACTAACAGCACGGTAGCTCAATTGGTAAGAGCGTTTGGCCCGGTTTGCCAAAAAGGTTGCTGGTTCAAGTCCCGCCCGTGCGCAAATTTTTGGTTTCTTATTTCATCTTTATGGCCCGTATTTATTTATAAAAAAAGACCGCATCAAAAAATCTGACATCAATGAACCCTTCAGTAGGTATAGGTTAGGTTAGGTAGGTATTAGTTTAGGTAGGTTACCTAAGTAAGGATGGTCATTGCTAACGCTCTCTCTAATTTTGGAACTCTTTTTACCTCATTTTGTAAGTTTAAGAAAGGGTTGTGCAAAAAAACTATGATTTATTATTTTGGCAATACCTAAATATTTGACGACCTCCGTGGTGTAGTGGCTAAGCACGCTGGCTTTCAAGGCGTTGCCGCTCCTAGGTCCCGTGTTCGATTCCCGGTCGGGTCAATGTAGAAATCAGAACTTTCTACATTTTCTCAGGTCTGGGTGTTGTGGTACCGCCGTTGTGTCTGATTTCCATAACACAAGTACAGGCTACTTACTTTGGGATCACAGCAATGTATATGAGATCGCCGTCCAATGTTTATTATATTGTGTTTTGTTATTTATGTTATTATTTATGTTGTTTTGGTCAGTGACATCCAACTCAGGGATGATAATATGAGTTATGCTTATTCAAAAAAAAATTTTTGCTTTAAATTCTGAGCAAGTTTTATACAAGAAAACCTCTTCACATCATTCAAAAAAATTACAAAAACTAATGGGAAAACTCGCACTCTAGCGCGTAGCTAGCGCTTATCTACGAAATACTACGCTGTAGCTAGTAAGCTACGAAGAGGCTACCTGGTGTTGGTAATTTTAACTCGATTGCTGTACCGCATAATTTTTTTTGGGTTTTTTCCATTTCAAAATATATTTTTTTATATATTTTTTGGCATCAGTATCGTTTGTACAGCCACCACTGAGTCGCTCGTCGCTGACCAAAACAACACCCTGTATTAAAATTTGAAAATTTTCAATTTACTACAACTTTTCATTAACGCACAAAAAACACCGAGTATGCTCTAGACAATACAGAGATAAAATAAACAATGGAAAGACTTCAACCTATACAATGTCATGTCTGCTTGTAAAGATGGATATATCAGAAGCACGAAGCTTGTCATCACGAATAAAAGTAGCTATACTAAACAAACATCATTCAGCTCCTTCTAAATATCACGGAAAGGGCAAAATTCACATTGAAAATCATTTAAATAAATGCCACGGAGACGTATTCTATAGGTTTTCTTATACCTATGCGATTGAACTTTAGATATTAAGTCAAACAAAGACATACAAATAACAATAAGATTCATGTCAACATCTCTTACCTAGTTGCGGGAATCGAAAAATTCAACTTTTTATTTTACTAATCAAACGGCTGGACGGATTTTAATTAATTTTAACATCATGGAATTGGACTTAATCCCAGAAGGCATCCTTAAATGGGGTTACTGAGACATAGGTAGGTACATATAATTTGTACGAGTACCTACTAATCTTATTCAAGCGGACGAAGCCGGGGGAAGCTAGTTACATGGTCTGAAATTTACACAGACTATCTTTTACACACTAACATAACATTTTCGGGATACTTCACCATTTAAGCGAACTTATCTGGGAGCGATCAACACACAATAGTTTTTATCGCGTGAAAATATTAGTTATTGGGTTTTCAAACGGGCTCGAATGCTCGTTTGAAACAATCTCTCAACCTTCTATTTTTAGGGTTCCGTACGTAGCGGAATGGGGAAAAACGGAAACCCTTATATTTTCGTAAAGTCTGTCTGTCTGTCCGTCCGTCCGTATGTCACGCACCCACTTTATTCTGAAACTATATGGCATTTTTTTTTAATACTTGGTAGGTAGGTGAATTCTGTTAATCACTTTACGATTTGTATACAAAAAGGGAAACTCCCATATATGTAACTATGTCAAAAATTTTTTTTTGCTCAAACCTTGTTGGGGTCTATCGATAGGTCTATTAAAATAACATTAAGGTTTCTAAACCCATTTTTTGTTAAAGTCTAACATTTAGGAGATGGACGCTTCTAAAGTGGTAAAATGGGCTCCCCCTCAACTTAGCAAGTGAAAATTTTGAAAAAAGTACACTTAGATTTTAACGAAAATTGGTTTGAAGGAAATCGAACAGATAGTTTTTAACAGCAAATATAACTTTGTCCTTGATATAATTACTATGAAAAACTAAGTTATTTTTGCTGTCAACACAATATTGTGGTATCTTGGCTAAGTGGCTACCCTTAATTACTCTTAGTTGGCACAGAATCCTCAATGCGAGAGTCTGACTCGCACTTGGCCGGTTTTATTAATGAATATCTTAATATACCTAAGATAAGTCATTAGAAGTTATGGGGCGTATAAAAAAAAACATAGATTGCGTAACTAACATTAGTTATTGCAAGAAGGCCTTCGATTTCTATTTTTTTAGTACTTTTAGTTCATGTAATGTTCCTTGCATAACCGATAAGATATTGAACAGTCACAGTGAAAAAGTGCTAATTCCTTCACAAATATTCAGAAAGGTCACTAGATGTTGACACTGAGATGACTAAATCCATCATTTACTTAGGCCTAATTTTACCAACGTAAGATAGGTATATAATATTCGTCGAATATAATATGAAACACCTATTTTCAGCAATCAATTATGTAAATGACATTTTAAAATTATTATTTTTAGGGTTCCGTAGCCGAATGGCAAAAGACGGAACCCTTATAGTTTCGTCAAGTCTGTCTGTCTGTCCGTCCGTATGTCACAGCTACTTTATTCTGTTGAAATTTGGTAGGAAAATGTATCCTGTTAACCGCTTTACGATTCTTATACAAGAACTAAAAAACAATGATATTTCCCGTACATGAAAATAAAACCGTTTTTTTTTTTTTTTTTTTGATAAACCTATGCGTGTGGGGTGTTTTTGGATAGGTTTCATAAAATGACATAGAGGTTCCTAAAACCATTTTCTTTTAAAGTCTAACGTTTCATAGCTAGACGCTTCGGAAGTGGTAAAATGGGCGTCCCCCCCATCTAACTTCTAAACCAAGCAAGTGAACATTTTGGAAAAACATGTATTTTAGATCTTAACAAATACTGTCAACGAAAATTGGTTTGGACGAGATCGAACGAGAAGTTTTTGAGATATATCCATTTTCAACAACCGCAAACATAACTTTGTTCTACATACAAACACTATGAAAAACAAAGTTATGTTTGCTGTCAAGAAAATATTGTGGTATTTTCCTAAGTGGAAGTAAGTAGATTCCCAATTCAGTTAAAATTGGCACGGAACCTTCAGTGCGCGAGTCCGACTCGCACTTGGCCGGTTTTTTTACTTATTCAGTCGGATATGTCTTATCTGACGTTGGTTAAAATCGACTCTTAGGCTAGCAACTTTAACTTGTGGCTTAGAGTTAGTGATTTAGTTTCTTGGTGTGATTTAGTTGCTTGGTGAGCCCAGGGTTTGACTCCCGATTAACTTATTATTTAACTCGCCTAATTTGAAAGCGATTAATCAGGGTCTACAAACATCTAAATGTGATCTTCTTCATTTAAGAGCTGTGCTCTTGTCGGTAAAGTTTTCTTCAATTTCTCTATATTCTGAGCCATCTCCTTGGCTTTTTGGTACGACTCGACGTCCAACTTAACCATATTTGGGTCATATAAATAAGGTCAAAAATAATAAGTCATATATAATTATATAAAACATATTTATATAATATATAATATGCTAAAATTTATTCCCTTTCTTTCAATGGTCAAGATTTTATTTAAGACTTTTTAGTGCATTTTGCTTCTGAAGTCGGTTTTTACTTTTATTTTAAGTAAATTTTATTTCTTCTTTTTTATTAGGAGGGGGTGGGGGAGTAGCACCTTATGACTCTATTCTTTAAGAAGCTACAAACTACCTAATGTTCTGTAATTTTAATTACTGAACTCCTAAGTGTTAAGGAGTTCTACCATCAGCTCAGTCCAAGATGTTGACTATCAGACGTAACAACACGTCAACATTAAGATTCTATATTCATAAAGATGAAATAAGAAACCAAAAATTTGCGCACGGGCGGGACTTGAACCAGCAACCTCTTGGCTAACCGGGCCAAATGCTCTTACCAATTGAGCTACCGTGCTGTCAGTCCGACCCTGCGAAATTTGTGGTCTCTTATGATAACGTCAATTGCGTGACGCTTAGCGCCATCTAGCCGTCTGTTTATGAAACAGATGGCCCAAGCAGTTATTCTTTACAGAATAAATTCAACTTGGAAATTGATGACGCTTCGCTATCTAATGCTTTAGAATGTTTTTAACACTCAAAGTGTCATATTTTATATTCATAAAGATGAAATAAGAAACCAAAAATTTGCGCACGGGCGGGACTTGAACCAGCAACCTCTTGGCTAACCGGGCCAAATGCTCTTACCAATTGAGCTACCGTGCTGTCAGTTTATGAATATAAAATATGACACTTTGAGTGTTAAAAACATTCTAAAGCATTAAGATTCTAGTAAAAAAACACCATACGTGCCGTTAAAATCCAAGATCCAATCATCAGACCCTAAATCGGCAACAATGGGACCAACTAGAAGGTATATAACCTCTAGGTTGGCAAACAAAAGTTACGAATCGGTCGACAAACGACTAAGATATGAGGTAACATAGATACAAAAAAGACACAGTCGAATGGAAAACCTCCCTCCTCCTTTTTGAAGTCTGTTAAAAATAATCATCATAGATCATTCATAAAGATGAAATAAGAAACCAAAAACTTGCGCACGGGCGGGACTTGAACCAGCAACCTTTTGGCAAACCGGGCCAAAAGGTTGCTGGTTCAAGTCCCGCCCGTGCGCAAGTTTTTGGTTTCTTATTTCATCTTTATGAATATAAAATATGACACTGTGAGTGTTAAAAACATTCTAAAGCATCATAGATCATTTTGCTGCAAGCACCGTAAGAAACATAAAGCAGGCGCTTGTTTTGTAAATGATCCATCTTAAGAAGAAATTGCATTCCACAGGACATCTTCTTTTAATAGTTTTAAGCATTTGCATATTAGGTATAAGTCTAGCCAATGAATATTATTAAAAACCTCTATTCCAAGACTGAATAATAAACCTAAGTGGCCAACGAGTTTTAAAATCACGTGACCATTCCTTAAAACTAGGTAGGAGAAACATTTTTATATTAATTAGGTGTGTCCACATTTAATATTAAGTAATTGCTTGTATAACTAGTGAATTTGCATAAAACTGTATAAAACAACATTAACTAGCCAATGGTCAATAAATATGGTTTTTAATTTACTTTTTATTAAGACGAGACATTCGGTTAGTTTTTTTTTCTAAATAATACGTAAAATCCAATTTGTTTACTTGACGTAAAAACTGGATAAGTGCGAATCGAACTCGCATGTAAGAGGTTCCGTATTTCTGTGTGTGCTTCTTAATGTTTGCTTCTGTTAAGTATTCAAAGTATTGAAACATTATTTTCATTGATGATATTATATTATTACAATAGTAAATAGTTAATTTGTAATCCGCGAAACTAAGACGCTTCTGACGTCACTTTTGTACTTCATATTATTATGAAATAAATGTTGTCCTTTTATGTAAAAGAAAGTAAAGTAAAGATAGCCTGTAACGTCCCACTGCTGGGCAAAGGCCTTTCCTCAACTGTGAGGTAGTTTGAGCCATACTCCAACATGTGGGCTCAGTGCGGGTTGGTGGAGGGGTGTTTGCAAGGCAAGCGACTAACCCTGCTGTCATATTCATATGTTATCAAGCCGCCCTTAAGGCCCCAGACTAGGCTTAACGACGATAGTAGCCGGGATCAGCGGCTAACGTGCCTTCCGAAGCACGGAGACGCGGTCCAGTAATTCCTGAGTTTACCGCGTTCAAACAAACAAACTCTTCAGCTTTATTATACCTATTGAGTACCTATAGAATTACTGCAAAAATGCAGAGTACATTTATTTAATAAGTTCAATTAACATCACTATCTAAATATGCACACCCGGTTCAGCAAAATTAAAGCTTTTTGTAAGGTATCATCATCATCATATTGTCGAGAGATTCTAAGAATTTCCTCCCTAGGTAACCCTAAAAAATTACGCCTTGACATTTGAAGCTATCAACCATACACTTAACGATTATTAAAATATTGAATTAAAAGCATTAAACTTTAAAGCTTTAAGAAAATTTACCGGCAATAATATTTTGCTTGGGGCATATTTTTTTGTACTATTACTGGTGCCATTATTTACTTTTTTATAATTAAATTATGACTTGATTGCTTAGGTCTCTAATGTTTTATTTTTAAGTTTGACAGTGTGATGCATAGTAGAATCTTTAATCACAATAAATCATAAAGAAGTTCTAAATTAGCGGCTTAACATTAAAAAAATATTCGCCAGACAACACACCAATCGTATTTTTTTAAATCAATTTATTTCCACAACAACAAAATTACTAAAGTTTAGTTAGATGCATAGTTAATTTGGGCTTAATAGTTATTGGGTTATAGGTTAAAATAGGTCTGATTTTTACAGTGTCAAATAAGAAATATTCATCGATTAATATAAAATACGCCTATATTGAAAACGTCACCTATTCGTCAGTGATCGCTTATGCAAATGACATTCTAAAATCGGTCGCTTATACCTATTCAGTCCGATAAGTCCCACCCGACGTTGGCCAAAACGGACCTCATGGACATTTTTATTCGATTCGAATTCAGTAATTTTCTTTTTTAACACCAGACGCAGCAAGAGAGGGCTGTAATTGTGTTACGCATACCAGACAACGATTATGGTGGGGGCGTCTCTCATATACTTAAATGCAATAAACATCCATTTACTTAGGAACCAATGCATAAACATTTGTCACTTGCAGGATTCGAACCCGAAACCGCTGGGAATGCTGGGTAGAATAGTTTGAAACGCGAACCACTACACCAAACGTGTCGTCAATTAGTTTTTATCTATAGACATAATTATTTAAAAGAAAGTTGTGTGAGTTACACTGTTTATAATTCAAGAACGGCTGAACCAATTTCGCTGAAAATTTGTAGACCTACCTAGCTTATAAACAGAGAAGGACATACAATACTTTTATCCCGTTAGACAGGAACAGGGCTGGGGTGCAAAGGGGCCGGGGCGAAACGTTGGGGAGGTAGCTAAGAACCAGGAGAAATACATAGGATACTTTTTTATCTAATCTTATTTATTAGGATAAAAAGTATCCTATGTACTTCGCCACGCTGGGGCGAAATAATGTTCGCTAGGACCGCTAAGCTATTAAATTTACTGGGCTGGGCGGGACGGGGCTGGGGGCGAAACCAAGTTCGCTAGTTATTAAAAACCGACTAAGTGCGAGTCGAATTCGCCCACTGCGGGTTCCGTGCCAACTTAAACTGAATTAGGGATCCACTTACTACCACTTAGTAAAATACTACAATATTTTGTTGACAGCAACATAACTTTGTTTTATAGTGTTTGTATGAAGAACAAAGCTACGTTTGCGGTTGTTGAAAATGTGCTATATTTAAAAAAAAAACTCGTTCGATCTCGTCCGAATCAATTTTCGTTGAAAGTATTTGTGAAGATCTACATTATTATTTTTTTCAAAATTTACACTCGCTTAGTTTAGAAGTTAGATGAGGGGGGGGGGGGGGGGAATTTAACCACTTTGGAAGCGTCTAGCTATGAAACGTTAGACTTAAAAAGAAAAAGGTTTAGGAAACCTGTATGTCATTTCAAAATATCTATCCATAGACCCCACACGCATAGGTTTTGATTAAAAAATTTTTTTTGGTTTTAGTTTCATGTATGGGAGCCCCCCCTTAAATATCATAGTTTTTTATATGAGAATCGTAAAGCGGTTAACAGGATATATCTTCCTACCAAATTTCAACAGTGTGATGCTTATAATTACAGAATAAAATGGCTGTGACATACGGACGGACAGACGGACAGACTTGACGAAACTATAAGGGTTCAGTTTTTTGCCATTCGGCCACGAAACCCTAAAAAGGTATCAACATTATAAGTACCTAATTAAAACGTGTACAACTAGGTAATACTATGCAAACTTATTATGAATAATGTATCATAATATACGAGGCAAGCGAATTATTAAAGCTTAAGTGCTAGCATCAGTTCTCACAAATTATTGAAGTTGGTGAAAGGATAGGTAAGGTTATCTCACAAACCAGTATAATTATAATCAGTAGGCCTTTCTTTATAAATACATCACAAATAAAAATATAAAAAAACACTGCTATACATCTACGTACGTTGTTTAAAAGACATAACATGGCTTTTTTTCATTTATGTGCTCAGTCGGTGTCAAATCAAGCCTATTTCGTAAAAGTGTATTTGGTAATGCTCATCGGATTGACAACAAAATACCGAAAACAATCAGTTTTCTTTTACAATATAATCATAAGTAATTCTGTAACGGCCAATAATAAAATTGGCTGGTGCCTAGCTCAAAGAATTAGCATAGGTATCCAACGCGGCAACGCAGCCAGCATCATAGCCTCCTTGCCGCAAGGAAATGGTTTCGTTTTTGAATAGGTAGATTATAAGTTTATTATTTATGTTGCATGTCTCAGATTTAATTTTGTTATTAATAAAGACTTGCAATTTTATCAAAATCTTATTCAAAAAGAGATGTTAGTATATTTATTGATTTGCAATCATCACTATCCAATGAGATACCTTTACATTTAATTTAAAGTTATTTAAAGGAGAAGCGTCAGATTTTTTTCTTGTTTAAGGCCCGGTTGCGTGATCGATATTTAACTCAATTGATGGTTAAATTTCGTTACCAGCGGTTTAATATTAACGGTTGTGCGTTTTGAAACAAATGTCCTTTAACCAAATGGCCATTAAAATAGCCAGGCATTAAGATTTTCTTCAAACCACGTATCATCGTAATTTTTAAACTGCTGGTTTTTACATAAAAATATTAAAATAAACATTTAACCATTAGTTGACTTTTGTGGCTAAGCATGCTGGGTTTCAAGGCGTCGCCGCTCCGAGGTTTCGGGTTCGATTCCTGGTCGGGTCAATGTAGAAACCATAATTTTCTATATTGTCTCGGGTCTGGGTGTTGTGGTACTTACTATGGGATCAGAGCAATGTATGTGACAGTAAAAAAAATACTATCGATCACGCAGACGGGCCTAAGAATCGTACACAAAACTAACAATTTATAATTTACAGAGTGCTGGCCATGTTCTATTCTTTGTGCTTAAACCATTCTTATCTGCCATCTAAAATGTTAGACACGATCGTTGTGCCGATAATCAAGAACAGGACCGGGGATATAGCTGATAGTAGCAACTATAGACCAATTTCACTGGCAACCATACTGTCGAAGGTCTTGGACAGATTATTGGACGAGCATTTAAGCCATTATATAAAGTTACAGGACGCGCAGTTCGGTTTTCAGCGTGGCTTATCGACGGAGACTGCGATTCTAGGTCTCAAGTCCAAAGTAAGGTATTATACCGACAGAAAAACTCCTGTAATTGCATGTTTCCTGGATCTGTCTAAGGCTTTTGATCTGGTGCGCTATGACATCTTGTGGAGAAAGTTATTGGATGCTAATGTTCCGGGTGAATTGGTCTCATTTCTTGAGTATTGGTACAAGAATCAAGTTAATCGTGTCAAATGGAACAATGTACTTTCTGACCCGTACAGGTTGGAGTGTGGGGTGAGACAGGGGGGGTTGTCCTCTCCTAGGCTCTTTAATCTATACATAAATGAACTGATTGGTGACCTGAGTAGAGAACATGTTGGATGCTACATTGACGGTGTATGTATGAATAACTTGTGCTATGCTGATGACATGGTTCTGCTTGCGCCGTCAATCAGTTCCATGCGCAAGTTGTTGAAGGTTTGTGAAAAATATGCCCTGGATCATGGACTTGTCTATAACTCAAAAAAGAGCGAGTATGTAGTATTTCAGTCGAAAAATAAAATGTCAGATAATCTGCCACCAATAACGTTATGTGGGAGACCGCTTCTTAGACAACGGCAGTTTAAATATCTTGGGCATATTGTTTGCGAAGATATGTCTGATGATAAGGACATAGAAAGGGAACGTAGGGCGTTGGCGGTGAGAGGTAATATGTTGGCCCGCAGGTTTGCTCGCTGCTCACAGGACCCTAAGGTCACACTATTCAAGGCATATTGCCAGTCTTTTTACGCGAGCAGCCTGTGGATTAAATACACTCAAAAATCGTACAGCGCCCTCCGTATCCAATATAATAACATTTTCAGGGTGCTTCTGGGGCTGCCTCGCTTTTGTAGCGCGTCCGGCATGTTTGCTCAAGAACGTACTGATGATTTTTACGCCATTATGCGCAAAAAAGCAGCATCTCTGCTCACAAGGTTACGTGGCAGTTCCAACAGCATCCTGAAAGTGATTGCAGAGAGATTTGACTCTCCCTTTTTGCGACACTGGGTAGGGCTGTTAAAGTGAGCAGCACTACTTAGCTGTTGCCTCATAATTAATTGTAATTCGCGTCAAGCATATCTACTAACATAGTATAAGATTATATTGTTACTAACAAATTGGATCTAGTTGTCTGAATAAATATTTTATTATTATTATTATTATTATAATCGCAGTATCGGTGCTACTGTCTGTCATTTACTTTGTACATTACTATTCAAGTACTTACCTCTATATTCATACTAAATGCCAAGTGTTACTGTTACGTAGCTAAAAGCTTTAGATCTTAAAGTTAATGATACGTGTCATTATAATCAGTCATCTTTATTTTAGCAATCATTAAAGTTAACAAGGAAAGGCAAAGTTTTCGTAAGAATAGAGTCTAATGTTCTTAAGTTCAAAGTAAGCTTACTTAACAAGTGAATGTAAAATTATCATAAAATTATCTTGTGATGGATGATGCAAATATTTAAACGGCAGCTAAAATTGTACCCTGAAGAAATCGACGAGGTTTTTTACGATTTATTTTTCTTTATTTGGGTTGGCTTAGTAAATACATGGCGTAATGACGTTCTTGGTTTTAATAATTCGTTTACAGACCCTAAAACATTTCTAAACCACACACACACATTCGTCTGTGGATTTAAGAACTTGAGTTTTTATTTTTTTTTATTTTTCGTTTTTGTATTTTTGACTAAACAAAAACATATATTTAGAAATGGCAATAACTTACCTGAGTCCTGTAAGTCCAATGGAAGACGCTAACAACTGTCACACAGTTTAAAAAAAAATACTACAGCCGGTAACGTTTCATAGTTTTTTTTTATTGTGTCGCTAATACTTTGTACCTATTTAAGACACAAAATCAAGAAAAATATTAGGTAATACAAACTCCAAATATTTTGGTAAGTTGACAACTTGACACTAAGTGATGTGACCTTAATAGTTTTTTCCTATGAAAAAACCTTACGATTTAAATATACAGCCAAAATATCGTCAAAATTACAGTTTTATCTTAACCTGTGGTAAATAGACATTAATTTATCAATTCTTAGTAAAATGGCAACACCGCAGTCGAACGATCCAAAAATACAAAAAGCTTCGTTGATGTGACTCGGGTGGACGAGTGAAATTTTAGGCGTTAGGTATACGTCTGTAATAAGTCATACGAAGGATTCCAAAACTAGGGCTCCAGATATTGTAAAAATTTGTACCAATAAACTTATATTTAATTTTAAACCTTGATTTTATAAGTTTAACAGTAGTGGAGAGTTATTTCTTAGATACCTCAACTGGTTAATAAATTGATAATTTTGATGATAAAGATCATAAAAATATTACCAACAACCAACTCCCTGTGTGATAAACTCATGTATTTTTTACGACATCATGAATATTTATCAATAACACCAGTTTTATAACATCACATAATGATATTAATATTAATGTTTTTTCAAGGGCGGATTGAGCAAGACGTCTCAATATAGTTTTATTGTTATGAATTTATACTTTGATGAATGGGTATTTAGTAGGCTAAATCGACCAGAATTATATGATAACTAGCGGTTCTTCGCGGCTTCACCCGCGTAAATGTCGGATCTAAAAAAAACATTATGAATTGAAGCCTATGCGTTAATCTGATGTTTTAGCTATATTATTGTGAAGATCACTAAAATCTACATCGTAGTTTTTGCGTTAAGAAGTAAGAATAAGCTATACACACCTCTTCACAAGACTGCTTATGTCTCTACCTCATTTACCCTCAGTGCTATAAGACTCTGGAACTCCCTCCCTGATACCATCAAGACTTCGTCGTCTAAGTATTCTTTCAAGATGTCTATACGTGAGCTTTTTCTCAGTGAGAATGCCACGTGATGCTTGATAAGGTTTGTCCTTCTCTGTTTACCCCATTCTTATCTCTGTTAGCCTATGTATGGATAATTGTTAGTATTCAAGTATGTTTAAGTAGCTTAAAATTAATTTGTTGCTTTCTTGTGTCCTTTTACGTCGCCTAAATCGTTTCTGGTTCACCCAATGGTTCACTGACAGAGAATCCTTTCAGCATTAAGTCCGCCATTTGTACTTTATTTTTGTCAGTGCAATAAAGAATAAAATAAAAATAAATGAATAACAATCATACACACACACACTCACAAACTTTCACCTTAACAATATCTATTTGATTTTTAATTATCCTATGATAATTATACTAAAGATGAAAAAACCGTAGTATTTTTTATGTTAAAGTTGACCAAACAAATTAAAAAAATAAAGGCACGGAGCAGAGCGCGTCATAAAAATCTAGATATTACCTAATATGAAATAATAACTAAAATAGCTTGTATATGCCTCCAGTATGTTTTGGTATGAACCATACTTCCTCACGCGGGCTCAGTGCAGATTGGTGGGGAGGTTTTTGCAAGGCACCTCATTGTCAAATGTTATCAAGCCGCCCCTAAGGTCTCTATGTAGGATTAACGATAAAAGATGGTAGCCGGGACCAATGGCTTAACTAACCTTCTAATATAAGACACGTATTCTCGTGATAATAATAATAATAATAGTTAAAGTTCCCCTAGCTGATTTCGACTACGGTGGTCAGTCACAACGACTAACCGACGGCGCGGGACATATTTTAGTGTGTGCGCAAACACAGGTGCACTCTCTATTCGCCTCATTCTCATATCCCGATGGGACAGCAATCTGACACGACCGGAGAGCGATAAGGCGCGGGACCAACGGCTTTACGTGCTTTCCAAGGCACGGGGGTGAAACACCGCCAATTCCGAAACTCCGGGCTACCCTAATTTCTAGCTAGAAAACCATACAAACATACATATTTTTGGCCCGACCCGGGGAATGAACCTGCGACCTCTGGCGCAGCCGACGTTTTAAAGTGCGACCCTCATACCGCTGCGCCAACGAGGCAGTTAGTTATTCTCGTGATATACGTCACTTGTATGGCTGGAATGCTCACATTGGTCCCCCATCCAAACACGACCGTGCCGTGGGTTACTTTACTTCGGCAATCACCAGTGATAGGATAATAGGATGCATATTTACCCTATAAGTTCAATTTAGGCTAAGATATTATGGAGGCGACTTCTTAAAATATTTTTTTAATATAAATCTCGGGATTCAAGTAAATCCGGGAATGCGAAACTAGTCTGTGACATGGAGCGGAAACGTCATTTTTAGCAAGCGGTATTTTTTTTTTTAAAAAACAGGACTCCGAGATTACATTAATTAATATGTATTAAATTCATTTAAAGCTTTCCATTCCATCCCCGTTGAGTGTAAGAAAATCAGTAGAAAGCACATACACACACAATATTACCCACTAACTACACGTCTACACCCGATTTGGTTCTATAAATTAAAAACACAAAATTTTTTCGACTCAGAAAACTGCATTCCATATTAGCCATTTGATTCTAAAGAAAAACAACTAAATTTGTCAATTCTGCATTCCCGGGTTTTTTTTTATTCAAAAGTGCACTCCATTATAACCAACTCTTCAACTTTAGATAAATTTGCATGCGATTATTCGATCACTAGTAATCACTGCCAAAGCGCTACTACTACTGCGCTACGAGCACTTCATCATCATCATTATCAGTCAAAGGACGTCCACTGCTGAACATAGGTCTTCCCCATGGCTGTCCACAGCGACCGATCACAAGCGGTCTGCATCCAGTTTGCTCCTGCGAGCACCTCCGAGCTAAGAAATTGATTGCAATTCATAAAGATGAAATAAGAAACCCAAAATTTGCGCACGGGCGGAACTAGAACCAGCAACTTTCTGGATAACTGGGCCAAACGCTCTACCAATTAAGCTACCGTGCTGTCAGTCCGACCTTGCGAAATTCGTGGTCTCTAATGGATACGTCATTATGCGTGACGTCCCGCCCGTGCGCAATTATTTGGTTTCTTATTTCTTCTTCATGAAATAAAATATGACACTGTGAGTGTTAAAAATATTCTAAACCAATTAATTGCAATTTTAAATACTGACCTGTACGCAAATACTGTATTTTATACGTTTACCATAGGAGGGTAACGTTAAGGGCTACTATTAGTCAAAATACTGTAATATTTCAAATTGCCGATACAAACAGCTCTGCTACTGACTCGCTTTTGGTCTGACCTAGGCCTTATTACCATATCTATGATTTGGATTGTCAAGTTTATGACATGATTTGCATTAATTCGTTTAATCAGCGGCATTCTGTTTTGTCCAGAATGATCACGATCATAAACAGATACTAAATTAATGCGTTTTATTTGTTATAGAGTTAATATTTAGTTTTGCTAATTTAATTCACCAAGAACGTCCGGATTTGTAATCCTGTGGTCTTAGGCATATTTTACATCTTCATCAATGCTAATCTATTGCTCGAATTAAATATAACTTTTTAGCAATCAAATTTGTTTCGTCTAATGTATTTAAGGCGTCGCTTGCTCACACGACGCAAAAACAAGCATCACTTCAAGTAAATCACGACCTGAAAGCATATACCTAGCATGTATTTGAAGGCACTTCATCAGAATTCATATACAAAATGGTATCAGGGCGAGGTATATTCAAGAATATCTTATGACGAGAATGTATGGACAGTCCAGCCTGCACCAAACTGATGTACCTACCTGTTAATTTTGGTTTGTATCATTTTTGTGGCAGCCAGTAGTACTGAGTTTGTTCCGGCGTTTCTTCTCATCACTTGCCAGATTTTCTGTGTCTTGTCTCGAAGCGCTAGTAGGGCCCAAAAGATAAGGAGACATGTTGTGGCCCCATATGGGCCATAATTGATTGATATTAACTAATCATTAAGGTTCATAAGTTGCATTTTGTGGCCTAAATTAAGTCACAAATCACATCGTAGATCGGGCTAGTAACATAAACAAACTTTACTCAAACAATTGACACACAAAATCAACTAGATGGCTAAGATTAGACGCTATTCGTTAAAACAGTGGTCCACGTTATTTTATATCTAATACAGGTTTCTCTTGGATGTACCTTTTATAGTGCATCTCTCTCTATCAAATCTTACCTTCTTCCTTCTTGCAGATCTTCGCAACCATCTCTTCGTGCTGGTGCCAGAAGGACGACGCAATTGTCAGGAACGACTTCGATGGGCCCAACCCTGATGGATCTTACAAATGGGCTCTGCAGAGTGGTAAGAATATTGACTTAAGTTTTTACCGACTTCAAAAAAAGAAGCTCATCAATTCGACCTATATTTTTTTGTGTATCGATCTATTATGGGGGCTCCCCGAATTTTTGACGCGCACACTAGCGCCACTTTAGTAGAAAAATCATAACTCGTTAAATAAAAGGCCAATCAAAAATCTGGTAGACACGATTTTAGTAAAGGTTCTATAGTTTATTTAGTACGTTTAAATTGTTTCTGAAATAGTGTATGTTACACGATGATTCCCGATCCTAGTCTGCCCCACATATTTACTTAGTTCTGTAATAGTAGTCTTATGCACTAAACCTTATACTCACTGTGTGTGACTTATGTAACCCCACTGTATTCACTAAATTACACATTCTCTTCCTCATATTATGTTCAATAGGTACATCATAATTTATACACCTATCTAGATGTCAAACCTATTTAACGTTTGTTATGGAAATGCCGGAAGTGTCCACCATGTTGAATGTAACTTGGCTATGATATAAGAATATTTTGGATTAATCTTTAGATTATCTTATTATTGTAATAATCTTTTATTAATTGTAAATTAATTATTTAAAGATTATTGGGACACTTATTAGATTTTTATGTTTGCCGTATAACAAATGTTCATATTGCCGCCAAAAGGAAGTTGACTCTGATTGGTTGGTGGAGGTAAGATTTATTTTAAATATTGTAACTATTAAAATAATAATCTAAAAGGCTTACTAAATTCATTACGATGAATAACTAAGTAATTAATGAATTTATATATTTAATTAGCAGATTGTTTAACCCTACAAGTAAATATTATAGTAAATGTTCATATGGAAACGGATGTCGTCCCCACTGTTTTCCTAACGTTGTTCAGGGTTTTGATTTGTATAAAAGCGAGCTGCATGCCAGAATATTGTCTCTGTTTGTTCTTACTCTCACTTTGTGCCCTATCTTTGTGCTATTTTTGTTGGAATAAAACTATTGGAGAAGAACCTGGAGATTTGTACTACGTGTTTATTATTCAAGCACCCCACACGCGGTCACATGTAATCACATAACCAGAACTACAATCGCATCAATCAGATTTTCGATTGGTCTTTTATTTAACGAGTTATCAGTTTTCTACCAAAGTGGCGCTAGTGTGCGCGTTAAAAATCCGGGTAGCCCCTTAAGGCTTACTATACACGTGTGCAAATTTCGTAAGAGTTATTATGTTTATGTTTGTATTGTATTTGTATGTTTGTCTTAAGATTGATTGAAAACGAGATGATAATTTTTAATTCAATCATGTTAGTTCAACTTAGGGTACAGTGTAAGTTTTATTAAATCTGTCCAGGAGTTTTTAAGATACGAGTAATAACTAAAAACCATGAAATAAAAATTGAACAGTCTTCAAAAAATTGGTTAAAAATGTCAAAATAACGTATTCGAACTTCTATTCTGCATGATGTGTGTAAACTGTTGGTAGCTTGACATCATTTTAGTTTTTTTGGTCATAAGATGTTTATATCGAGAGATGGCGCTAGTGTCACTTTAGGAAATAACTTTATTATATTCTTTATTGCACTTAAAAGTTGTATAGAAAATACATGAAGTCATAATGTGAACAAAGGTGGGCTTATCCCTAAAAGAGATCTCTTCCAGCCAACCCATAGGTGTTGGAATTGTAATAGTTGCGGTTATTAGCAGTGCTAAATTAAATTTCGGAAAATTATATTGGAGCTTTCTTGCAGTTCTAGCGGCAGTTTGTTCCAGAGTGTAACAGAGTATAACTTTAAAAACTTTATTAACGTTTTATAGCAGACAATAATTGCTTTCAGCCAACGTCAATTATAAACAGTGAAAAAACCGGCTAAGTGCGCGATCCCGATATTTTTTTACAATTGATTTTAATTTTAATTTAGACCGTTACCTTAGTTCTCCTACGTATCTCCTCATTTCTGATTCGATCCCGTAGAGAAACACCCAGCATAGCCCTCTCCATCGCTCATTGTGTGGTCCTGAGCTTCTTTACGAGGCCCATAGTTAGAGACCATGTTTCGGATCCGTATGTCATCACTGGTAACACACACTGGTTGAAGACTTTCGTCTTTAGACACTGAGGTAGATGAGATGAGAAGACACTCTTGCGTAATTTCCCGGGAAGGAAGAGAAGGGATAATGAATCATAATTAGGCCCTTAGTTTAAAATATTGCCAGTGTTTTCAAAGTCACCCTGTAAATTTATATTTAATCTTCAGAAGGCGGTATCTACCACGAGCAACGAGGTCTTCTCCAGCCCAGCTCTTCAGGAGAGCCAGCTCTGGTGGTGGAAGGGCAGTACCAGTACACAGCGCCTGATGGGCAGGTAATATCTGAACACCATAATCAGCCGCAGGACGTTAACTGCTGAACAGGCATATCTATACCATCATAGGAAAAACTTAAGAAATTTTGCTAGACAGCCGTAATCCATTACCTCTTACAATTTGGCGACTGTTAAAAAAAAAATTAACCTCCTCCAAAAAATTGACTGATCTGTGCGTAGCTTGACATAATGCAACGACTCCAAAAGAATTAGTTTCTCCTAAAAAGAGGACGAATGTGTTATTTTAAGCTTTTTAGTTAGTTTTTTGAAGTCGGTTTAATTTATTAAATTATCCTTTATGTCATGATTTTAGTTATTACCCATATCTCAAAAACTTCTGGACCGATTTTGATGAAACTTATACTGTAAAAGCATACCTGTAGTTCCTGTAGCGTCTGTAGCTTCTCGTTTTAGAGAATCCGTGGACCGTGGACAAACATAGAAATGTACAATCAACATACATTCATTTACGAAAATTTGCATCAATATACTCAAGTCATTGGATTGCTGACCCCCTTTTTTTTCAAGTCGGTAAAGCCAACAATATGCAGTCTGATCAATGGTATTGTATGAGTCTGATAATTAATATTGGACGCCATCACAAACATTGGATTCCAGAGAACTTAAACTGGTATGGAACTCTGAAACAACAAATGCAATTGGCTGCAAGTACCACCTAAGACACAAGTCAATAAAAGATTTCTTAAAAGACCAGAATCCAGATCGACCTCGGGTCCTTAAAAGTGACGTCATCATGAAATTGATTTCTTGATTGACCCAATTGGCCATCGAAACCAAAACCTCTGGAAAATAATAAAAAATTTGAAGCCAGTGGAAATTTTAAGGGCCAAAATACGTATTGCTTTTAGATTAGGAACAGAACTCATATTGGTTTTGTTTGAATGTTTTTAACACTCACAGTGTCATATTTTATGTTCATAAAGATGAAATAACAAACCAAAAATTTGCGAACTATAGAACTCAAATTGGGTATACTATACTAACTAAAATTCTATCTTCCGCAGGTGATAAACGTAATCTACAGAGCTGACGAGAACGGGTTCCATGCGCAAGGCGATCACCTACCCACCCCCCCTCCGATACCCCCCGCCATTCAGCGCGCGCTCGACTACCTTGCGACGCTACCGCCATCTACCGATTACCAGTGAACTACTCGACCATAGACAAGATAGAAGTGTGCTTTCAATTGAATGTCAAATTAAAAATAGATAATGTAGATTTAAAAACGCCCAATAGCCACTGAACTTTACAAGTTACATACTGTTACTTTAAACAGCGGCGCGCATCGATGCAGTCGAAAACTGTCAACTTTTACACACTTAAGCTACTTTTAGCATCGATACAGTCGCGCGTTAGTATCGATCCAGTCGCGATGCAGAAGCTGGACATTGACAAATGTATCTATACAGGGTGACTTTTTTATCAGTACCGAAATTTTGTGTAAAGACTCTACTGATGAATATGAACAACTTTTACCATGGGTACAATAGTGAAATCGAGAAAAAAAAACAGCTGTTCCATACAAAAGTTTGATTGGCGCGCGGTCAAAATGTATGGAACAGCTGATTTTTTTTTCTCGATTTCACTATTGCTCCCGTAGTAAAAGTTGTTCATATTCATCAGTGGAGTCTTTACACAAAATTTCGGTACTGATAAAAAAGTCACCCTGTATATTGGCGACTGCATCGGTACTAAAGCGTGATACTAACATGGTTAGATGGCTGTGACCTCGATACACTTATTGCCATCGATTATAAAGTGAGTTACCAATCACAATTGACATATGATCACAAAAGTAGTGAACTAATTTACTAAATTCGTTTTTATAAAAAAAGTAATTTTATTAAATATTTTTGCGATACCGCATGTATAAAGACGAGTATGTCCTTCACAGTCAATATGTATACTTAAGCGAAATTATTACAGTTCAATGAATATGATTTAAGTACAAAATAGTCATATTTTAGAATACACAATTTTCAATACTCGAAAAATTTAAGCTTTTGTATTATGAAAAAGTTTTGTAAATATTCTTAACCTTATTTTTAAGTACAATAAATTCTTTTTTTTAATAGAATGTTTTTGTTTTTTCTTTGAAATAAAACGAAATATTTCATATAAAATACGTATTTATTTCATAATAAAGCTATAAATCTCATAAAATCTTAATTCTCACAGAAAATTTATAGAACGTCACATCAAGAATATGTCTGACAAAAAAAAGGTAAAAATGTTGTTAATCTCTGATTTGATTTGGTCTCCTTTGTAAAGACTTGAATTATTTACAGATAATGGTAACTGAAACTGAATTTTATAGTGTTTATATGTTACTTTTACATATAATAATATAATACAACATCATGTCCATACCGAATATGACCACACCTATATTTAAATCTAAATAATATATAACAAACAATATTAAATTTATTTCGCAGTCTTCATGAAACATTAATTATTATCATACTGATACAACAGTATTTTAAATATAAAGTAACAAATAATAAAAACGAATTATAAAAAATATGTTCTGAAACTGAATTTAGTTAAAATCGTCTCCAAAAAGGCTCATAGGCACAAATAGACCAATGCATTGAACACATTGTAAGACTAGTAACATTATTTATTCAGATTTGAATTCATAAATCATTTTATAATTTTAATGAAAACACCAAAACCATAAAGATGGATCCTTCAATAATTAGATTCTTATGAATCAACTAGCAGTCCCCCGCGAATGCGTTCACGTGTTTTGAGTTTGCTCCCTCCCCTCATATCGCAGTGATGTTTTATAGCCTAAAGTCTTCTCCGATAGATAAGCTATAAGCCTCAAAAAGATTTTTCAAATCGGTCCAGTAGTTCCTGATATTAGCGCGTTCAAACAGAGAAACAAACTCTTTAGCTTTATAATTTTAGTTTAGACGTTCGTTTGCTAGTTTAGGAAAAAACATTCGATACCTGTATTATTGCTAATAAAAACAATGGTAAAAACATGACTTCTGAAATCTTCTTTTACGTATATTATTTGAATTGTTCTACTATACTATTTAGCATGTAAATTATTTTACAATATTACAGTGCGACATGGCTCTTTTAGTCGACGATGACAGTCCGAACTAACGCTGTTATCTTCAATAATGTGGTTGCCAGATCTAGTGTAGCCAAATCACCCCAGTCTTACAGACGATTTAACGATTTTTCCTGATGTTTTATTTTCGTACATATTCTGTGTAAACTTTCAAAAATATTCTTATTAAATACCGTAGAGCCAAGCTCTTTAAAATTAAGTTATAATTTTCAATGGTTTTAATTGTTTAATAAATTGATTTGCGTGTAAAATCAGTAGAACATAAATGACACAAATATGCTTATACTACTTTGAATTATTACCCTTCTCTTTGACTTTGAAATGAAATGAAATGAAATGAAATGAAATGAAATGAAATTTATTTGCTTAAAACATGGTTAAGATAGAGGTGGTACAAATTTAAAAGCTCCGCATGTTTTGTCTGGTCTGACATGCAAATATTAAATGTATTAGAATTAAAATCTATGATATAATTTTGAGGTGGGTTAATATTCAAATTAATAACAATAATAAAGTCAATGAAATATATAATGTCAGCTACTTATACAATTACTAATTAATAAATTACAAATTTAAAAATTCCTTAACAGAATAAAAACATTTATCTAATAACCATTGGTACAGTTTTTTCTTAAATGTATTTAGGGGAAAATCAGTTGCCATGGTTAGGTTAAAAATATATTTGATAAACAGCTTCCTAAACTCCTTAAATTAAGGAAGATTTATGCATTGGCTATCCTGATTGCTAGCGCCCCCTTTCAATGTCATCTATCAGCCAGAAGATTCTTGTCGCACTGTATGTAATACAACGATACATACAATCAATTCATAAAATATTATATTAAACAGTATATCAGTCAAACTTTATAACAACATTAAAATATTTACGTTATTTCAAATAGATACCGTTATTTGGTAACGTTATTCATACCTGTAAAATACATAGTGTATTTCGATAATACATTTTATTATTCGGAATTGTACCATACTGTTATTAGAAGAGTATGGACTAGAATAGCTTTTGGCACATCAAATTAAAACAAAAAGTCATTCATTAATAGCAAAATTCCTATCGTTTTACGTTTTTGATGAAAAAAAACCTTTTTTATCAAAATATTTTTAGTCTATGTCAACTGTCATTAACCATTCGTTGAATAAATTCATAAATTTCTTACACTTATCTATATAAAAATTCTACCTATCAGTCTTACCGTCAAGTGGCACCGTGGTATCGCAGTAGACCCCCGCGTTTGGCGGGGGAAGCATCTTCTCACCTTCAGGGGATGCGGTCGATTCTCGTTTTTGTTCTGTTGAAGATAAGGTTGAAATTGGAGGTGAGCGCGGGGAGCCCGGTATTTTAGATCATACGATAGTTTGTGTAACATATTATTGTACGTTTTGGTGCATTAAGAGACGATTTTACCAAAGACAGATAAGGAATATTCGTCAAATACAATACAAAACGCCTAATTTGAAAACGTCACCTATTTGACAGCAATCATTTATGTCAATGTCAGTTTAAAATCGGTCATTTTATACTTATTCGCTTGGATGAGTCCTATCTGACGTTAGTAAAATCGACTCTAAGTAAAGTATTTACTATGAAGTCCCAAGACTTTTTATTTGAACACCACCGCACAGGCTGGAACCCTCACCACATTGCCTCAACATGATGATCACTACGAGAGTTGGCAAAAATATGGCATAAATACGTCATTTTACTAAGCTGTAAAACGCGTATCGTTTTTTCCGTTTAGATTTACGTGAAACTACGACAATCAGTTAAAACAGCGGTGATCGTTATTTTTCTCGTGAAAGCGGTATCAGTTATTTTGTATCACTTTCAATATTAATGACGGTGAAGTTATTTTTACACACCGTTACTTGATATTTCCAAAAGATCGAGAAAATATTATCATCTTATTTTAGCAATACGTTCCTGTTTTCTCCTCAGCCTTGGGTTGTAACACATGGAAATGAAAATCACGTGCGCGCAATGAGTCGCGCCTGGCCATACGAGTGATCAGACAAGAGCTAAACTACGAATAACGGCAGCGGTATTTATACCGTTATTACATATTTTATATTTTAGCCACATTGTTATTTATACAGTCGTTATTCTAAAGCAACGGAAACGTTATAAATAACGTTGCACGCTGCGTTGTGATTTTTCGGATTATAAAAATAAAAAATGATTACATATTTATCAGACAACTTGAATCCATTTAGAGTGTTAGTAAAGAAATACAGAAAACTTATCAACTAGTGTTAGTACTCAATATCTAAATGCAATTGAGTTATTATACACCAATGCCTGACCAGCGTACTCACTGCAAAAGAGAGCCGGCTTTTTTGCGCAGTACGGCCGGAAAACTGTCGACTCCAGAGCACGCGAACATCAACATAAACTTGGAAAAAATGCTTCTAAAAATTCATCATCATCATTCTCAGCCAAAGGACGTCCACTGTTGAACATAGGCCTCCCCCAAAGCTTCAGCGACCGATCACTAGCGGTCTGCATCCAGTTTGACCCTGCGATCTTTTTAAGGTCGTCTGTCCATCTTGTTGGTGGACGTCCTACGCTGCGTCTTTGGTCGAAGGGTCTCCAATCTAGAACTTTCCTGCCCCAACGGCCATCAGTTCTTCGCGCTATGTGCCCTGCCCATTGCCACTTGAGCTAACTGATTCTCAAGGCTATGTCAGTTACCTTAGTTCTTCCACGTATCTCCTCATTTCTGATTCGATCACGTAGAGAAACACCCAGCATAGCCCTCTCCATCGCTCGTTGTGAGCTTCTTAGCGACCATGTTTCGGATCCGTATGTCATCACTGGTAACACACACTGGTTAAAGACTTTCGTCTTTAGACACTGAGGTAGATGAGATGAGAAGACAAAAAATCTAATTTCTAAAAATTGCTATAACTAAAATACCTGTCTTCCCATCAGCCCTCCGCTGCACCACATGCAACAGCGCGTGCACAAGCGACGCGGCGACTGCAGTGGCGGCGAGCGCGCGGAACGAGCCGCGGCCGCCCATACGAGTGTATAGTTGACCACCGATCAGGGAGCCGAAGGCGAAACCTAGCAATGAGAGAAGCAAAATGCTATTTACTTATGTACGGATAACTATGTCTGCCTGTTATTTTTTACAGTGAACAAATTTTTTATAGAGCGATTTTATAAGCGCAAGCGGTAAACTACTGAACTAAGAATATACAGTGTGTAAAAAAACCTGTCCGATCCATTAAGGGGTTATTTGGTATCGAGATTAGGCTCTCTATTTGTGTAATAATTTTCATAAAATATTAGAAAAAAATAACCCAAGAAAAAAATAACCAAAATTCACTACGGAGGCGCGGGGTTGCGTCGGCACTCGCAGGTAGCGCGACAGGCGTGATAACGTATTTTGAAAATTCCCCTGTTTTAGGTAAATAGGTGCTAAACTTGTTGACTTTAAAAACGATTAAAAAAAGTTTTAATGAATTACGTAATTCTAATACTTGTTTTGGTTATGTTATTAAAGCAACTTTATGACCCTTTCGGTTCGGACAGGGTTTTTCTTCATATTGTATGGTATGTTGTCTTGATAAATAAAAAACCTTATGATTTGTTATAAGTACTTATCAATTACAAACATCTAAACCTGTTGCCAATAACTATGTCCTTGTATCTTATTGGTGTAACTAGTTCTTTCATTAGTATAACGCTTAGACAGTGGTACATGTTAGGGTTCGTTTCTGCGATGGAGGGGATGGCTTCACACATTTGCCGCAGGGTTGTTGCAGCAGCCTCTTTAGAATATGTGTAAACCTCTTACGGCACAACCATATATTAATATTTTAATAATATACTGTTGCAATACAATTTGGTTAGATTGTGCTGACGTCACGCTTAAAGACTTATTCATAAAGGACCAGAAATTAAGCCCAGGAGGATTAACTTCTCGGTTGCTCGATGGGTAAGAACGTAGGCCCTGTTCTCCAGAGGTCTTAAGTTAATATTCTAATTTATACTCGTGTGGATTTTTAGATTTATTTTTTAATCATTATTATAATAATAATAAATGTTAAAATACTTGTTTATAGTCTATGGTAAATTTGGCGCCTTTTCATAATATTTTAATCTATGGTCAACTCTGTCTACTCTGTGATCATTACTTTGAATTGTTATGCTCCGCTTAGAATACAAAATATATTTGAAGAAATATAGTTTCATTGTTTAGTGCATTAATAAATAATAAGATTAAACAGTGTAGTATGAAAATGATAGATACTATCAATGTGTGATATAGTGTCATGTTTTTCACTTAGTTATTTTACTTACTAAGTTTTTAATATAGATATGGCAAAACTTCTAACTTATTTTAAAACCAATTGTACGGACAACAGCACGTCAAGGCAAACACTGCGGTGTCTTATACCTTTGTAATAAGGGCTAGTTTGCAACAAAAGTGTGTAACCTTATGTGCTGGCGACTGTACACTTATGTAATGGCAATAAAAGAATTATAATTATTTACCGACACCGTCGTCCATCCCCGCGACGACGCCCTGCACGGTGGCGGAGTATCCTTCAGGCGCCGCGTGCGCAGCATACCCCACTATGCACGAATAACATAGCGCGTACGTCGGCCCTTGCATGATCGACTGGAAATAGTAACATTATGATACAAGTGTGCTAAGTTGACCATTATATACAAGGCGATATTGTGTGCGCACGAGCGAAAGCGAGTGCGCCATAAGAAAGCCGCGTATATTATGGTCACAGGCACACGCGTGTCATACGACGTTTTTCAACACACTTGCGAGGAAAAAACAAGACTCTTCATTTACTAAGTTTTTAATTATTAAAACATTTACTCGTAGTAAAAATACATTTCACTCGACTTTGATGGCAAAAGACTATCGCACGCGTTTTTCGTCTCGTTACGTATGACCGCCAGAGTTAATAATAGGTTTTCTTCATTTTCTTTACTTGAAGTAGACATTTTCGTTAATATTAAACTTCACAATTAATCCAAACTTCGTCACAGCCGACAATTACCTATTTACGAAAAATGGCGCATTGTTTTTTTTCTTGCCGCGATACCGATGCGCGCGCAAGGCTAAGGGCGAACTAGATCGGCCAACAGTCAAGATTAAAAATCTAATAATTCATGTTAAAAACACAAATTACAGAAAAAGTAAATGAAAAATCTGGATTTGCCATTTATTGAAATAAATACCTATGTAGAATACTGTTATTTTTCGCATAAATAATGTTTGTTGCTAAAATAAAAGTTATAACCCGACTAAATTACATAGCTTCTTCTTCTTACTTACGACTTGGTACTAGGGTACAAACCTAAATTGGTCGGGTTAATAAACTAAAGGCACTAGTGCAATAATATACTGAAAAAACACGCGTGTTTAATATCCAGGATTATGAGTCAAAAATCGGTGGAATAAAAATGTCGTTATGAGCAAGTGTGTTGAAATAGTACATTAAGATACAAGTGTGCTAAGTTGACCATTATATCCCTATGCAGAGGGTGCATGGAGGCAGAAGAAACACCACACCATGTGCTAATGGAGTGCACAGGAGTCATGCAACAACGGGCGAATATTCTCAAATCCCCAGCCACTTTACCGGACGCCATTAGCAATCTAGGCAGATTGCTGGCCTTCTGGGAATGTTTGGGGTGGTTAGAATAAAAAAGAGGGACATACGTACAATGGCCCGATCGTGTGGCTAACTGCTGACCATTATATAAGGTTAACTGTGTATATGTATACATCATAGAAACAGGAAACTATCATATTTTTTTGGAAATTTGAGATTATTTATTTTTCATTTTCTCTAACAAAGGATTTTGATTTTGTCGATTTTTTAAGTTATCTACGTCATCGGCTTTACCTCTCTCAATTCAATGCCCAATCATTCTTTTTCTTTAATCTCATACTTACTTAATAAAAAATAAATTACTGAAAAAAAATATCTTAATCTTAAATTTTCTCAAAAACTATCGTATAAAACCAAAAGTGTTTTATACATTAAATGTTTCATTTATTGTGCTGAATCGGCCCTTTAAATATTATCACTTAAAACGAGGTGACCTTATATATACAAGGCGATATTGTGTGCAACCGTAAGAAAGCCACGTATATTATGGTCACAGGCACACGTGTATCATACGGCGTTTTTCAACACACTTGCGAGGAAAAAACAAGACTCCAATTATTAACGAAAAATGGCGCGTTGTTTTTTTTTCTTGCCGCGATACCGATGCGCGCGCAAGGCTAAGGCGCGAACTAATCGGCCAACAGCCAAGATTAAAAACCGTCTAAGTGCGAGTCGGACTCGCACACTAAGGGTTCCGTGCCGACTTAAACTGAATTAGAGATTCATTTACTTATACTTGGCCAAAATACCACAATATTTTGTTGACAGCAAATATAACTTTGTTTTTCATAGTATTTGTATGAATAGCAAAGTTAATGTTGCGGCTATTGAAAATGTGCTCTATCTCAAAAACTACTAGTTCGATCTCGTTTAATTTTCATTAAAAGTCTTTGTCTTGATCTACATCATGTATTTTTTACAAAATTTACACTCGTTTAGCTTGAAAGCGTCTATCTCTTAAACGTTAGACTTTTAGAGAAAATGGTTTAGGAACCTCGATATCATTTTAATAAACTTATCGATTGACACCTTGGATGAATTAACCACTGGATATGAAACGCAAGAGCGAATGTATGAAAACATCATTAGCCGAATGAACAATTGAAACATAGAAAGTCGTTTTATATGAACGATCTGGCAAGTATCACTTAGTTAGTGTGAACTTCCTAAGACATTTTGAAACAGCCCGTTAGTACACAATATAGCCTTGCACCATTAAAATCCTCCTATGGGATAATTAAGCAGTAGATTTCTTGCGTTGGCATTCAATCACGCTTGGCGTAAATTGGATGCCACATATTCGGTGATGTTATGTGGGGATCCATTTTGCCTCTCTTTGGACTGCTTGGGTAGAAGCAGTCAAAAGAGACTTTTTTTTCCTAAATGGATCAAATACAAAATATTATAAAGATGTAGTGTCAATTATGAAGTATAAAATTTTAAACCAAACTGTTGTATTTTTAAGATTACTCTAATCTACTTTCGAGCGAAACATTTTACAGATTAATCATTTTATTTTAAAAGAATTTATATTAAAAATTTAATAAATGTTTATCGATATGATTTATCGACAATTGTCAAGCAAAATTAAAATTAAACTGACAAGAGAACGAATGATAAACATATGATAATCCTACCGTATAAAGTATACGTTATCTTGTTGATTTTGTAGTAACTGACCACCACTTTTTTAAATGTCAATGTTACTTTTCTCTTGGAAAACACATTTTACTATTTTCATGAAAAATAACAGCTTTTTTGGGATAAAACGTTACATAAGGATTAAAACAAATATTTTTTGTCTTGCCGCTATAATTTTTACACAAAATAAGCCACATTTACCCATTTTTTCCGTCAATGTTTCTCATTGAATTCTATTACCGTACTGACAAGACGTCACCTGTAAGTGAGGCCAAAAAGCCCGCTTCGTGGCTAAGGGGGCACAAGCGAAATTGCCCGTCATTGCGCGTCCAGTGGTTTATTCGTCCAAGATTGGATGCCACATATTTGGTGATGTTTTGTGGAGATCCATTATGCCTCTCTTTGGACTGCTTCTACCCACTTTATTTTCCTAAATGGATCTACAGAAAATATGAAATAATATTATAAAGATATATTGTCAAATATTAAGTTTAAAATTTTAAACCAAACTGTTGTATTTTTAAGATTACCTTAATCTACTTTCGAGTGAAACATTTTACACATTTATCATTTTATTTTTAAAGAATTTATATTAAAATTTAATAAATGTTTATAGATATGATTTATCGACAATTGTCAAGCACAATTAAAATTAAACTGACAAGAGAACGAATGATAAACATATGATAACCCTACCGTATAAAGTATACATTATCTTGTTGATTTTGTAGTAACTGACCACCACTTTTTTAAATGGCAATGTTACTTTTCTCTTGGAAAACACATTTTACTATTTTCATGAAAAATAACAGCTTTTTTGGGATAAAACGTTACATAAGGATTAAAACAAATATTTTTTGTCTTGCCGCTATAATTTTTACACAAAAATAAACCACATTTACCCATTTTTTCCGTCAATGTTTCTCACTGAGTTCTATCACCGTACTGACAAGACGTCACCTATAAGTGAGGCCAAAAAGCCCGCTTCGTGGCTAAGGGGGCACAAGCGAAATTGCCCGTCATTGCGCGTCCAGTGGTTTATTCGTCCAAGATTGACACGCTTGGTTTGACAGAAACAATAGTTTTTAGTGTCATATATGGGAGCCCCCCATAAATAGTTTTAATTTTTTTTAATGAAAATCGTATAGCGGTTTACAGGATACATCTACCTACTAAGTTTCAACTGTGTAATACTAATAGTTTCAGAATAAACTAGCTGTGACATACGGACGGACAGACAGACAGACTTGACGAAACTATAAGGGTACCGTTTTTTCGCATTCGGCTACGGAACCCTAAAAAAACTTCTTATTTGTTCAAAATCAGCGAAATTCCAAAGTTTTAAGGTAAACAGTAACTATATTGGATAAGTCAAAAGCGAGTGATCGATCGAGTACCACCAAGTACTATCGAAGTGACACTTAAGCAAATAATAAGATCAATAACAAATCTAGAAATTAAATTAATTAATTTAGAATTTTAAGTGGTGACAAAGGCATTGAAAGTGATTGAATAATTATATGTAGTTATTCCCTGGTTTTTAATTAGATAGACCAAAATGACCTTTAGCGGGATGCAACTTTTTCGTAACTTAAACATAATGATGTGTCTAAATATTCGACAAATTCAATATACAGGGTGACTTTGTTATCAGTACCGAAAGGACAATATTTTTTTTGTATGGGAGTTGGGCTTAAAATAAAATTTTAACTAACAGAAACAAATGATACACCAAATGAAAGAATTCATACGAACAAAAAACACACATTTTTGTGAATTTTTCGATATGGGTTTTGTTTTTATTTTCAATCTAAATCTTTTGTTACTGGTAAGTACAGCAGAGAGTTGCAACACTGTCCGCAGTAAGTGCGTTTTGTTTACAGTTATAGAAACATTTTATTTTGTTTAGTTTTGAGAAAACGAATTCAAAGATACTTAAATTACATTAAAAATCCAAAAAGAGAAAATGCTTACTTTACAATCAGCTTGATACTTATCCTAAAACAAAGATTTTTACTCTTTAATTAGTTTTAAATTCGACGAACAAAACGCTAGTTTGGTTCCATCCACTTCTTCGTAAATATTGACATCTGTCATATGTCAGTGCCAGCAAATCAAATGTCAAAAACGGTATAAATCAACGTTCTGTTCGACGCATTTTCAAGAATAATAAAATGTTTTCAAAAAGAAAACGGGCGTATTAAAAAATCTAAAAATAATGTTAAATGAAAGTATTTAAGTTTATAAGTAATCCACAACTAAATATGGCCCTGTTTAAAATTCACGTATTTTAGGCCCAAAAAAAATGATGTCCTTTGTGTAAAGACTCCACTGATGACTATAAACAACTTTTACTATAGGGGCAATAGTGAAATCGAGAAAAAAAATCAGCTGTTCCATACAAAAGTTCAATTGGCGTGCGGTCAAAATGTATGGAATAGCTGATTTTTTTTTTCTCGATTTCACCATTGCCCCTATAGTAAAAGTTGTTCATATTCATCAGTGGAGTCTTTACAGAAAATTTCGGTACTGATAACAAAGTCACCCTGTATATATCATTGTTGTTGCTTTTAAATGATTAAAGAAACATTAATTATATATAGTTTGAATTTGTTTTGTGCAGAAGTTTATTAGCATGAAATAGAACAGTGTTATTACTTAAAAAAAACTACAAAAACAGGATCTGTTTCATAATCATGTTTCTTCCAAATAATGTTTTCTAAAAATGTATTTATAGAAAGTAGTAAAAAGTCAAAATAGTCATACAAAATTGCTATTGCACATGAAAGAACTTATTTTGTTAATTCATTAGAAAATTATATACACAGTCTGGCCATAAATACTGTTGCAATTAAAAATAAGAAAGATATTACATTTGAATTTTGAATCTGTCATTTTTATACGATTGCTCATTGTGTTTTCTTATTTTGGCGCCAATACATTTATGGCGCCTATAAGAGACGCACTGGTCATTTTTTAACTGATAATTTAAAAAAAGAATAGGGTGGTAAAATCGAAAAAACTACTGAAGCGGTACGCAAGGGGAGGTCACAGAAAACAGATTTTTTTTGTTTACGGATGAGAAAATCTTTACAATTGAGCAACATTTTAACTAACAAAATGACCGTATTTATGCTCAAACCTCTAAGGAAGCTTCCCAATGAGTTGGCAGAGTGCAACGTGGGCATTACCCGACTTCTCTGATGGTTTGGTCGGGTGTTAGCTATGTAGGAGTGACTGAGCCATTTTTTTGTGAAAAAGGTATCAAAACATCGGCCCAAGTGTATCAAGATACCATTCTTGAGAAGGTAGTAAAGCCCCTAACAACACCATGTTCAATAACGAAGCATGGTGTTTCCAACAAGACTCGGCGCCGGGTCATAAAGCTCGGTCCACGCAGTCTTAGTTAGAAGCGAACGTTTCGGACTTCATCAGAGCTGAAGACTGGCCGTCGTCTAGTCCCGATCTCAATCCGCTGGATTATGATTTATGGTCAGTTTTAGAGAGTACGGCTTGCTCTAAACGCCATGATAATTTGGAGTCCCTAATACAATCCATACGATTGGCAGTGAAGAATTTTCCCATGGAAAGAATGCGTGCTTCTATTGATAACTGGCCTCAACGTTTAACGGACTGTATTGCAGCCAATGGAGACCACTTCGAATAAGATTTTTATATTTTAAATTGTTTTATATTTATGTATAAAACTAACACACTGTAAAAGTAATAAATATTATTAGCATTTAAAAAAAAGTTTTTTTCTTTGTGACAATATTTATGGCAGGACTAGGTAGTTATATTCAACGTTTTACAAAAAAGTATCATCTTAAAATTAAAAAAATCGTATCACAAATTCAATTAATCGCTCACAATTGAAGTGTTACAACACTATTGCACAACGCTTGCAAAATTAAAAATAAAAGTTCAATTGAAGCTGTCATTCTGGCCTATCTAATAAGAAATGGTTTTTGCGCGGGAAACGAAAAGGGAAGGATGGACCATATTTCTTCATTTTAGAAATTGTTTTTTTCGGGTCAATTATTGTGTTTGTGTGGTGGAATTTTCATGATAATTAGTGCTTTCGAAAAAAACAATGAAGTTAAAGTGAGAATTATGGTGAAGCGAGCTCTAATCGCGCCGTCTTACCCGGATCGTTGTTCCTGCGCTTAGCTTCCTTTTTGAGCATTGGAATGCGGACCACCTCGCATTTCAATGAGTTAGGTTAAGTTAGGTTAGTTTAGTGTAAGTTTTAGTTATAAGTGTTGAAAAATGAAAATAAAAATGAAGTCATAAAAGTCATTTATTTATGCAAATAGGCCCTCTGGGGGCACTTTTACACGTCCCAATATAAACCCTACCACAGCTTCGGGACAATTGTGGGCTAGTGCTGAGAAGAAGCTGCGCAACAAACTCAGTCACTATTGTCAATGCCTCTTTTCAAAAGGTTTACAATGTTTGTAGTGATCATGCAAGTCCATACATTATTATCATTTAAATAATCATCTACTTTATAATACCCTTTCGTCATAAGGGTTTCTTTAATAACAGTTTTAAATTTATTAACCGGTAAGTTAATAATGTGTTCTGGTAGTTTATTGAAAAATTTTATACCTTTCCCCATGAAAGAGTTACCAACCTTTCGAAGCCTAAATTGTGGAATAGCAAGCTTATCCTTATTTCTAGTATTATATTTGTGTATGTCACTATTTTTCGTGAATAAATGAAAATTTTTCCGTACATACATTAAATTTTCGTAAATATACTGAGAGGCTAGAGTTAATATTCTAATTTTTTTAAACACCTCTCGTAAGGAATCTTGAGGTTTAAGATTATAAATAGCTCGCACGGCTCTTTTTTGTAACACAAAAATTGTCTCTACATCAGCAGCCGCGCCCCACAGTAAAATGCCGTAGGACATCAAGCTATGGAAATAACTAAAATAAACTAACCTAGCTGTTTCTACATCAGTCAAACGTCTTATCTTCCTTACAGCAAAAGCAGCTGAGCTTAGTCTCCCTGACAAGGCCTCTATATGAGGACCCCATTGTAGTTTGGAGTCTAAAGTGATTCCCAAGAATGTTGTGGAATCAATAGTATCAAGCGGTTTGTCTTTTATCTTAACCTGAGTTGATGCCTGTCGGACATTAGGCATTGTAAACTTTACACATTTAGTTTTACTTCCATTAAGAAGAAGATTGTTAACAGTAAACCAATGTAATACTTGTGAAAGAGTATTATTTACATCGTCAAAATTTCCTTCACCTCTTGGAATTTTAAATATAAGTGAAGTATCATCTGCAAACAAAACTATATCACAAAGATTCCCCACAAAATGCGGGAGGTCACTTATATATATTAAAAATAAAAGAGGTCCTAATATAGATCCTTGGGGCACACCCATTGTTAGAGGTGCTCCAGAAGACTCAGTTCCGTTTATACATACTTTTTGCATTCTACCTGAAAGATATGAATTAATTAAATTTAACGAGTTCAATGATGCCCCATAGTGACATATTTTTTTAAGTAATGTTTCATGATCCACACAATCAAACGCTTTCGATAGATCACAGAAAATCCCTAAAGCATCATGCCTATTATCATAAGCATCAAATATATGTGTTAAAAGAGCAACTCCTGCATCCGTGGTGCTTCTTCCTTTAGTAAAACCGAATTGTTTGTTATGTAATAACTTGTTCGATGAAAAGTGTGCTAAAATTTGATTGAATATAATCTTTTCATATATTTTACTCAAGACTGGCAGAATCGATATTGGCCGGAAGTTTGAGGGGTCACTTTTGTCACCCGCTTTGAAAAGCGGTATTATTTTACTAATCTTCATTAAACAAGGAAACTGGCCGTCATCAATACACTTGTTAAAAATTAATGCTAGTTGAGGGGCTATTATGTTAATAATTGACTTAATAATATGCACAGATAGTCCCCAAAGATCCTCCGTTTTTTTCATATTTAACTCTCGAAATGTTTTTATTATTACTTCAGGTCCTACATGCCTAAAGTGCAGTTGAGAATTACATTCACTGACATTAAGTTTTAGAATAGATTCGGCTATTACTGAAGAAGAAGCAAGTTCTTTCGTTGTTGTTGGTGCAACATGTGAAAAAAACGATTCAAAAGCAGTTGCAACCTCTAAATTTGAATTTATTGTTTTATCATTGATTTTTAATGCAAATTTACCATCTCTCAATTTATTTTTACAAGTTTCTTTATTTATGATGCTCCATGTAGCTTTTGCTTTATTTTTGGAGCTAGAGACTATTCTACGAAGGTAATGGGATTTTGCTGTAGCACAAACTTTTTTAAATATTTTTGAATAATTTCTAACGTATTCAATAAAGTTTTGGTCTTGAGAGTTTTCTCGTAGACTATATAATTCATATAATTTAATCCTACTTTTATGAATTCCCGGCGTGGCCCAATTATTAAATTGACATTGGACCTTATTTGATTTAGTCTTTTTTATGGGAAATATTTCATTAAAGAATAGTCTGTATGGCGTACAGCCCAAGACGTTAAATTAGTATTTAAAAAAAAAAATCTAATAAGAAATCAGCTTAATTAAAATTATACCAATTCAATTTTTGGAGTTATAAATGTAATAGTAACAGTCGACTGTCGAGGTCACGTTATAGATAAAGTACTTTAGCTTATAATTTCATTTTTGTTTTTATAGTGTTTTGTCACTATACAAAAATAATAATATAACTTCCACTAATAAAAAGCAACTTTGTCTGTGTGACAGACGAGGAATCGAACCCCGTGTCCTACGCTATCCGGGCTTAAAAAATATTAATAGTGACAAAACACTATAAAACCAAAAATGTAATTATAAATTGGCTTCCTTCATCTCAACCGGTTGTTAAATATTTGTAAAAATATTTGATATTGAGAGCAATCTCGCAACATTAATGACGTCACGCAGCCTACGCGTTAAAGTAAGCGCTTGCAAAATTCAACTGGCTTGCTAATGTGACGGTGACCGAGTGGTATAGGCATACGCCCGGATAGCGTAACACACGAGGTTCGATTCCTCGTCTGTCACAGCCAAAGTTGCTTTTTACAAGTGCAATTTATACTTTAGCTTACCTCAATGAAGACCAGATGCCACGGGTGCTGTATCATGGATATAAAGAGCATCCGCAGACCGTAGCAAAACAAAGAGAACGACATGGTCCATCCGTAGCCGAATCGCTTTATTATTTTACCTGGAACGTGGAAAAGAAATATGTGAGAATGCACATTGCCGAGCGGCTGACGGGTAGAGAATGTCAAAAGCATTAAGTTAAGAAAAAAATAAAGATGGTTTGAATATTTTTAACACCTGCAGTTTAAAAAAAAATTAGGACATAAAAACTAAAAAGAAGTTTTCCCGAAACGAAATACAAACCCGCTAAGTGAGGCGAGTGATGATTAAGCATTAGATTATCAGCGAATCTCAGAGTGTGTTCCGCGGAACCCTGTATGGCTTCCGCAAGAATTAAGACAAGAAAAATCAAAACACCTCTCTCTCTGGTCGACCGTTCTTATGCGGCGAATAACTTTACTATGCCGCCACTGTCGATACCTACTTGTATTTTTCAATATTATTATTATATTTTATATATTTTTATATCTCAATCATATAAACTGGTACTTTTGAATAGTACGGGTCGAAGCCAAGTAATATCCACTTTACACTTAAGTAAAAGAAGTTGGTGGATGGAGTGAGTAGAGCTACATTTCTTCATCGACGTGTTAAAAATTTCTAACAGTCCGACATGTATTATTATTATTATTATAATATTTTTGTTATGTAAGTAAGTAAAAGTAACGTGGTCGATACTTTTATTGCTCTTTTTAAAAAAAAACGATTGTTGTGTCTGATTTCCATAACACAAGTGCATTAGCTACTAAATATGGGTTCAGAGCAATGTATGTGATTGGTGTCTAATATTTATTTAATTATGCCTAATAATATTGTTTTATTATAGGGTTCTATTAAGTAAATCGCTTTTTAATAGGATTAAATCGCTTTTCAATAGGATTCAGTCACCAAAAAGCATCGAGAACCGCTGGATTACAATAATACCGTCAACATTGCACAGAAGTGCAGCATTAGTTGTAATTAATGTATGTATTTTATGATTATGCATAGCTTTAGAGAGCTAGCTAGCAGAGAAACAAAACTGCTCATGCAAGAGAGTATTTTATTTCTGTTATTTTAGGTATTCATAGCATTTTGAGCACAACACAAAGTAAGTTACAGTTTAAAGTAAATGTACAGTCGCCGTCAGATATATTGGAGCAGACAAAGTGACCAAATACTTCTGAACAGTTTAAAATGTCAATAAGTTCCATACACTACAAGTTACCATTAATATCAGAACATGCATTACTTCATTAATATCTGAGCAGAAGCTAGTCAATAACTTCTATACACACAACTAACCAAAATTATCTGAACACTCATAACGTCAAATGTATCTACGCAATCGGTCTTAAATATCTGAGCAATCGAGGCAAATTGCAGAAGTGCTTCCAACTTAACTATAAAAAAAAGTAAAAACCGACTTCAAAACCAAAATGCATTAAAAAGTCTTAAATAAACTCTTCACCATTGAAAGGAAAGGAATCCGTTTTAGGCAAACAATTTCTTTTTGGAGTTGGTGCTGTGATAGTTGATGCTTGATGGTCAAAGTGATGGCACCAACTCCAAAACAGAATTTTTTTGCCTAAAACATATTCCTTTCCTTTCAATGGTGAAGAGTTTATTCAAGACTTTTTAGTGCATTTTGGTTTTGAAGTCGGTTTTTACTTTTTTTTAAAAGATTATTTTATTTCTTCATTTTTAGTGATTACATAAGAGGGCCGGGGGGGGCGTTGCACCTTATGATTCTATTTTTTAAGAAGCTACAAATTACCTATCATAAGTTCTGTCATTATAATTACTGAACTCCTAAGCGTTAAGGAGTTCCACCATCAGCTCAGCCCCACAAGATGTTGATTATCAGACGTAACAACACGTCAACGTTAAGATTCTAGTAAAGAAACACAATACGTGCCTTTAAAATTTGAGGGTTCCCCTCGATTACACCAAGATCCCATCATCAGATCCCAAAATGGGAGAAAGAAACGGGACCAACTAGAAGGTACACCCTCTAAGTAGGCGAATTTTTTTTTCGATTCGATCGACAAACGACTGAGATATGAGGTAACATAGATACAAAAAAAAACATACAGTCTAATTGATAACCTCCTCCTTTTTTGAAGTCGGTTAAATAGGGACTCTTTTCATAGTTTATACTATAGTAAGATGACGCTGGCAGTTAGTAACGCTTTGTAGTTTTCAGTATTGTCATCACTGTCATGAAAGTGTCATGCAGTAAATAAATTCAGGCAAGTGAGTGTTCAGATATTATTGGTTAGTTGTGTGTATAGAAGGTATTGACTAACATCTGCTCAGATATTTATGAATTAATGAATGTTCTGATATTAATGGTAACTTGTAGTGTATGGAACTTATTGAAATTTTAAACTGTGCAGAAGTATTTGGTCACTTTGTCTGCTCCGATATATCTGATGGCGACTGTACAACTAAGGCGGTCTTATCGCTAAAAGTGATCTCTTCTGAAAAATAATTGATGGGTGATTAGTTATTGATGTGCATTTAACAATATCCCCTTTAAAATCAATTTGTATGACGCGCTATTATTTAGTACTTACCAGTACTCACCACTAGATGGCGCTACCTGTCAATTTTTTTCTACGTATGACCTGAGACCATGTATAGTGCCACTACGCACCGCTAGATGGCGTTGGCTGTACATTGACTCTTGATAAAACCAATATAGATCACTTACCAGAGAAGTAGAAAAACAGCAGCTCTCCTATGAAGCTCTGCCCGGCTACCACGACGCCCTCTATGAGTTTTATCTGTGCTGTGTGACCTGTTGTTTCCGCCAGTTCTTCGAGAAACCTTTAAGTATCAACAAAAATACTGTAAGATTCTTATGTTAGTGCAGGAGTTCAGATTTGAAGCAAATAGCGCAAAGTGTTGACAAATATATTATTAATTTAATAATAAAAAAATAAATATAAATGAAATACAAGTTGTGCCGAAATCATGATCATATACTTTGCAATGATCTCGACATAAGAATTATTTGTATATCGAATCTTTTCTACGTATTATTGGCAATAATTATTGATGAGCTCGGAAAGGAAGAGATGAACATTATGTACCTTTTCATAGTTTTTGTGACACTGTATTCTTACATTTTTTTTATTATATTTTTTTCTAACCTACATCATCCCACTGCTGGGCAAAGGTCTCCCTCATTTTTTTCCATGTGTCTCTGTCAGCGGCCAACATTTCCCAATCCCTCGCAAAGCTGGACAGATCGTCACACCACGATTCTTACAATAACGTTTTTTTTCAATTCATTCAGGAGAACTTCAAGTTATAAATTGCACTTGTAAAAAGCAACTTTGGCTGTGTGACAGACGAGGAAGTTTTTACAAGTGCAAAAGAAAAACTTCCTCGTCTGTCACAGCTAAAAGTTGCTTTTTACAAGTGCAATTTATATTATTAAGTTTGTATAGTGACAAAACACTATAAAAACAAAAATGTAATTACAACGTAAAGTTGCATTAATGCATATTATCTCATTATCTAACTAAAAATATTATTATTATGTTTAGATATTATTTTTGTTTTTTTTATTTGTAACAAAAATTGGAGGAAACTAAAATTTTGCTACTCAGAGAATGATTTCAATTTTGAATGAAAATTACAGAATAGCATTCTTTGAACGACTAAATTATCTATAACTCACCAAAACATATAATAAATGATGAACGAGTCAAAAGTTCCCGCGACCACAGCGAAGATAATGAATATTATTACTTTGGGCATTTTAAGGACCTGGCGCAAAGCAGCGCCCGAGTCGTCTGGGCTTGATAGCGGGGGTAGCTGTGAAGAAAAATCATTTTCAGTAGATTGTTATACAAGGGGCGAAAGCAACCCATTTCACTCGAGATGTTTCTGGCGCTCGATCGAATTGAGAGCGCCAATAATTTGAGAGTGAAATGGGTGCTTTCACCCGAGTTAAACATACTATTTTTCATTTCGACTGTGAGGAAAAAAAGGTATTATTATGGTTTGGCGAGAGATGAAACCTTAAGATTTTGCACATCATGTTAGTTTTATTTTTAAGAATTTAATTATATTTTTTCTTTATTTTTTGTTAGATATTAATTCAGTGTTATTATTAGTGTTTATTTACTGTCGTTAAACACATAAGAAATTAAAGAAAGGCAAGTTTAGAAGGACTAATAACGGCACGAAAGAAAACAGAGTACAAACGCGGACGATATCACATAATTCAAATCATTGTTAAAAAAATCCACAGACAATAATAAAAGTGGAAGAATGCAACCTTAACCTTGTAACGAAAACACGATTTTGTCACATGAGATAGCGCTATGAGTAAGAGCTTACAGTGGGGTAAGTAAGAACGTTTTATAATGAACACCATTATTCCGGCGAGTCGCCTGTTCCTGTTTACGAATCTGTGCAATAATTGAAAAAACTAAAAAAAAAATGACAAAGAGAAGAAGAAAAATAAAAAAAAGACAGTATAGAATGAAAAGAAAATAGTCATTATGTGACTATATATGGCGGGCACCCTAAAAGTTGTTGATTTTTTTATTATTATAGATTAGACCAATTGTATATTTTTTAAAACAACGATCATAATGAACACGTTTTTAATAAAAAGCTCTCTTTATTTTAAAATATGAACTTAATTATCTAAGAGTGGAGCGAAATGCATAAAAAAGAAATAGTTTTATTTATCTAGGGTGATATAATTTAAATATTAGGGATAGTTGTAAGAAAATATTTTTTAACACTATTTATTGTAATTAACTTCAGTTATTCAATGGTGTGGTTTTAGGTGAAATTTATGGTAACATTAATTTCGGCAAATAACAAATCTCTGTAACCGTACTTTATTTTATGCATTTCTTTTATTTTAGCGTTAGCTAATATACCTTAATTTAGTTAAAAATATACACTAAAGATCACTAAAACTTACCAACTGCCAAATCACGAGATAGTCATGAAAAGAAAACAATACTAAGATCTATTTTGAGTTTGATATTCGACATGTTGACGCACAGTACAGTATGTATTTTACGCGTACGCATGCGATTCTACCTTCACAGAGGCGGGTAATAAATAAATGTATGCACGTTAAGTTTTATGGTCTGGACCCACTACACCGTACCATGATCGATCTGCAAAACCCTTCTTCGAAAAAAAAATAAGTACGAATTGCATGGCACCAAAAAATTATAATAAAATTCCACAATATATCCGATCAATTAACGACTTCAAATTATTTAAAATTGCGCTCAATGGCTTCCTTGCTGGAAAAGTGTACTGTGACATAAGATTATTTCTTGATGACAAAATGTAAATAACTTCAATTTATTCATATACCTTTTAGGTGAATCAGGGCTGTACTTATAATATTTTTTTATATGACATCATGTAATACCCATGTTTATGAATTAATAAATGATTGATTGATTGATTGATCGAGCTAGTATCAGGCACGATAAGCAACACGATACGCTCTAGATTACCCAACTAACGGATCTACAGCGTTATTTCTCACCGTTATACAGGGTGGCCAAAACAGGGACGTCCAAAAGTTTTTTTTGGAATCCTTACATCCAGGTCTATCCAAATATACCATAATTTATGATAGCTAAATATTTTTAGTTTTCGAGGCTTTTTTTTATTTTTTTAGTCTAAGTTTCAGCTAGCTCATAATTTTATCTTAGTAACTTAAATTTATCAGGATCAAACTGCAATTTTGAAAAAACGACTTTACTCCATAAAAAGTGGTGTAAATTATTTGTTTGAAAATACTGTATGAAGCGAGAGCGAGGGCGTATTTGACCGGTGCTGATACGCGGTAGGTAGACAGATGTGTGTGTGTGTGTGTGTGTGTGTGTGTGTGTGTGTGTGTGTGTGTGTGTGCGTGCGCGTGTGTGCGTGTGTGTGCGTGTGTGTGCGCGCGCGCGTGTTTACGTGTGTGTGTGTGTGTGTGTGTGTGTGTGTGTGTGTGTGTGCGCGCGTGTTTACGTGTGTGTGTGTGTGTGTGTGTGTGTGTGTGTTTGTGCGCGCCACCTGCAATAGCGGCCAGTGCCAGAAACTTAACCTTAAAGATGATTGCCTGCAGACGGATGTGTGTGTGTGTGTGTGTGTATGTGTGTATGTCACGCGTTCCTTTTGCATACCATGTCAGGTACCACTTCTGTTCTGCTCTCCCTACCTGAGCAGAAACCCTAAAGATGTTTGCATGTAGGTAGACGGATGTGTGCATGTATGTATGTGTGTGTGTGCGTGTGTGTGTCTGTGTGTGCACGCGCGTATGTGTGTGTGTGTGTCACCTGCAGCCGTCGGCAGCTAGCCAGGTCCACAGCAGTAGCGGCTAGCGCCAGCAGAAAAGCGGGCGCAAAATTTTTAGGCCCGTCAGCGGATACAGCGTCCACCAGCCATCCACCAAGCAGTGCGGTCAGACCGTACCCAGCGGTACCCCAAGCGCGTTGCGCGCCGTATTTTGAGCTGCGTTCTGCTCCTAGAAAATATATTGGAAACCCTTAAAGTTATTAAAGATGAAATAAGAGACCAAAAATTTGCGCCCGGGCGGGAATTAAACCAGCAGCTTCATGGCTAACCGGGCGAAACGCTATACCAATTGAACTACCGTGCTGTCTGTCCGACCTTGCGAAATTTGTGGTATCTTATACGTCATTACGCGTGACGTTATGCGCCATCTACCCGTCTGTTTATGCAACAGTGGGCCAAGTAGTTTTTTTTCATACTGACACCCGTAATGACGTATCCCTAAGAGAACACAAATTTCGCAAGGTTGGACAGACAGCACGGTAGCTCAATTGGTAGAGCGTTGGGCCCGGTTAGCCATGAAGCTGCTGGTTTAATTCCCGCCCGTGCGCAAATTTTTGGTCTCTTATTCATCTTTATCAATATGACACCATGAATGTTAAAAACATTCTAAACCATAATAATTGGTAACTGACATTATAAAAGCTCTAAGAATCATTTTTCCTGTGGTATATAAGTGTCCTTTACCCACAGGGAAGATATATTTGATAGGTAAAAACAGTTCTAGGTTATTTTTAGTTTCCGATGCTATGTGGTTGGTCTTATTTAAGGCCGATTTTTCCAACGTCAGATACGGAATATTTGTAGAGTAAAAAAGAACAATTTGAAAACATCAACTATTTGTCAGCAATCATTTATGTAAAATGTCATTAAATCGGTCGTTTTATAATACTTCATCATCATCATCATCATTCTCAGCCATAGGACGTCCACTGCTGAACATAGGCCTCCCCCACGGCTTTCCACAGCGACCGATGACTAGCGGTCTGCATTCAGTTTGATCCTGCGATCTTTTTAAGGTCATCTGTCCATCTTGTTGGTGGGCGTCCTACGCTTTATAATACTTATTCAGTCGAAAAAGTCTTACATGACGTTGGTTAAATCGGCAGTTAGTCTGACTGACAGGTAATACTTGGATTCCAGGAAAAAGTAAAATTATTTTAATTCCCGAAAACGAAACTTACAAGCAAAAAGAATACAAGAAAAACTTGATATTTTGACATTGTGAGAAACTAAAATTTTTATATTTACAAAATTCTTGATTTGGGTTCAAACTTCGATTCCAAGGTAGCAGAATTTTGTAATGGTAAAAATTTTACTTTCAAACATTGTTAAAATATCAAGGTGTTCTTGTATTCTTCTTGCTTGTAAGTTTCGTTTTCGGGGCCTAAAATAATTTGACTTTTTCCTGGAACCCAAGTATTACCTATTATTTAATATTATAATATTATTATTAATTATCTTATTTAAGCTGAAGAGATTGTTTGTTTGTTAGAACGCGCCAATCTCAGGAACTACTGAACCGATTTGAGAAATTATTTTTGTGTTGAATAGCGAGGAAGGCTTTAGGCTATAAAACATCACGCTGCGACGGGAGGGGAGGGACGAAACTTAAAACACGCGGACGCAGTCGCGAGGGACGGCTAATTTTATAATAAATGCAAAAAAAAACTTACCCAATACATCAAAACACACAGCATCTCCAATACAGTTGGCAACATTGAACGCAACGGTCCCCAAACACATCAGAACAACGAACGCCCAAAACGGCCCCGTCATATAAAAACTCATATCTTCCGTTTCATCCTCCACTATCACTCTGTGAGCTACTTTAGTCACCTTTGAATAAATATCTCTAGACCCCAAACCTTCTTTGGTATAATTCACTACCAAATGATTACCAGAAACATCTGATATTTCTCTTTTACTACGATTCATGATATCCACATCTAAAGCGTCTTCAAAACAGAGTAAATGACAGTTCATTTTTGGAGTACACGTCACCTCTCCCTGTCTGTCGTCGTCGTAATCCATATTGAAGAGCGAGCACGAACGATTCGTCACAACGTCGTCTACGTACAAGGTATTCACATAGGTCGAGTTTGAGAGGTAAGCGGAAAAGTTGTCGGCGGCAGAGCAGTTCCAATGGCAGCTGTATTTTTCTAAAAGAGATTCATTGCTGTGTTTCTTTAAGTATATAGTGTCGTTTAGTTTGTAAACGTATTCTAGGATGGGTGGTTCGACGTCCGGTGGTTCTGGCATCGGTATGAACCACAGACAGCAGTAGGATCCTGTCATGATCACTATAAGCAGCATGAAGACTAGTTTTCTGTAAGCCTGGAATGAGAAACGGTTTAATGAGAGAGATCAACTATTAAACAGATGCTTTAAAACTAAAATAACGTTTAACGTTTTAACGTTTCTCTTTCGTAAAGCGTCGCTACAAAACAATTTTACAGTAACATGAAAAAAACCGGCCAAGTGCGAGTCGAACCCGCTTCAAACCAATTTTCGTTGAAAGTATTTGTTAAAAACTACTATTTTTTTCAAAATTCACACTCGCTTAGTTTAGAAGTTAGATGGGAGGGACGCCCATTTTACCACTTTGGAAGCGTCTTTCTATCAAACATAAGACTTTGAAAGCTAGTCAAATCATGGAAACAATATTTTTATAAGTTTTTAAATAATATCAGTGAATAAAATTCGTTTACTATTTGATATAAAAATATCTCAACGCTTAACGACCTATGTTGCAAGTGAGTTTTGTGATTAACTTTTTTTAATGATATATTTATAGGTTTTAAGGAATGGCAACACTGCTTACAATATTCGACATAGAAGTACTATCCCCTAATATTGGACAACAAAAAAGAAATGGTTTAAACAGCGTTCTGTCTCACCGTTATTCTATGTCTTAATTTACAGTGGTCCAAAGCCGAAACTTGCCATAGGCAACCTCACAAAAAATATTAAAATCTGTGCGTGGTCTGTGCCAACTTTGCCGTGTTTGTTGTCATGACTATGAACTTATAAAATTCATTATTTATTATGTTTATTCACTTTTTACAGGTATGTTAGTGTTTTTACGTAGTTAATATGATAAATAATGCGGTGGAATAGTATTTCTCTTCGTACCCATGTGGTTACTTGATTTTTTTACGTTTTTTCCAAGCAATCCACTCGGTTTTGGGAAATCATCGAAATACAAATGGTTATTCTAGCACAACTATAGCATATTATGAGATAAACAGTGTATTACAAGAAAGGTTAATTAGTCAAGATACCATTAAAACCATTAAACTGATCAGATATTAAAAAATAAAGCTACATTTTAAGTGATAATACAATTCGAGTGCAATTTTGGCGGCAAAAAATGGCCGATACACTTAAATTAAATTACGACATTTGTGTTAATTTGTGTTGTACTTACTTGTTAATAGTTTTGATTTATATCAAACTATTATATATCATTGTAATAAGCTTTTCTTGTAGAAAACAATAGTGTATATTCCAAGTAACTATCACTAAGGTTTATTCATAAAACACATTAGAAACTCAGAATAATATTGTGGAAAGTAGTATTCCTTCAGTGTTTTACTTATTTCTCGACATTGGTTTATTTAATCTACTTTGAATTGACAAATGTGGTTACTCTAAGAATGTAGCTATTAAACCATATCAATATTTTTACTTGATTCTTATAGCTAGTATAACTATGATTTTTTTTTGATACGGCTAGAAACTTCCGTCGATCCTAAAATTTTATGATATTTTTAAAAGGCCTAAATTGATAAAAAATATACGGAAATGCCTCGTTTTATTTATTTCTCTTACGTAAATTGAACCAATCTTCCTTTTAAAACATTAAAAATAACACGTCATCAATCTACTTTTCAAAATAAAAATATCTAAAGGCAGAAGTATGATCATTGCGGTACGATTTTGACATTCACAGCTCAATATGCTTATTCAGGTAGAATGAAACACAACAAACTCGACACTGTTTAAAAGCTTCATTCATTAGCTACAATTAAATCATCACTTGAGCCGACCCACTTCTGTAAACAAGTCGTAAAAACGGCATGTTTACGACCCGGGCTCGGCGCGCAGCGGGACGTAATCGATCATGCTACATGGCCCTTTTTTTTTCGCCGCGTCAAGCTTCTAAAGGTTATATCGAGCGAGAGTGTGACACGTTCAGACGGTTCGGACGGAATGAGAAGTTTCTGAGATATAGCAAATTTTCAACAACCGCAAACAAAACTTTGTTCTTCGTACAAACACTATGAAAATAAAGTCATATTTGCTGTCAACAAAATATTGTGGTATTATACCAAGTGGAACTAAGTGGATTCCCTAATTCAGTTAAAGTTGGCACCGAACCCTCAGTGCGCGAATCCGACTCGCACTTGGCCGGTTTTTTTTTTCACATTAGATTGATGCCCAGTATGACACCTATGACATGCTACACACTCCGGTACCACATCAGTGTGTCTAGTTTTTATTAAGTATATATTTTTACATCAACAAATATCCGAGCGATGGAGAGGGCTATGCTGGGTGTTTCTCTACGTGATCGAATCAGAAAGAGGAGATACGTAGAAGAACTAAGGTTACGGACATAGCTTTGAGAATCAGTAGGCTCAAGTGGCAATGGGCAGGGCACATAGCGCGAAGAACTGATGGCCGTTGGGGCAAGAAAGTTCTTGATTGGAGACCCCTCGACCAAAGACGCAGCGTAGGACGTCCATCAACAAGATGGACAGACGACCTTAAAAAGATCGCAGGATCAAACTGGATGCAGACCTCTAGTGATCGGTCGCTGTGGAAAGCCGTGGGAGAGGCCTATGTTCAGCAGTGGACGTACTTTGGCTGAGGATGATGATGATGATCGAATATCATCTTACCGGCCAATAGTCGACGACATATCCGAAGAGAGGCTTCGCAGCGGCCCACAGAAGCGGCAGCACGGCCGTCACCAGCCCCATGACTGAGGGCGACACTCCTAGCTGCCGTCCGAATACGTTCATTTGCGGCAGCAAGGGGCCCAAAGCTGAGAACAAGGGATTAAGTCTTCATCATTCAGAAATCATAACTTTCTATTGTGGGCGGGATTTGCAAATAATAAGATTCGATTATGTTTAAAACTAAACTAAACCTATACAGAGTGTTGTTTTGGTCAGCGACGAGCGACTCAGGGGTGCCTGTACAAACGATACTGATGCCAAAAAAATATTAAAAAAATATTTTTTTTAAATGTAATAAGCGCTAGCTACGCGTTAGGGTGCGAGTTTTCCCATTCTTTTTGTATTTTTTTTTAATGTTGTGAAGAGGTTTTCTTGTATGAAACTTGCTCAGAATTTAAAAAAAAAAATTTGAATAAGCATAACTCATATTATCATCCCCGAGTTGGATGTCACTGACAAAACAACACCCTGTATTGCTTTTATTTTGATATGCTATGGACCAAATGATTAATGCGGGCATTATCTATAATGCCCGAGCATTATGAATAATGTCTAGCTTTACCGGGCTAAGTGATTAATTACTATCTTAACTTCATTATTTATCACATTGCTCGGTCATAATTATATTGCTACATGATAGTTGGGCCTTTTAATAATAAAGCTATATTTTAACGCGGTGCGAGGAGGGCGGGGAGGGAAGTACGCATGGCGTGACACGCTTTGACCAATCAGAGACTGCCATTCGTGCGCGGTTGTTTTAAATTTAATTATATTTTATGTTATATTTTTAATATGAGTTTCCTTTAGTTTTAAATGCAAAAATTAGTGTAATTTTAAGGTAGAAGTCCTTTATAATTAGTCCAAAATGAGTATGATTATTTAAGTGGTTTAATATTTAGTTTATTTTAAGTAATAACAATAACAATAAAAATTAAATATGTTTATATTACTCTGCCCAAAAGGTGATGGGCAATATGTATAGAGCCCGGTCAATTTGATTATTTGAATAATGAATATCAAATTGCACTCAGGTATTGGGCATTTTTCATAATGACCGGTCACTATGTATACTGCTCAATTTATCACTTGGTTCATAACAGATACACGAGCACTCCAACAACACCGAAGCCCGCTTGCCAGATCCGCCATCTTCGCCGCTTTCTTAGTGTTGTCCGTCGTCCGACGCTAGGGCCTAGTCGATATTTATGCTAACACTATATTGTCTCGGGTCTGTGTGTTGTGGTACCACTGTTGTGTCTGATTTCCATACCACAAGTGCATTAGCTACTTTCTTTGGGATTAGGGCAATGTATGTCATTGGTGTACAATATTTATTTATTATTTTTATTTTTATTATCATTATCAGCCAAAGGACGTCCACTGCTGAACATGTGCCTACCCTACTGTTTCACACAGCGACTGGTGTCAAGTGGTCTGCATTTAGTGCGATCCTGCGATCTTTGCTTAGTCATCTGTCCAGCTTGTCTGTGTATTTATAATTCATTATGTTTTTATAATGTTTTGTCACTATACAAAATAATAACATAAATTGCACTTGTAAAAAGCAGCTGTGTCAGACAAGGAATCGAACCCTGTGTCTCGTGTCTCGTCATCTAAACCGAGTGTTCAATATTTGTAAAAATATTTCCTTCTGATGTTGAGAGAGCTCGTAACATTGATGACGTAGGGCAGCCTACGCGTTAAAGAAAGCACTTGCAAAATTCAACAGGCTTGCTAATGTGTCGGTGGACGAGTGGTATAGGCATGCGCCCGGATAGCGTTAAGACACAGGGTTCGATTCCTTGTCTGACGCAGTTGCTTTTTACAAGTGCATTGTATGTTATTAACGGTGTATTAATGTCAGTAAAAAATTATCAGTCAGTAATTAAGTAGACTGTCAATCCTATTTTATAACTTACTAGAGGGCAGGGCGCACCGAGCTAATTTGGGAGCACGGTACTTTGCTAGTGGGTACAATTTTACTAGCATTTTACGAAGCGCTTTATCAACTGATAATGTGAATCATTCAGTCAAGATCCAACCCATTTCGAATTAAAGAATATTAATTAGACTGGCTATACAAGAGATCTGCAGGCTTAACATGCACGCCGTGATAAAAAAACGCGGCATTCTATCCTGTTCTTTCGCCAAAAATCGACATAACCACAGTTGATAACAAGGCTGCCATGAAAGTCATGTCGTACTGTCAAATTTAGAAATATGACAAAATTATCATTGAACGCTAACATGCGATACATATTTTTATCGAATTTTGTCATTTTGCCGTGAAAGATTATCGTCCACCATTAGCGTCGACGATAAATGAAAAAAAACAACTTATCTAGAGCAAAAATATATGACTGTGTCCTGCCATATCTTATCCTAGGCTCTCAAAAAACAATAAAGAGTAAAAATATTGAAAAGAAAGTCCCAGTGGTTATTTTTTATCCCTAAGATATTTACTAGTTTGAATTCATTATCTATAGCCAATGTCGAGTCAATCTGTCATTGTGTCAAGTTTATCATTCTCAGCCAAATTTGACATAAAATTGAGTGGATGGTTAGAAATTGTCTTATCTCGTTATCGTTTTAAATAAATTTGACCAATGTGGTTAGCATGTTAGGGAATATGATAAAATAGCATAGATCGACTAGTTTGTCATATCGATCGAAATAAATATTGTGTCATGCATGTTAGGCCTACTGGAAACATTTTGACTCGAAGTATAGAACTGAGGAAGCCCACAGCTTCATTTGTTCAAATTAAGGATGACATGGAAACGCATTTCTTGGCTAAAAATAACGAAATCACTAGGCAAATGTTTGGTTCAGGGATGCACAAACAGCGGCCCGCGAACACTATCCGAGTGGTCCGACACCAAATATACGCCCTCGAATATTTCAAGGAAAAATTATAACCAATACCAAAAAAATAACAAAGCTGTACTTATTCCGTTTTTTCTTTAGTTTCGCGCTCGCGTTGCCGCGATTGATCTGTTTCTTTTGGATTTTGGCGTTTTCAGTCAACTTTAAATTTAAACACGCGGTTATGAATTAATATTAAAGAGATATTTGCCATTGCTAGCATTGCTAATGTAGCAGTTGTTAATAATATATATATATTTTAAATTCGCGCTCGCTCCGCTCGCGTTTCACTATTCTGTATGCTTATTCACTTTTGATACAGGTTTTGGGTTAAATAAAAAAACATTTATTCTCCTCCCCTTCGTCGCAAAAGAACTATGGTGGTCCGCCAGTAGCTCACTATATGCCAAAGTGGCCCGTGATTGCAAAAAGTCTGTGCAGCCCTGGTTTAGTTCAAGGACCCTTGCATTTAACGGATTAAAGAGTGCGTGGGACGAACGTTTGCAACAATGAGCATATCCCAAAAACTCTGACTTAGGAACAGTTAGGAATATTACTATACCATCAAAATGTACTAGTCTGTCAGGCTTAAATACAATTATAAAAAATAAAGTCTTGCTCTTACAAATTACCGCTATGTATTTTCAAATTTTAGTGCCAATAGCCCGATTCCCAGAATGTGCAGATTGTCAAACATAAAAAAGATGTTGATACATAAATTTGGCGTATCCTTGATAAGTTTAGGAACCTGGTCTGAAAAATGAACTTTTAGTAGTCTGTTTCTTAAATTGTGTATTTATTTTATTTGTTAAGGCGCTACCCGGATTTTTAACGCGCACACTAGCGCCACTTTAGTAGAAAAATCATAACTCGTTAAATAAAAGACCAATTGAAAATCTGCTTGATGAGATTGTAGCTCTGTAGGCCTAACATGCGCGCCTCGATACCGTTTATCGCGTCGATAAAATAATTTTATTTCCTAAACAACATGTTTTCCCACATCTTAATCACTTATAAGGTAATTCTTATTGCTTTTAAAAACAATTGAATACATTAAAGTAAGGAAAAATCTTTTTAAATATGATAAAAATGAGGTTTGAAAGTTATCGATTGCCGCGATAAATGATAAATAGGTGCGCATCTTAGGCCCGCTGGATATGTAGTTTAGATACAATGTTTCAAAATAAAACAGAGTCATGGTCAATAAAACAGAGTTATCTGCAGTTACAGTTAGAAAAATTGCCAAAAGTGGCCATATTTAGCAGTTTTTCTAACTCTAACTACAGTAAACTACTTTAGAAACAATTTCAACGTACTAAATAAACTATAGAACCTGTACTACAATCGTGTCTACCAGATTTTCGATTGGTCTTTTATTTAACGAGTTATGATTTGTCTACTACTAAAGCACAATTTTTACAGTGTTGCCTTACTTATAGGCTGCCACGACGTTCACAAAAATACTGCTGAAAACAGATATATAGCTAAACATTTTACAGATAGACAAAACGGCTTGACATTATTAACCCTTAATCAAATATAGGGAAATTATTTCCCACCCGACAACGTTAAACAAATCGGTATTTTATTCCTAAACATTGACCGATACAGTCAATTATTTTAACGTATCATAAACTTCATTAAATATTTATTTTATATAATGGCAACACTTTTTCCGGTTGACATTAGCCTTACGTCAATGTAAGTAACAATGCAAAGGTTCGTATTTTTTCTCGGTTTTGGCGCAAAATTGGAATACTTGTGAAGTGTTTTACGTCTGACGAGCAGAAAAATTCCTGCAAGTAGATAATTGTCTTTTTTTCTATTAGTAGACTATCTTCCTTGAACATTTACAAAACAAACAGAGTAAGTAACTGTATTGTGTGGTAATTCTGTAATTTCAAATTAGGTGGGAAATATTTTCCCTATATCCATCTTGGTTTTTTCTATGTGGGTAAATAGTTCCCTATGCCCCGTTAGTGTTCATTGTAAAATCAATATATATATAAAAAAACATTTTGTCATTATGAAATAAAATTTTGTTGGTATTGTTTAAGGTACACGATGTACCGTCATATTACGTATAATTATAAAATGCCGCAAAGTAAAAAGAGAAAAGTATTAAATGTAGCGGAAACGAAAAAGCTGCAAAAATTGTTGATAGCTTATCAGACATTGACTCGTACTCAGATGACGAGGTATAGAGCTCCTCATCATTATATATAAAGATTAACTATTTAATTTTTATTTCTTGGAATTCTAGTAATGTCGGGGGCAACAACTAGTCAAAGAAAGTATACGTTTGGATATAGGGGCATAATTTCCCACCATTAAAAAAAGCAAAACCTAAACAAATATAGGGAAATATATTCCCACCAGAAAAAAAAAAACACTTAGCCTGTGTTTTTTTTATTTTTATTATACTCATTTTAAAACAATACCCAAATGTAAGAAAAATCCACATTAACAACTTGGATAAGTCTTCTGTAGCGCCGTGTTTGTTTAAGGGTTAAACAATTTACAACCTCTCAACTGTAAATGTTTCAATGATTGAGGACTTAGTGTAATTAGACTATACTCAATTAGTTTAGCTTAATTTATATTACTTCTTGTCATTTAATATTAACTTGTTTGTTGTGTTTACCTTAAAAAAGTTATACACTTAGATGTAGAAAGTTTTATGTAACTATATTTGCAAGTTTATCAATTGCTGCTAAACTAAATAAAAATAAAAATAAAGTATGGTAGTGCTTTAGCATTTATTAACCAGAACCTTGTTGCTACATATTATACAAAATATTACGATCACAATGATATCTACAATTTATTTTGTCTTTTACAAGGATAGCTCTTTATTGCATAATTACGACCAATTGACTAACTCACAAAACAATTAAATATCAAGCCTCGTTCTTAATCCAGTGCAATAAGATTTAGAATTGTCTACACACAATTTAATGACTTTATGAACATCAATAATAGATTTTATGGCAAGACTCATGCCGTTAAGTATGTTTACTAAGGAATTTGTGATAAACTAGCGGTTCCCCGCGACTTTGTCCACGTGTTTTCAGTTTGCTCCCTCCCCTCCCGACGCAGCGTGATGTTTCATAGCCAAAAGCCTTCCTCGATAAATAAGCTATCCAACACAAAAATATTTTTCCCAATCGGTTCAGTAATTCCAGAAATTAGCGCGTTCAAACAAACAAACTCTTCGAATTTATAATAAAAATGCCTAATTTAATAATGGTATTATAACCCTTGATTTGGCATAATACCTAGTAGATATCAATGTATTTTTTTGTTTGACCTGACAATCTTAACAAAATGTCTGGTATTATATAAGTTTGTGTACAGAGTCAGTTTCCTGAATTTTCTATAGTAGTGAAAACATAAAATAGATAGATAGATAGATAACTCTTTATTTGACATATAACAAACATTGATTTCCAAATTCGTTTTAAGATAATGTACAATTTTATAATATTTTAAAATTAGTTGCTAAAGAACTCCGCTATTGCAAATTTTGTTGCATGACAAACATATTAAAAAGACAAAACCGGCCAAGTGCGAGTCGGACTCGCGCACTGAGGGTTCGGTGCCATCTTTAACTGAATTACGGAATCCACTTACTTCCACTTAGCTGAATTACCACAATATTTTGCTGACAGCAAATAATACTTTGGTTTTCATAGTATTTGTAATAATAACAAAGTTGTTTCAGTTTTTGAAAATGTGCTGTACTTATCTTAAAAAAAACTACTGGTTCGATTCGATCGTTCAAACCAATTATTGTTGAAAGTATTTGTTAAGATCTACATCACATATATGTATTTTTTGGAATTTACTCTCGCTTAGTTTAGAAGTTAGAGAGGGTGGGGGACGCCCATTTTACCACTTTAGAAGCGTCTATCTATCAGACGTTAGACTTTAAAAGATAATGGTTTTTAGAACTTCTCATGTCATTTTAAAAGACCTATCCATAGACCTCACACGCATTGGTTTTGACAATTTTTTTTTTTCGGTTTTAGTTTCATGTATGGGAGCCTCCCTAAATATCATTATTTTTATTATTTTGTTGAAGAATCGTGAAGCTGTTAACAGGATACATCTTCCTACCAAATTTCAACAGTGTGATGCTTATAGTTACAGAATAATGTGGCTGTGACATACGGACAGACAGGGTTCCGTTTTTTGCCATTCGGCTACAGAACCCTAAAAAGAGAAAAGATAAAGGAAACCGCATGAATTACTTTCTTTTTTTTAATTCCAGAATAGGTGTTCTTTTTTTACAGTAAAAGTCAATTTTCCCGCCCGAAAAGCAGTTTTGCCAAAAGTTTCACGGTTTTCCCGCCAGGGCGGCGATGTTTCTCGATCGCATGACGGCCTTGACCATGGTTCACACACACATTACGTTCCGCTAATACACATGTAATGTGATAAACAGGTCATTGAACTTTGTATTTTTAGATATAATATATGTTTACTCACTCATTTAGTTGCAACGCGAACGAAAATTAAATACGAGGGTCAAACTGAAAGTTCTTATAACTGGCCACTTATAAACAATATAATAAAAAAAATATTCTAAAATTTGAAAATAGAACTCTTTGCCAATATTACTGAGTATATATTTCATTCATTTGTCATTTGTTTTACGATTTGGCGGCAAATTGAAAATTGTCTGTGTCACGTCAACATGAATTTAACACGACAAAATTTTCGTGCAATGATTTTTTATGACTTTCGATGTCATTTAAGTCAACAAGAAAGTTATGATAGACTACGATTGGCCTTTCACGATGAAGCCCCATCTCGTGCGACTGTTTACAACTGGTTTAATGAGTTTAAACGTGGTCGCACTAATCTCACTGATGATGTACGTGAGGGACGGCGTTCTACGGCGACGACTGAAAATAACATCTGTGTTGTGCGGCGTATGATAGAGACTGACAAAAGAGTGACCTATCAGCAGATTCGGACAAGCTTAGGCATCGGTATGAGTCAAGTGCACAAAATCCTCCACGAACATTTAGCGGTCAGGAAGCTTTGCGCCCGGTGGATACCTCATAATTTGACTAAGGCTCAAAAACTCCATCGTGTGGATTGGTGCCGTAAAATGATTGAAAGATTTAACGGAGGTGACTCAAATGCTGTGTTCGACATACTAACAGGTGACGAAAGCTGGATTTACTGTTATGATCCTGAAACCAAAAGACAATCTGCTCAGTGGGTGTTTCCTTTCGAGGAGTTGCCAACTAAAGTGAAGAGAGATCGAAGTGCGGGAAAAAAAATGGTGGCCTCGTTCTTTGGAAGGATAGGTCATTTCGCAACAATTGTGTTAGAGGATCAAAAAACAGTTTCTGCAGAATGGTACACTACCAATTGTTTGCCACTTGTCTTGGAAAAAGTTCGAGAGAAACGACCTCGCAGTAGGATCCTCCTTCACCACGACAACGCCTCGTCGCACACCGCCAAGCGAACGATCGACTATTTGGCGACATCAAACGTTGAATTACTGGGTCACCCGCCGTATAGCCCCGACCTCGAGCCTTGTGATTTTTATTTATTTCCAAAAATTAAAGAAAAACTTAAAGGAAAGCGGTTTATGAATGCTGAAGAAGCGGTGGCTGCGTATCGCGATGCCATTGAAGAGACCCCTAAGGACGAGTGGGCAAAGTGCTTTTCCCAGTGGTTCCATCGCATGCAGCGGTGTATTGACGTCAATGGACAATATTTTGAAAAGATATAATAAAACTAATAACTGGCTAATGTAATCAGTTTTTGATTTTCTAAGAACTTTCAGTTTGACCCTCGTATGTAAATAAATAAATATTCGACACCAATCACATGAACATTGCTCTGATCCCAAAGTAAGTAGCCAATGCACTTGTGTTATGGAAATCTGACACAACGGTGGTACCACAGCACCCAGACCCGAGACAATATAGAAAAGATCGTTTTCTACATTGACCCGACCGGGAATCAAACCCGGAACCTCACGAGATGGCGACGCTTTAAACCAGCGTGCTAGCCACTCGACAACGGAGGTCGTCAATTATACGATTAAAGACTATTATACTTATTCTATATATATACATACACTTATATAGTTCATAGTTATATACTTAGTTCATATAAAAAGTTGTAAATATTTAATAATAATATTAATAACTTTCATAAGGCATTACTGTACTACTCAAAACAACAACAATCAATCATTATTTTATTAGAATAACAAATTTCGTGTCAATTAAGTAAGCTCGCTTGCATTTAATGACCTCATTATTGCAAACGAACTATAGATAAGCAGGTTAGGTACAGTCACAGAAAAAATGAATAAGGTTAGAATGGTTTTGATCGTTCGTTTGTATGGGAACCTCTGTCGCCGGTGGGAGTTACCGCGCTGTTGCTGCAGTCATAAAAGTACCAATCAATGAATTAACGCACCAATATCACAAACCAATCACAATTTCCGCTAGGAACTCTGTGATTGGTGTAATTAGTACTTGTAACCAACTACCAATCACAGAGCTTCTAGCGGTGAAACCTCCAATCATCATTCAGATACGTTCGTTCTTTTATGTCAAAATACTAGTGATGTGGTAAAGGTCGATTATTATAAATTCAATTACCGATGTATTGTTGTAATGTTTCTCTTTGTGAATAAACATGTAGGATTTAAGTTTGAAATAATTTGGATAATTTAACAGCTCATTTGATCGCAACAAAGGGTACTACTATTGCCTTTCGGTAAAAACAATAGAAGTAAAAATGAGTTGCTAAACGTTACTGGGTCTGGGTGCTGTGGTACCACCGTTGTGTCTGATTTCCATAATACAAGTGCATTGGCTACTTACTTTGGGATCAGAGCAATGTTCATGTGATTGGTGTCGAATATTTATTTATTTACATATTTAATTTTCATTCGCGTTGCAACTAAATGAGTGAGTAAACATATATATATCTAAAAATACAAAGTTCAATGACCTGTTTATCACATTACATGTGTATTAGCGGAACGTAATGTGTGTGTGAACCATGGTCAAGGCCGTCATGCGATCGAGAAACATCGCCGCCCTGGCGGGAAAACCGTGAAACTTTTGGCAAAACTGCTTTTCGGGCGGGAAAATTGACTTTTACTGTAAAAAAAGAACACCTATTCTGGAATTAAAAAAAAGAAAGTAATTCATGCGGTTTCCTTTATCTTTTCTCTTTTTAGGGTTCTGTAGCCGAATGGCAAAAAACGGAACCCTGTCTGTCCGTATGTCACAGCCACATTATTCTGTAACTATAAGCATCACACTGTTGAAATTTGGTAGGAAGATGTATCCTGTTAACAGCTTCACGATTCTTCAACAAAATAATAAAAATAATGATATTTAGGGAGGCTCCCATACATGAAACTAAAACCGAAAAAAAAAAATTGTCAAAACCAATGCGTGTGAGGTCTATGGATAGGTCTTTTAAAATGACATGAGAAGTTCTAAAAACCATTATCTTTTAAAGTCTAACGTCTGATAGATAGACGCTTCTAAAGTGGTAAAATGGGCGTCCCCCTCCCTCTCTAACTTCTAAACTAAGCGTGAGTAAATTCCAAAAAATACATATATGTGATGTAGATCTTAACAAATACTTTCAACAATAATTGGTTTGAACGATCGAATCGAACCAGTAGTTTTTTTAAGATAAGTACAGCACATTTTCAAAAACTGAAACAACTTTGTTATTAATACAAATACTATGAAAAACAAAGTATTATTTGCTGTCAGCAAAATATTGTGGTAATTCAGCTAAGTGGAAGTAAGTGGATTCCGTAATTCAGTTAAAGATGGCACCGAACCCTCAGTGCGCGAGTCCGACTCGCACTTGGCCGGTTTTGTCTTTTTAATATGTTTGTCATGCAACAAAATTTGCAATAGCGGAGTTCTTCAGCAACTAATTTTAAAATATTATAAAATTGTACATTATCTTAAAACGAATTTGTAAATCAATGTTTGTTATGTGCAATAAAGAGTTATCTATCTATCTATCTATTTTAAGTTTTCACTACTATAGAAAATCCAGGAAACTCTGAGTCTGTACACAAACTTCTATAATACCAGACATTTTATTAAGATTGTCAAGTCAAACAAAAAAATACATTGATATCTACTAGGTATTATACCAAATCAAAGGTACCAGGTAATACCAGTATTAAATTAGGCATTTTTATTATAAATTTGAAGAGTTTGTTTGTTTGTTTGAACGCGCTAATTTCTGGAATTACTGAACCGATTGGGAAAAATATTTTTGTGTTGGATAGCTTATTTATCCAGAAAGGCTTTTGGCTATAAAACATCACGCTGCGTCGGGAGAGGAGGGAGCAAACTGAAAACACGTGGACAAAGTCGCGGGGAACCGCTAGTTTATCACAAATTCTTTAGTAAACATACTTAACGGCATGAGTCTTGCCATAAAATCTATTATTGATGTTCATAAAGTCATTAAATTGTGTGTAGACAATTCTAAATCTTATTGCACTGGATTAAGAACGAGGCTTGATATTTAATTGTTTTGTGAGTTAGTCAACTGGTCGTAATTATGCAATAAAGAGCCATCCTTGTAAAAGATAAGATAAATTGTAGATCATTGTGATCGTAATATTTTGCATAATACATTATTCAGGTATCTTACCATGCTATTTATTCATTTGTATTCTTAGCTAATACCATAAAGCCGAAGAGTTTGTATGTGTTTAATCGCGCTAATCTCAGGAACTACGGGACCAATTAAAAAAAAGTTTTTGTGTTGGATGTCTAATTTATCGAGAAATACTTTAGGCTTGAACTTTACGCAGGGACGAAAGGGGAGAGAACAAACTCAAATTGAAAATAATTAAGATTACAATTAAAAAAATACAATATAAATATAGACGTATGCCAAAAGCATTCTATACCGGTCAACCAGACCGGTATAGAATGCTTTTGGCATTAAGTCCGCCACATGTACAATTTTATGTTTCGTGCATGTGCAAGTTTTCAATAAATAAATATGACCCAAGTTAGTATGGTGGTTAAGTTAAAGAAATGTACAGCTGCATGATACAACAGTTAACCTTGCAGTGCTTTTGTTCGCATTTACACATCACCAAAGGGGCTATGCAGAGGTTTGTTAAATAACAAAATTATACACAAACTCACAATAAGTGTATAGCTGACTACAAATAACTCTTACAAAAATATATGTATGCAGGGTTATTGATAATATGACCGGATCCTTCCAAGAGTTGATGGGGAAGCTCATTTGGGACAATCTTGATCCCAGAATATACTTTCCAAAAGTCAACCATTTTTAAGGAAATTTTCTTTTTAAGTTTTTGTAGGAAAACGAGATTTCGAAAGGTTTTGTAGGAACACGGAGATGCTCGTTGTTTAGGTCACTTTAATATGGTCGGTATGGTCACTCATTAAAACACGATCGCGCCGTAAGTTGTTTAACTTCGGTATCACTGCCGAAGGGAGTAGATTGTTGACAGTAAACCAATGTAGAACTTGTGAAAGAGTATTGAACACATATCGATTTTAAACTGTGAATTGTCGTACCCTATTTAACAAATAAATAGACCAAACGATAAATTAAAATCGAAGATAATAACAGCGAAAGTAGAAAAGTTGAGGATTAAGTAGTGCGTTTTTGCTGAGTTATATTTTTATTACAGGAATACGTTATTTTGGCAGCACGAATTAGAATAATATAATACATTTTTTTTTTCAAATAGCTCTAGTAGTTCCTGAGATAAGCGCGTTCCAACATATGAACTCTTCAACTTTATTGTATTTATTTTATCATTATTATGTTTCAAATAATTAATAAACAAAACTTATTTTTATCTTTTAATACATCAGTAGGGAAATTACCATTTATCGATAATTTTACTGTGCTGTGAGCTACATCCCTAGTGAGGCGTATACAAGCGAACAAAGCAAATTGGACGCGATACATTGCGTGTTAAGATAGCAGATTTGTTAAAAATATGTGTGGACAGTCATCAATGAATTTTTTTTTTTGAACTTAGTGCAAGAAAACCGCTATAATTTGAAATATCATAATAAAAAAGTGTTTTTTTGCAAATAATGTCGAAATAACTACGTATTATTACTTACCGGTGAAAAAATACACTTTCTCTCTCATTTTTTATGACCTGGCTTCACGCTCTTCAAGTAATTATAGCAAAAGACGGCATTTTTGACAAAAAATAATGCAACGCTCTTGTCACGCGACTGAAGTAGCTACAGCTCAATGCAGGCATATGCCTACAATTAAGCTCGCTGCCGCACTGACCGGAGTCATTCTAACCTTATTCATTTTTTCTATGGGTACAGTCGCCAGCACATCGAGTTACCCACTTTTGTTGAAAACTAGCCCTTATTACAACAGCATAAGACACCGCAGTGTTTACCTTGACGTGCTGTTGTACGTACATAAGATGTTATAAAAATAGTATGACATTGAGATAGGATAGAAAGACAATTGATATTTTATTGCTATTAAGAATTTGCAGGACTTTTAACTTTGAACTACTATTTCTAGGGTATAGAAGTCACACCACGAACAAATTCGTGCGCCATGAATTAACGACACAGAATTCAACTCATAGTACAGATTCATAATTCGAAATTCAAATTTCAAGGAAAACGCCACAATCTTGTCGTGTTTGCAACACATTTTTTTGTTTCTCACAGCTTCTCTATACGTAGTAGTAACAACTTACTGTACCACGAGTTAATGACGGTTTTACCATAAAATTATTATCCCTTTGGAATAGAACGACAAAAGCGAGATGCCACTAGCAGCAAACTGTGTGATAAAAAGAGATGGGTAGCAGAACCATTTTTGTCAGATGTCAAACAGTTCACCGCCCTGCAGAAGCTCGCTGAAAATTTCTCTCATTTGAGTTTTTGAAAATTTATGTGAAATTGTGTATATTTTGAAGAAATATTTACGTTGAAACATGATGACTTGATCGATGATTGATTATTGTTCATTACAGCGAAATAACCCAACAAATAATCATTCAACAGGTAAATTAGTACAAATCGAAGCCTCTTAATATATGACTTATATTAACCAATGCGCTTCAAATTTAAAGTACGCAGTTTGATTATTCTATTCTACAAACGTTAATTTACTTAAAAAGTAAAGACAGAATAACACAGGGAATGTATATACGAATATTTTATATAATGAAATAATATTTAGTTTTACACTAGAGCTGCATGTTCAATATTTTGTGTCGGCTGTTTATCATGCAGTAAACTAATATGTTTATCTTAGGAACATTGTTTTTAATCACCTGATCGAAAGGTTATCTCATTTAAAGCTACAAAAGTTACTTACTTATGTGAGTTACTGACATCTTAAATCGGTTTCGTTTGACAGCTTGTACTTGTCCTTCTATTCCGATAGGAATATTAATTTAAAGGGTTTTACTCGCGACGACGTAAAAAACGTCTATGGAAAATTGCACAGCGCCTCTAGCGGTCACTGACATGAACTAAATTTTCCATACAAAAAGGTACGTCGTCGCCAGTCTAGTCGCTACCAAGTTAACTCATGGTAACGGTATATTTTCTGTGGTAACGGTACTTGACTATGATCAGTCCGCAATTTCTCTGTATTGACCTATGGTTGACTGGTAGAGAATGCTTTTAGCATTAAGTCTGCCATGTGTACCTTTTGTTTGTGCATGAAGTGTTTTAAATAAATAAATCAGTGTTTCTCTACGATATATAATAATGAGATTTTTTAATGTAGAAGAATCCATCAGTAAGATCAGGTGGCAATGAGCAGGGCAAAGGGCAAAGAACAGCGGGCTTATGATGCGCGCCTATTTATCATTTATTGCGGTAATCGTTATTGTATTTATTTGTTTTTAAAAGCTATTAGAATTACCTTATGCGTGATAAAAATGTAGGATAACATATTGTTTAGGAAATAAAATGTGACCGCGTGTGGGGTGCTTGAATAATAAACACGTAGTATGAATCTTCAGGTTCTTCTCCAATAGATTTATTCCAACAAAATAGCACAAAGATAAGGCACAAAGTCAGAGAAAGTACAAACAGAGCGTATATTCTGGCATGAAGCTCGCTTTTATAGAAATCATACCCTTGAACAACTGTAGAAAACAGTGGGGACCACATCTGTTTCCCATATCAGAACATTTACTACCATATTTATTTGTAGGGATAAACAATCTGCTAATTAAATATATAAATTCATTAATTATTTAATTACTTATCGTACTGAATTTGCCGCCGCAAACGCTACGTCCCGCAATTTTTAAATCTGTAATATCTTCGAAAATATTCACTAAAATCATACGGTGTAAGGGTGTAAGGGCCATATAGATCGATATTAAATGAACAATGTTTTCAAGGTATTTAATTGGTTAAGGATTAATGCTGTATTGGTTAAAATCGCTTCGAAAATTAGCCATTACTTGTCGTAAAAAGTAAATGACAAAAAAAAGTTATTGTGGGTTATCCATAAGAGATAGACATATACCATCACAGACTTTTCTGTAGACCTTTTCAATGAGTACAATACTTAGTACATTACTTTGATAAAACTCGTAGGGTTCAGCCTGCGTTTGCAATGTAAGCGGAACAAATGTAATTATTTACGACATCACATTAGAAATCTCAATAATAACAATACTTTTCGACTATTTGATGGATGTTATTATGCATATAAACCTTCCTCTTGATCACTTATCTATTAAAAGAAACCGCATCAAAATCCGTTGAGTAGTTTCAAAGATTTAAGCATACAAAGGGACATAGGGACAGAGAAAGCGACTTTGTTTTATACTATGTAGTGACTATGAAAAACAAAGTGATTTTTCTCAAGTCAAAAAAATATTGTGATATTTTGGCCAAGTAGAAGTGGATGTCTAATTTAGTTAAATCTGGCACGGAACCCTCAGTGCGCGAGTCCGACTAGCTCTAGCTTTAGGCAACGCGCATAATGGTGTAGAAGATTTTGTTGTAATTATTACTAAAATATGAAATAATGAAGAATGAAGCTGTGCAAACTACCAAAGATACCTAGACGCTATTTTGCATAACAATTGTATTATCTGAATACAAAGTGTAATCAAGATCGCATTGTACTAAATGTAAACAGTTACAACGTTAATCTAACTAAGACCCAGAATAATTTAAATTATGTAAGACTTGCTAATTGGTGAAACCAGCGTTTATTTTGAAATGGTGAAAATAGCTAAAAAAAACTCAGGAATTATAGTGCCTATCTATAGTCTGTTTTTCTTTAATAGTCGGAAATTGTAAACAATCATTTAATAACTTTTAAAAACAATATCAGTGAATAAAATTAATCAACAATTTTATTAAAAAGATATCAAATAATTAACGATGTATTACCTATGTGGGTTGTGAGTTTCGTATTTAAATCTTATTTAAAATAAATTATTTTATTCAAAAGGAATGTCAAAATTGTATACTACATTAGACTAGCAAAGAAAAACGGACTTAAGAGCAACTTTGTAATCCAGGACACATTGCAACAAGATCACACTAAATTCTTTTAACAACATCTCTTACAATAAAACTATAAAGAGTTAATCTTGGCTTAAGAACACTTTTAAACGTTTATCTATCTATCTGTGCGATATCGGAGCCAACACACAACATGTGTATTACACAATCATGCCTTGTTTCATGTCTTAATTAACACTGATAATTAATTTAATAGTCCACCTAGCCGATTTTGACTACGGTGGTCAGTCACAACGACTAACCGTCTACGCGGGACATATTATAGTGCGCACGTGTGTGCGCAAACACAGGTGCACTCTCATAGCCCGCCCGACAGTAATCTGACACGACCGGAGAGAGATCGGGCGCAGGACCAACGGCTTTACGTGCTTTCCGAGGCACGGGGGTGAAACACCGCCAACTTCCAAACTCCGGGCTGCCCTTTTTCTTCTATATAGAAAAACCCAGGTACATATTTTTGGCCCGACCAGGAGATCGAACCAGGGCGGCGCAGCCGTCGCTTTAAAGTGCGACCCTCCTACCGCTGCGCCACCGAGGCAGACACTGATAATTATTTAACCAGTGAAGGTTGGTACATTTTTTTTATTTAGCATGGGTTCGCTCTGGACTCCAGACCAAAGTCTAAAACGAGCTCGCCCAGAAGAAGCCTGTTTATTCGAACTTTGAATAGATTCGGATTGTAATCACTAGCAAACACCGACGCGGGCAGAGAGTTCCACTCCTTTGCCGTGCGCATTATAAATGTTGATGAGAAGCGCTTAGTTCTAAACAGCGGGACAGTTTCTAACAGCGTATTATTAGATAAGAATGGTATCCCGCGGTACGCCTAGACATAAGATGGAAAAAGGGAGCTGGTGGGATGAGCTCATGGAGATCCTTCACACACTCTCCAAAGTAAATCCTGTAGAATACCGTTAATCTGGCAACCGTGCGTCGATGGGATAAGCTTTAGAGATTATCATGCACCAGTTTGTCGTCACCTATTAATCTTTTCGCTCTGCATTCCACTGAGTCAAGTGCTTCAAGTTGGTACTTGGCTGATCCATCCCAGAGTTGACTGCAATACTCCGTACAAGACCGGACTTGAGATTTGTGAAGGGTCAAAAGCTGTTCAGGCGTGAAGTATCGCCTCACTCTGTTCAGGATGCCAAGTTTTTTAGCAGCAGTTTGTGCTTTGAGCTCAATGCTTGGGCCAAAGTTCAAATCACCAGACAACTCCATACCCAGCAGCTATAGATGAACATTGCTTAACCTCCATTAGGTTCCATGCTTAAAAAAATGCCTAATAAAACATTTTGAATGGATCATGTACTTTATATAATAATCTTTAGTTTGCTATACCGTAAATTATCGATATTGTCCAATACAACATTGGATACAACACTAAATGTCAAAATGACAGCTGGCAGCAAGCTCATACACATGTTTTTCGAGTTTTGCGCGGGAAACAAAAAGGGCAGGATAGACCGTATTTCTTAATTTTAGAAATTGTTTTTTTCGGGTCAATTATTGTGATAGTTCGGTGGAATTGTCATAATAATTTGTGCTTTCGAAGAAAACAATGAATTTAAAGTGAGAATTATGGTGAAGCGAGCTATAATCGCGCCGTCTTACACGGATGCGGACCACCTCGCATTTCAATGAGTTAGGTTAAGTTAGGCTAGTTTAGTGTTAGTTTTAGTTTTAGGTGTAGAAAAATGAAATTACAAATGAAGATTTGTCTCTATGGCGTACAGCCAAAGACGTTAAACTTGTATATAAAAAAATAAAAATAAAGTTTTTTCACGTATAATGTCATTCCAAAGGCGTCACCTGTGAAATGCCTACTCCTGTGATCTTTTCAGTCGTTTTCATTTAAGTTATCATACCATGACCGCGCAAGAAGATTTTTTATTCTTAAAGATGAAATAAGAAACCAAAAATTGCGCACGGAACCCTTATAGTTTCGTCAAGTCTGTCTGTCTGTTCGTCCGTATGTCACAGCCACTTTATTCTGAAATTATAAGCATCACACTGTTGAAATTTGGAAGGAAGATGTATCCTGTTAACTGCTTTGCGATTCTTATACAACAAACAAAGGATATTTAAGTAGGGTTCCCATACTTTAGACGGGATCGAACTAGTAGTTTTTGAGATATAGCACATTTTCAACAACCGCAAACATAAATTTGTTCTTCATACAAACACTATGAAAAATAAAGATACATTTGTTGTCAACAAAATATTATGGTATTTTAGCTAAGTGGAAGTAAGCGAATTCCGTAATTCAGTTAAAATAGGCACAGAACCCTCAGTGCGCGAGTCCGACTCGCACTTAGCCGGTTTTTTTCTTGAACGTTCCATAGTCTCAATCATAAAATGGAACATGAGTTTCCAACTGATGCGATAATAATAGGAGACCAATTTAATTTCCGATATGAGGCAGGTCTCAAAACCCCAATTACTCGTCCTTGAACTCGTGCGCACTGTCACTGGCAGCATCTATCACTATTAACGAGCCCCTACCACGATCTCCAATCACGACAAATATCATCAACGCGTTTTAAGTTCAGACCCTTCTTTCACGTTGCAGAGTGATGTTTTATAGTCTATAGCCTTCCCCGTTAAATAAGCTATCTAGTAAAGTTAGCCTGTAACGTCCCACTGCTGGGCAAAGGCGTTACCTCAAATATTAGGTAGTTCGAGCCATACTCCACCACGAGGGCTCAGTGCGGGTTGGCGGAGGGGTATTGCAAGGCAAGCGACTAACCCTGCTGTCAGATGTTATCAAGCCGCCCATAAGGCCTCTGACTAGGCTTAACGACTAATATCAACCGATATTAGCCGGGACCAACGGCTTAACGTGCCTTCCGAAGCACGGAGATGCTCGTGATATACGTCACTTATATAGTCGGAATGGTCACCCATCAAACACGACGGCGCTTTAGGTTGCTTCACTTCGGTATCACTACCAAAGCGCTTCTACCACTGCGCTTCGACCACCTAACATTTTTGTTAGTTATCTAACACAAAAATATTTATTCAAATCGGCCCAGTAGTTTCTGAGATTAGCGCGTGCAAACAAACAAACTCCTCAGCTTGATAATATTAAGTATACGTTTCGGAGACTGATGTCTGATGTTTGCAGTAAACAGGCGCAAAATCGTTCACTGAACTGAAATGAGTGATATAGTTCAGTCGAAGCCAAAGAATTGTGTCAATCATCCAGTTCATATAGTTCTGTATGTGATCCAGTTCATATGTGAAGCAGCCAGTGGGCTGCTTCACATTTCTTCAGCTCAATTTAACAATTCCATATCACAATAAAATATTGTTATAGTAGAACTACACACCTTATAGTAGAACACCTTGAATCCCCTTGTCACACAACGAGCTATTATTCAAACTCTTTCACTGTCCAATCAGTACGCTTGTGGAACTCCTTACCCTTGGCTATCAAGCAATCAAAATCTATCGCTATTTTCAAATTTTCAAAAAACTGCTTAAGGAACATCTACTCTCTTCAAAATAATTCTATCTACTCTTATGACTCAGTTTATTTCCTTTCATTTCATATTGGTTTGTGTATATATTATTATGTATGATTATTACTGTGTTGGTATATATATATATATAAATCTGTTATATATATTATATAAAGATGTATATTATTTATTTATCTGTTTTTATTTTATATAATTATTTTTATTATACAGATATATTTCTATTCCACTTTTTCAGCTCTTCATTTTCATTTTCTTTTATTTTTATGCACAGAATACCCCTCTTCCTATAAAACTCATAATTTCTTTACCCAAAGGTTGTCTGGAAGAGATCGCTTATAGCGATAAGACCGCCTAAATTGTACATTTCCCTAAAACGTATTTGTAAATCAATTTATGTAATGTACAATAAAGAGTTATCTATCTATCTATCTATCTACTGAACTAATATACTCGTACATTATCATGTATCATGTACGGATCTATTCTTAAGACTAAAAATACTTCACACTTCTATAACATTTCTACACTCTAGAAATACGATCATAAAATAGCAGTCTGTAATCACAACAAAAATAAACATACATTACTCTGAAAATTATCTCAAACATCAAGCTTATTAACAAAACTGAATTTTAAGTCTTATTGCAAAGAAGTTAAAGAACATTTGGCGCGAAACTCACGCGATTTGAGCCATGCAACTATCTCGCTCTTGCAGTAACTAACTAATATATCCGTATGCTCTACTCTATGTCACTGAACTACTGGACTGGACTACTGAGCCGTATTGGACGATAGTGAACGAGTGAGTGAAGGAACTAAATTGCTGAAGTACATCTATTGAAGAAAGCATTCAGGAACTACCCAAATCTATATAGTTTGTAGTGTGTTTTAATGCAGTTTGGTCACATGGTAGGGGGTAAGCCCCCCACGTAACGATAGGTCGAGTGGCAATGCCATGCCGGTCGCACGATCGCGAAATTGATTGAGAGCAAAATAATTCTACGTGTACCCAATTTGTTATGGCGTTACATTATTATCACCAATTTGACCCCTAACTAAGCAGCCCATCATTTGAAATGATTTTGTGTTTAATTCTTTTAAAAAAATGACTACGATACGAAGCGAATAACGCGTTCGTCTTATATTTAGGAGGAACTTAATTCTTTGGAATGTTTTAAATTTTATAGTTTATGCTTTTTAGTAATTGTATGTACACATAGTTCAAAAACTACTGGACCGGTTTTGATGAAACTAACACTGTACTCAAAATTGAAATATACCTGATTGAACTAAAAACGCCGTTTGGAAATCTACATGACGTGATAAAAAATACGAACGTTTTAAGTACGGAACTGTAAAAACTTTCCGCTAGCATACGAAATGAATGCACGCACTCACGCCATCATAAGAGAAAAAGAGAGATAAAGATAGCTCAGGGGTCTATACTCTATCGATGGCGTGAGTGGCAGGCACAATGAAACACGTCAATGGTGTTTTTAATTAACAGCGCGTCGACGGAATGTTTAATGGCGCGTCGACGGCATGTTTAATGGCGCGTCGACGGCATGTTTAATGGCGCGTCGACGGCATGTTTAATGGCGCGTCGACGGCATGTTTAATTGCGTGTCGTCGGCATGTTTAATGGCGCATCGACGGCATGTTTAACGGCGCGTCGACGACATGTTTAACGGCGCGTCGACGACATGTCTAATGGCGCGTCGACAAACAATTATATTAGCAATATGATTAGGTAGGTAATTTTTAATTTTAATTGATTAATTAATTGCTAAATATATTTTTAATCCTTTAAAATATTCTTAACTGCCTAATATAGATAAAAAAACATGTGCAGTGATTATATAATGGAATTATGTCTATAGATATGAACTGAATCCAAGTCCAAGAATTTTTCCATTAGTTAAAACCTAAAGGTACTCACTAGACATAATTTAACTATAAGAATCTATACTTATATTATAAAACTGAAGAGTTTGTTTTGATTTCAACTACTGGACTGATTTGAAATAATATTTTTGTGTTGGATAGCTTCTTTCTCAAGGAAGTCTTTACATAATTTCATAATAAAAGCAAATTCTTAATGTGTGGATGCAGTTGCACGGGACCACCAGTTGCTAATAGAAAATGACAAAATTATCTAAAGTATCTACTAGGTATACAAATCACTGTATCATTTAATAATATCAGAGAATAATTAAGTTAACTATTCATAAGACAGACCCATTTCTAAAATCCAGACAGGTTTTGCTTATCTGTTAATGATAACTGCAAAATAAATGAAATATTATCAATACTCATTGCTTTTTATCTCTTATTGTTATCGGGCAATGAACAGATAAAATAAAGTATTATTTAAAGAGTGCAACCAATTCTTTGAAAGGATTGAATTTGCATAATATTAGTATATTTATCATGCATGCTAGTTGTTTGGTATTAAAAAAAACAAAGGATGTTATTCCTTACATTAAAACTTCCTAAAGCATTTAAATATATTTTTCTAAAGGCAAATGCAAATTTTATTAGCACAAAAAATACATTTGCTTTCATGTCTTATAACTTTAAAGATTTGTTTAAACCTTACCAGCGAAAAAGAAGAAGAAATGAGCCTTGATGGGCAGAAGTTCTCTGTTTATCCTGAGCTTCATTCTTGTAGCAACACAATTTAATCGTAAGTAAATCGTCACAAACAAACTTTCTTTTCAGGTCATTTGAAAATTAGCCTAGAAGCAGTTTTAAACACGTATTATTGTAGGGTCACTGTCCGCTCACTAACATCAAATTCTCGTCGCACCACTTTCGAATCACAGCTATATTGAATTAAATCGCTCAAGGCGAGATAACTTGTGGATTATTTTTATTTATTTACATTTCATTTCGCTCGTCGAGGCCTGCGAAGCGTCAAACGTCAATTGCGTCAACTGTCTTTTTTTTATTAAATGTCACAACAACGTTAGTGATGCGAAACTACGTATTGGTAAATCGAAAAAAAAAAGAATAATCGATTAAATAAATTAAAATACAAGTACCACCTACATCTTTCTTTACAAACTTATTTTCTAGTTTTAACTTATTTTAAGGGAGAAGACAAAAAGCTTCGGGTAACCAGGACCGATAAACCTATACGAGCTAGGTAACCCGGCACTTTTTGATGTCAGAGAAGTCTCAAAAGGACTTAAAGAAAAACAACTGACTTTTCCCTGTTCTTTCATCGATTGAGCATAATCATTTCATTTGATTAAACTTTTTCCGGTTTATTTTAGTCCCACGCAGCACTAACGCTAGGCCTACGATTTTCTTTTGTCAACGGTGAAAATTTTTCAAAAGTTTTGGAAAATGTCCTCTTTAGTGTGAAAAGTATATAAATAAAATTAAAATGGACGAGGAGGAGTTTGTAGGTTGCATCAGTTGTATGAGCACAAATGATTTATCCGACCTGTTTGCTGCTTACGCCGACAGCGAGGAAACTTACGCAAAAATGTTTGAAACCTGCTTTAATATCAAGGTTTGTCATTCATCATCAGTTTTCATCAAAAAGTCTACATGCAAAGAAAAGTGACTGTGCAATACTACTTTGCTTTTCGTACTTACAAAACTTTATACCTTGCTAAAACAATTCGTTGCTCATTGAGTCTGGCAGGTTCACCTGATTAAATTTCCATAATAATTTGTATTATTTTTAGGTCTCCAGCGATTTGAAGTACATTTGTGCTGTGTGTGTAGAAAGTTTAGAGAAAGCCTTCACATTCAAGGCGCAAACGACCAAAAATATTGCCGTTTTTCAAAGCATCAAAGGTAATACTGCCATAATGTTACCAAACTTTACCAAACAAACTTTTATTTGAGTTTGAATTATTTATTTGTTACATAATAATTTGTTGGTTTTCTGGTATAAACTTGAATAATATTTTAAATTTCCATCATATTGAAAAAAAAATAAGTAAAAATGGCAATTTTTTGCCATATCAATTATGCCAATAAATTCTGTTTAGGTACTCAAAAACTTGTGTATAGGTACCATACCATACCACCATATCCATCATACTTATGGCATTATTGTTGCTGCCATTTTGTACATGTGAATATTAGCAATTGAAGCGTAGGATGTCCACAACAAGATGGACAGACAACCTTGTAATGAGCACAGGATCAAACTGGATGCAGACCTGGTAGATGCTAGTGATTAGTCGCTGTGGAAAGCTGTGGGGGAGTCCTATGTTCAGCAGTGGACGTCCTTGGGTGATAATGATGATGATGCTTTATATCCGGTATATACTCATAGTATATTATAAACTATTTATTAGCACCATATATGTAAATAGGTACAGTCATATTATTACCATAGTAGAATCAAATATGTACACCAACTCGAGCCTCGAGCGAGTGGTGATTGCCTCCAGTCTTAGGACTGCCACTTATTGCTTCTTCAATCATTACAATTCTGGCGCCCGGTACGTACACTTCATTTTATTTAACGGTTGATAAGTTACCTGACTATGTCAATTTATTTCATACAAAAGTTATATCACCATATAGTACTTTTTTTTATAAGTACTGTAGATTATAGTACATAATGATACAAGTGTGCTAAGTTGACCATTAAATACAAGGTGATATTGTGTGCGCACGAGCGTAAGCGAGTGCGCCATTAGAAAGCCCTTTAATTATTTGAAAAAAAAAAAACTATGGTTGACGACGTGTTTGGTGTATTGGTTAGAGCTCCTGACTATTACGCCGCCATCGCGGATTCGAATCCGCAAGGGGCAAATGTTTGTGAGATGAGCACAAACATTTGTATCTAAATCATGGATGTTTATAATGTATTTAAGTATTTATAGGAGACGCCCCGTCACAATCGGTTTCTGGTATTCGTAACACAAGGATGAAATTCCTTACTTCGAAACCACGACAATTATTGGTGTGTTGTCTGGCGCATATTTATTTTATATATTAAGAAAACCCAATTAAAAACATCTTAGTGAAAACAATGTGAAAACCTGTTGTTATAGTTAGAATGTGTTTTTAATAAAAAATCTGCTTTTGATTGAAAAGTTATGCTTCTCTTCTAGTGCTATAAAGTCAGGATTTTGTTAGTATAAAAAATAATTTAATACTCATCAGAGCAAGTGAAATATTTTTGTCGTCCTTTTCGACAGTCGCCGCCGCCGCGCCAAGGCGCTCGTGGCGTCGTATCAGTAGGTATTACTAATCGAATTTTGCGCGCCTCAATGTAACTATAATGTTTAAGAGATTTGTACTACTTATTTGATTCTACTATTTTATAACTGCCCGGTTATTATAAGAATGGACCTGTCAAACATGTTACAACATTCCTCCCGCCCGCTTCTCCGCTCATCCACCCGTGTTTGTCCGTTTCGCGTCAATACAGTCCAATTTTGCACACATTTCTTACCGCGCAGTTACACTGACAGGTCCATTCTTACGTTAACCAGCCCCCTTACTCTGGACACAAAACCCGATCCAATGAATATACCCATCCCTGTCACTCATACGAGGCCGTGTACGCGTGTGACAGGGATGAGTATATTCATTGGATCGGGTTTTGTGTCCAGAGTAAGGGGGCAGGTCGTATAGGTACCTAGTTTTCAAAATTGTTGACATGTTCTAATTTAAATTTAACGTCTATTGACAGATGAAGAGTATTTGGATGAGGCAATTCTTGAAGAGGCAGATGACTCGGTGGACAATAAAGATGGCATCCTAAAGGCCAAGTCTGAAAATGATGATGATGATATATTCGGTAAGTTGGGTTAAAAAGCAGTAATATTAAAATATAAAGAATTTATTCATTTAATAATTAAACCAGTCAGTAATTATTACACTGGCTCAAAATAAAATAAAAAACTTTATTTTTGTGTAGGTACCTACTTGTTTTTAAAGATTACGCGAATATTATTCATGAAATAAAACCTTTAACGGATACTTTTCGCGAATATTTATTAAATGTTATCCCCGCATTTCGAACAAATTACAGCGTGGTCACGGGTAGACTTAAGATTTTATTCGTCATTTACAGAGTTTGGAAAAAAATTAACTACCGTCGTCACTCAACAATAATAATTAACGTTCCTATCCACGCAGAAAGTGTGTCTTGTGATCTTTGAGTGAGTGGTCTGGCTTGTGTCCTCTCTAGCGCTGGATCTCATGCTGCTGGCATATTCCAACCATCTTCTCTACTCCATCCACAGACGACGTAGACGACGAGCACGCGATCCAATCGCTGGACGAGACGGTGTCCATATACTGCGAGCTGCAACTACCACTGTGGCTTGTGATCTTGCAGTTAGTTTTCTGGCCTGAATCCTCGCTAGCGCTGGATCCCATGCTGCTGAAATTTTCCATCTTCTCTACTCCTCCCACAGACAATGTAGACGACGAGCACACGATCCAATCGCTGGACGAGACGGTGTGCATATACTGCGAGCTGCAACTACCCACTGTGGCTTGTTATCTTGCAGTTAGTGGTCTGGCCTGGATCCTCGCTAGCGCTGGATCCCTTGCTGCTGGAATATTCCAACCATCTTCTCCACATTCCACAGACGATGTAGACGACGAACACGCGATCCAATCGCTGGACGAGACGGTGTGCATATATTGCGAGCTGCAACTACCCACTGTGGCTTGTTATCTTGCAGTTAGTGGTCTGGCCTGGATCCTCGCTAGCGCTAGATCCCATGCTGCTGGAATATTCCAACCATCTTCTCTACCTTCCACAGACGATGTAGATGACGAGCAAGCGATCCAATCGCTGGACGAGACGGTGTGCATATACTGCGAGCTGCAACTACCCACTGTGGCTTGTTATCTTGCAGTTAGTGATCTGGCCTGGATCCTCGCTAGCGCTGGATCCCATGCTGCTGGAATATTCCAACCATCTTCTCTACCTTCCACAGACGATGTAGATGACGAGCACGCGATCCAATCGCTGGACGAGACGGTGTGCATATACTGCGAGCTGCAACTACCCACCGCGGCGCAGGTGGCCGAACACACGCGCAACGCGCACGGCCTCGAGCCGCGCACCGGTGCTAAACTGCGCGAATGCTCGCTCTGTGGCGTCGCCGTTGCTCGGTTGTCTGAACACGCTGATAGGTGAGAACATTCAATTCAATTGAATTTTATTTGCATAAAACATGGTAAAAATGCATACACATAGTTAAAGTCATAGATAATTTAATCAATTTAGGACACAGAATGCCACTTACGAACGTCAATAATTATTGTAATATCAATCAATTTTAGCCCGTATGGGGCTAGAACATGTCTCCTTATCTTTCTTCGAGACAAGACACAGACAATTTGGCAAGTGCTGAGAAGAAACGCCGGAAAAAACTCATCATTTAGCCATTAACAAATAGTATGTAAATTTTAATTTTACAATAATTAGCTATTTATATTACTATGAAAAGGTATTATTTTATTACAATTATCATGTTAGATACATATTAATATATTAGTAACATTATTTTTATTTTAATGCCAATTTCATTACATCTTACAAGTCTTAAATACATACAGCTAATAAATTATAATATAAAATGTCAAGCAAATCTATACTTAATATTATAAAGCTGAAGAGTTTGTTTGTTTGTTTGTTTGTTTGAACGCGCTAATCTCAGAAACTACTGGCCCGATTTGAAAAATTATTTTTATGTTAGATAGTCCATGTATCGAGGAAGGCTTTAAGCTATATAACATAAAGATACGACTCACAAGACCACAGCAGCAATGAAAAATGTTGCGAAAACGGGAGAAAGATATTCCTTTTGAGAGCTTTCGCTGCGTACGCTGCGGAAACCGCTTAAGTTACACAAAAATCATGTATGACAAGATTGTTCAACATTAAGAGTTCTATAATAAAGTCCGCGACAGCATAAGTCTATCTTTTATGGTTGACTTACTACAACCTTTTTTATGTTAATAAATTTGTAAAAAAATAATGCATCATTTTTAGAGGTGTATTATACACACAGGTATTTATTCTTATCAAAATAAATACATTCATCATCACGAACATTTCATTTAGAACAAAGTTTCCCTTTATATCATTTGATTTCAACAAATATCTTAGGAGCTATCACAGTTTTAACATAACTCCGCACCAAAATAATGTTCGCAGCTTAAGTACAACGTGCGCTTGCGCTAATCTATACTAATATTATAAAGCTGAAGAGTTTGTTTGTTTGTTTGTTTGTTTGTTTGTTTTTTTGAACGCGCTAATCTCAGAAACTACTGGCCCGATTTGAAAAATTTTTTTTACGTTGGATAGTCCATTTATCGAGGAAGGCTTTAGGCTATATAACATAAAGATACGACTCATAAGACCACAGCAGAAATGAAAAATGTTGCGAAAACGGGAGTAAGATATTCCTTTTGAGAGCTTCCGCTGCATACGCTGCGGAAACCGCTTAAGTTACACAAAAATCATGTATGACAAGATTGTTCAGCATTAAGAGTTCTATAATAAAGTCCGCGACAGCATATGTCTATCTTTTATGGTTGACTTACTACAACCTTTTTTATGTTAATAAATTTGTAAAACAATAATGCATCATTTTTAGAGGTGTATTATACACACAGGTATTTATTCTTATCAAAATAAATACATTCATCATCACGAACATTTCATTTAGAACAAAGTTTCCCTTTATATCATTTGATTTCAACAAATATCTTAGGAGCTATCACAGTTTTAACATAACTCCGCACCAAAATAATGTTCGCAGCTTAAGTACAACGTGCGCTTGCGCTAATCTATACTAATATTATAAAGCTGAAGAGTTTGTTTGTTTGTTTGTTTGTTTGTTTGTTTGTTTGTTTGTTTGTTTGAACGCGCTAATCTCAGAAACTACTGGCCCGATTTGAAAAATTTTTTTTACGTTGGATAGTCCATTTATCGAGGAAGGCTTTAGGCTATATAACATAAAGATACGACTCATAAGACCACAGCAGAAATGAAAAATGTTGCGAAAACGGGAGTAAGATATTCCTTTTGAGAGCTTCCGCTGCATACGCTGCGGAAACCGCTTAAGTTACACAAAAATCATGTATGACAAGATTGTTCAGCATTAAGAGTTCTATAATAAAGTCCGCGACAGCATATGTCTATCTTTTATGGTTGACTTACTACAACCTTTTTTATGTTAATAAATTTGTAAAACAATAATGCATCATTTTTAGAGGTGTATTATACACACAGGTATTTATTCTTATCAAAATAAATACATTCATCATCACGAGCATTTCATTTAGAACAAAGTTGCCCTGTATATCATTTGATTCCAATAAATATCTTAGGAGCTATCATAGTTTTAACATAACTCCGCACCAAAATAATGTTCGCAGCTTAAGTACAACGTGTGCTTGCGCTAATTATATTATAAAGCTGAGTTTGTTGGTTTGAACGCGCTTATCTCAGGAACTGCTGAACCGATTTGAAAAAATATTTCTGTGTTACATAGCTTATTTATTGAGAAAGGCTTAAGGATATAAAACTTCACGCTGCGACGGGAGGGGAGGGAGCAAACTCAAAACGCGCGGACGAAGTCGCGGGGGACCGCTAGTTATATTATAAAGCTGAAGAGTTTGTTGGTTTGAACGCGCTTATCTCAGGAACTGCTTAACCGATTTGAAAAAATATTTCTGTGTTAGATAGCTTATTTATTAAGAAAGGCTTTAGGATATAAAACATCACGCTGCGACGGGAGAGGAGGGAGCAAACTCAAAACGCGCGGACGAAGTCGCGGGGGACCGCTAGTTATTGATAATTGTGAGAAAAATATATATATAGAATCTTAAAATTATGTGATATTATTCATAGAAACAGCACAAATATTCCTTCACTGTGTAAAACATTCTTTCAAAGAGCAGTATACACGGCAGTCTTAAATTTATTAAATGGCCTATTATTAGCCTCATTTTGCCTTTCGTTGTACGAAGGAAAGGCATAAGAACATGATACGAGAGCGAAGCGATTGAAAGTTTTGTGCATTTTTTATAAAGTGCCAGGATACCAAATATAAGCTGATACTAGCGGTCCCCGCGACTGCGTCCGCGCGTTTTGAGTTTGCTCCCTCCCTTCCCGTCGCAGCGGGTTGGTTTATTTTAGGATTATATTAATCATGCAAAATATTTACATTGTACGTTGTTTTTTTGAAAATATACATGTAATTATTAAAAACAGTCATGTTTCATCATTATGAAGATGTTAAAAAACTTAATTTATCTGAGTGTGACCATTTGCGAATGAGACTAAATGCGCATGGAACAAAATACGAATGAGACCAATTGCGAATAGGACCAAGTGCAAATGAGACAAAATGCGAACGGGACAGAATGCGAATGAGACCAAATGCGAATGGGACCAAGTGCAAATGAGACTAAATGCGAACGGGACAGAATGCGAATGGGACAAAATCCGAATAAGACCAAATGCGATTGGGACCAAGTGCGAATGAGACTAAATGCGAACTGGACAGAATGCGAATGGGACAAAATTCGAATAGGACCTATGCTAAAATCGTGACGAAATGCGTATGGGACAAACTGCGTCAAACCCAACACAGCGTGGTGTTTTATAGCCGTTTTCCTCGATAAATAAGCTATCTAACACAAAAATATTTTTTCAAGAGTTTCTGAGTAATCTCAAGGACTACTGGACCGAATTGCACGTTCAAACATACTTTTCAGACTAGATGTACGAGTGTAGGAAGTAGGAATGAAGATTTATTTTATATAATTTATTTGCTTGTATAATTATTGCAGGTGCCACGGCGCCAAGTCCGAGGTCGAGGGGCGCAAGTACCCGTGCCACTTCTGCGACAACGTGTACACCAGCAAGAAGGCGTGCTTCACGCACCTGCGCATGAAGCACGGACGTGAGTTTGTAGTGTTATTGCAGGTTCCTATAGGTATCAGAACATGTTTAATCAGTAATCCTTTAATCCTTTGGACATTCCCACACATCGCCATTTAGTCCCAAAATACTACTCAAAGATGAAATAAGAAACCAAAAATTTGCGCATGGGCGGGACTTGAACCAGCAACCTTTTGGCAGAGCGGGCCAAACGCTCTTACCAATTGAGCTACCGTGCTGTCAGTCCGACCCGGCGAAATTTGTGGTTTCTTATGATAACGTCAATTGCGTGAGGCTAAGCGCCATCTAGCCGTCTGTTTATGAAACATCTGCTGTCAGCTTGGGCCATCTGTTTTTTGGTTTCTTAATTCATCTTTATGAATATAAAATATGACACTGTGAGTGTCCAAAACATTCTAAAGCATTACTACTCAAAGCTTGTGTTAAGGGTGCCAGACAACGGATATAATACTTAAATACTTTTTGTTTGTAAATACATACATGATAAACATAGAAAACACCCAGACCAATACAAACAGACATGTTCATGCACACAAATGTTTGCATTGTGCGGGGATCGAACTCGCAACCCGCTGCGTAGTAGGCGATTTCTCGACCACTACACCAGACGGGTCGTCTCAATCAGTATCACATAATTTACAAAATAAAAAATAATTATTATGAAATGCACATACACAAGATACTGAAAAGGTAGGCCACTCAGCATGTGTCGTAGCATTTCAGGCATGCCACGACGCTGGTCTTTCGTGGACACTCAGAGTGAACAATACACAAATGTTGAAGCAGATACTAACACTGAGATGTGTGGTTTATCAACAGCCAATGACTGTACTCTCCAGCAAGACTGTGTCACACCTACATTCCCACCATTGTTTCAATCATAGTCATCATATTGCCAGTAGCTGATTTCGACTATGGTGGCCTGTTACAACTACAAATCGACTGCGATGTACATATTATAGTGCACAAGTGTGTGCGCAAACACAGGTGCACTCTCTAATCCTTTCACTCTCATCGCCCGATGGGACAGCAATCTGACACGACGGAAGATCAGGCGGAGGACTAACGGCTTTACGTGCTTTCCGAAGCACGGGGGTGAAACACCGTTAACTTCCAAACTCCAGCATACCCTGAGGATTTCTGAACAGAAAACCCACGTACTGTTTTTGTCTCGACCCGGGAATCGACCTGGACCTCTGACATAGCCGTCGCTTTAAAGTGCGACCCTCTAACCGCTGCGCCACCGAGACAGTTGTTACATTACTGGGTGACTTGCAAAGTGTTGTCAAATTTCAGGGAACCATCTACGTACAACTTTTACTGTGTCATAGTTAGTCATCTGTCTTTAAGTGACTATACTCTCGCTTGCCTAGCTATAACTACCCTACATCCAACCTGTGCTTTAGTACTGTGCTTTCCAACTAGCTTCATTATCTCATTCTACTATTTTAAACACTGTTTTGGGTTAATAAACAGACTTACTACTAGAATTAGCGCTTTTCTACTTTGGCCCCCCTTACTCTTACTATTTAGAACACTGACTTTTAGATGGTGCAACTGTGCTGTAGTAAGAGCTCTTCTTTCTAACGCGTTGACACATATGTTTGTCAACCAGTATTTATTATATTTTTTAGCTCGCCTCGCAGTTTGATTCAAATCTTGCTAGCTCGCCTCGCAAGCTTACCATACCTGTCCCACCGCCACACCGTATCCCCTCCCTTTTCAAATCCTACCCTCGCGACCTCACCCCCCCCCCCCCTCCCCTCCGCAGTGAAGCTGTGCAACGAGCAGACGCCGAAGATCAGCGCGCGCGAGCGAAAGAAGTGTCACCTGTGCAGCCGCGACTTCAGCCAGAAGCAGATACTGAACAAACATCTGTGGAAGGCGCACGGATTTGAGGTTTGTGCTCATGAAACACCTTACTTGGAGACATTCGTTTACTTTAATAATGGTCACTTAAGAATATTCTTTTTCACTTATGTTAATCTAATTAATGTTAAGGTAATTGTGGCCGAAAAGTTATAGGTTGGAGACCCTTCGACCAAAGACGCAGCGTAGGACCTCCACCGATTAGATGGACTGACGATGTTGTAAAGATCGCAGGATCAAACTGGAGGCAGACCGCTTGTGATCGGTCGCTGTGGAAAGCCATAACGGAGGTCTACTAGTAGTATTATATTATCTGGGGTTTAGTGGACATCTGATGATTCGACGGACGGACAGACGTCGTCCGTCCACTATAAGGGTTCCTTGTCGGACTACGGAACACACACAGCCTAAACTGGCTTGCATAAACAATTCGAACATTAGAATCAGATCCATTAATAATTTAAAACCCTATAATTTATTAGGTGGAGAAACGCAAAGCGTTCATCTGCCCGCTGTGCGACGAACGCGTCAGCTACGGATCGCACTTCAGCGCGCATCTACTTCACGCGCATAGAGTGTTCGAACAAGTCGAGGAGCTGGAGTTTTACTCTATGGATGGTAAGATTATTTTATACACGGGAGGGGCGGCAATAAAACTTTTTTCGTTTGGTAGTTCGACTGCGAGTTTAACCGTTTTACCAAAACCATCAACTAAAATACAGGGTGGCCCAAACAGTGACGTCCAAATTTTTTTTTTGGATTCGTTAAATCCATGGATATCCAAATGTACCATATTGATGATAACAATTTTTTGTAGTTTTCGAGGCTTATTTTTCAATTTTTTTGAAACCCTTATGATGATGATGTGTTAGTTTAAGCTTATAAATAATTTTATCTTAGTTAATTTAATATATAAGGATCATACTGAAATTATAGAAACCGACATAACACCATGTAAAGTGGAGGAATATCTGTTTGAAAATTTCGAAATTTTCGAAATAAATAAATATCCCGAAAACTACGCAAATTCGGCTAATAAACATAGGTTATATTTGTATAGCTTTGGATGAAAGGCTTCTAAAAAAAATTTGGTCGTCACTGTTTGAGCCACCCTGTATATACACGTTAACGAAGCTAGCGCACGAACAAAATCTAAATACATAAAAATCGTGACCCTGAGATATCAAAAACTATTTTTTCTTCGACAAAGGAAATTCGATCGGTGAACTTTTTCCGTATACGAACTGTATGAGGATTGCTCCTCTGGTATCTATAGGCTTAACATTTTTTTTCTTCCAAAGAAATAAACCAAGGATTTCGAAACAAATTGTAATCTTATATGCACGAAGTTGATCAAATTTTAAAAACCGGCCAAGTGCGAGTCGGACTCGCGCACTGAGGGTTCCATGCCATCTTTAACTGAATTAGGGAATCCACTAACTTCCACTGTTAAGTGTAAGTTAGTGGATTTTAGTTATAAAATACCACATTATTTTGTTGACAGCAAATATACGAAATAATAGACTGGATCGAACTAATAGTTTTTGAGATATAGCACATTTTCAACAACGTCAAACATAACTTTGTTCTTCATACAAACACTCTGAAAAATAAAGTTATATTTGCTGTCAACAAAATATTGTGGTATTTTAGCTAAGTGCAAGTAAGTGGATTATATAAGTAAATTAATTAATATGGTAATGATTATCTAGAAACTACAAACATTGTGATTTGTTCTTAGTAAAAACTCGCATGCTATATCTCTGTTTAAATTTACCAAAAACGGTCTAGCCGCTAGCGAGAAAATAGAATGAAACAACAAAAAAATACTTCGTCGTAGTTTGTATTAGGACCGACGGCACGCGGTAGCTCAATTGGAAGAGAGTTGGCCTTGTTAGCCAGAAAGTATCAGGTTCGAGTCCCGCCCGTGCGCAACAGTTTCTTATTTCATCTTTAAGCATGCCATTAAATTCATTAAAGTAATTAATATCTTCTTATAGACCCACTGGGGAATTTATACACGTACCTTATTACCTATTCGACGACACGTTTAGTGTTTTGGTTAAAGCTCTTGACTATCACGCCGGCCGTCGCGGGTTCGAGTCCCGCAAGGGGCAAATGTGTGATGAGCACGAACATTTGTACCCGAGTCATGGATTATGGAAATCATAATAAATAAATAAATATCCTTTGGACATTCCCACACATCGCCATCTAGTCCCAAAGTAAGCTACTCAAAGCTTGTGTTATGGGTGCCAGACAACGGATATAATACTTAAATACTTTTTGTTTGTAAATACATACATGATATACATAGAAAACACCCAGACCAATACAAACAGACATGTTCATGCACACAAATGTTTGTATTGTGCGGGGATCGAACCCGCACCCGCTGCGTAGTAGGCGATTTCTCGACCACTACACCAGACGGGTCGTCATCGATAATCGTTGTCTGGTATTCGTAACCATAGAAAAAATGAATAAGGTTAGAATGGTTTTGATCGTTCGTTTGTATGGGAACCTCTGTCGCCGGTGGGAGTTACCGCGCTGTTGCTGCAGTAATAAAAGTACCAATCAATGAATTAACGCACCAATATCACAAACCAATCATAATTTCCGCTAGGAACTCTGTGATTGGTGTAATTAGTACTTGAAACCAACTACCAATCACAGAGCTTCTAGCGGTGAAGCCTCCAATCATCATTCAGATACGTTCGTTCTTTTATGTCAAAATACTAGTGATGTGGTAAAGGTCGATTATTATAAATTCAATTAACGATGTAATGTTGCTTCTCTTTGTGAATAAACATGTAGGATTTAAGTTTGAAATAATTTGGATAATTTAACAGCTCATTTGATCGCTACAAAGGGTACTACTATTGCCTTTCGGTAAAAACAATAGAAGTATAAATTAGTTGCTAAACGTTACTTGAAATAGAGTAACTTATACCTTTAAACATTAGTTTCTAAAAATAGTTCTATTAGTAGAATTGAATCATTCTTTGTATAAATAATAAGTAATATTACTTATATACGACAAATAGATTCCAATGTAAAGAAAAATGTTTAAAGGTATAAAAGCATAAAGGCCATGGTCTACATTATTCAGGTATTATATCTTACCATGCTATTTATTCATTTGTATTCTTAGCTAATACCATAAAGCCGAAGAGTTTGTATGTGTTTAATCGCGCTAATCTCAGGAACTACTGGACCAATTAAAAAAGTTTTTGTGTTGGATGTCTAATTTATCGAGAAAGACATTAGTCTTGAACTTTACGCAGGGACGGAAGGGGAGAGAACAAACTCAAATCGAAAATAGTTAAGATTACAATTAAAAAAAAAAACAATATACATATAGACGTATGGTTGACCGGTATAGAATGCTTTTGGCATTAAGTCCGCCACATGTACAATTTTATGTTTCGTGCATGTGCAAGTTTTCAATAAATAAATATGACCCAAGTTAGTATGGTGGTTAAGTTAAAGAAATGTACAGCTGCATGATACAACAGTTAACCTTGCAGTGCTTTTGTTCGCATTTAAATCACATCACCAAAGGGGCTTTGCAGAGGTTTGTTAAATTACAAAATTATACACAAACTCACAATAAGTGTATAGCTGACTACAAATAACTCTTACAAAAATATTTGTATGCAGGGTTATTGATAATAAGACCGGATCCTTCCAAGAGTTGATGGGGAAGCTCATTTGGGACAATCTTGATCCCAGAATATACTTTCCAAAAGTCAACCATTTTTAAGGAAATTTTCTTTTTAAGTTTTTGTAGGAAAACGAGATTTCGAAATTATGATAAAATTAATGCTTTTAGATGCTGTAAGAAAATATCAACCAATACTAGCTTACTAGCTTAACGTGCTTCATGAAGCACGGAGATGCTCGTTGTTTAGGTCACTTTAATATGGTCGGTATGGTCACTCATTAAAACACGATCGCGCCGTAAGTTGTCTAACTTCGGTATCACTGCCGAAGGGAGTAGATTGTTGACAGTAAACCAATGTAGAACTTGTGAAAGAGTATTGAACACATATCGATTTTAAACTGTGAATTGTCGTACCCTATTTTACAAATAAATAGAACAAACGATAAATTAAAATCGAAGATAATAACAGCGAAAGTAGAAAAGTTGAGGATTAAGCAGTGCGTTTTTGCTGAGTTATATTTTTATTGCAGGAATACGTTATTTTGGCAGCACGAATTAGAATATAATACATTTTTTTTCAAATAGCTCTAGTAATTCCTGAGATAAGCGCGTTCCAACATATGAACTCTTCAACTTTATTGTATTTATTTTATCATTATTATGTTTCAAATAATTAATAAACAAAACTTATTTTTATCTTTTAATACATCAGTGGGGAAATTACCATTTATCGATAATTTTACTGTGGTGTGAGCTACATCCCTAGTGATGCGTATACAAGCGAACAAAGCAAATTGGACGCGATACATTGCGTGTTAAGATAGCAGATTTGTTAAAAATATGTGTGGACAGTCATCAATGGATATTTTTTTTTAACTTAGTGCAAGAAAATTGCTATCATTTGAAATATCATAATTAAAAATTGTTTTTTTGCAAATAATGTCGAAATAACTACGTATTATTACTTACCGGTGAAAAAATACACTTTCTCTCTCATTTTTTATGACCTGGCTTCACGCTCTTCAAGTAATTATAGCAAAAGACGGCATTTTTGACAAAAAATAATGCAACGCTCTTGTCACGCGACTGAAGTAGCTACGGCTCAATGCAGGCATATGCCTACAATTAAGCTCGCTGCCGCACTGACCGGGGCCATTCTAACCTTATTCATTTTTTCTATGTTCGTAACACAAGGAAAAAAAATCCTTACTTCGAAACCACGACAATTGGTGTGTTGTCTGGCGCATATATATTTATTCAAATTTTCACAGATTTCTTCCTATTCAAGAGCGCCATACAAGAAGAGACCAAATATCGGTTCAGGAAGACCACAGCTAGCAAGCAGACTATAGAAGGCGTTAGATCACACTATATGTGTAGCCAGTCTGGGGTATATGTGTACCAGGTAAGTGATCACATTATCATAATCAACCTAGGACGTCTGAACAAAGGTCTCAACACAGGTCTGCATCTAGTGTCAAAAAGGAAAATCAACGGCTCCTGGACTGAGCAGTTTTCTTGTTGCAAAGCATAGTTTTTCTACAACGTGTAATGTTAAATGCGCAAAACCTCGACACCGCAAATGATTTTTAATACAATTGACCTAATTCAGAAAGATAAAATAATATTATTATTATTATTTCTCTAGAACTTTAGTAAAATAATTAAAATGCTAAGTTTTTATATTGATTTTTTAAACACACAAAAGTCAGGCGATAAAAAAAGACGTCACTCGATCGTGCTCACTGACGTCTTGTATATTGTTAGTGGATTCTTTCTTTTAAAGTCCCGGCTACCCATCTTACTACGAAACTACAAACGCCTTATAAAACGTCATAGCAAGAGCATTTTTTGACAAGTTTGTTAACCAATCAAAGTAGGAATTATCACGATTTTATTTTTTCAACACACTTGCTCAAAACGACGTTTTTATTCCATCGATTTTTGGCTCATAATCCTAGATATTAAACACGCGTGCTTTTTCAGTATATTATTGCACTAGTGCCTTTAGTTTATTAACCCGACCAATTTACATTTGTATCCTAGTACCAAGTAGTAAGTAAGAAGAAGAAGCGATGTAATTTAGTCGGGTTATAACTTTTATTTTAGCAACAAACACTATATATGCGAAAAATAACAAACAGTATGTACATATTTATTTCAATAAATGGTAAATCCAGCTTTATTACTAAAAAATAATTCAAATTCATTTAAAATTTTCTGTAATTTATGTTTTAAACACGAATTATTACATTTTTAATCTTGGCTGTTGGCTGATGTAGTTCGCGCCTTAGCCTTGCGCGCGCATCGGTATCGCGGCAAGAAAAATAAAACAACGCGCCATTTTTCGTAAATAATTGTCGGCTGTGCTGTGACGAAGTTTGTATTAATGGCAAGTGTGTTGAAAAACGTCTTATGAAACACGTGTGCTTGTGACCATAATATAGATACGCGGCTTTCTTATGGCGGCACACAATATTGCCTTGTATATAATGGTCAACTTAGCACACTTGTATCATAATGTACTATTAAGATTGTTGTCTTTTAAAAAGTTCTTGAAAGTTTTTTTATAGAAAATATTAATATAAATCTATTCAGCCTTATACACTAGGTGTCATGTTTATACATTGTTAGGGCAGTCGCCCATACTTCTACTTAGCCATGTCTTTTATATTTTCGTTCATGTTTTATAGTAATTACTCTTATCTCAAAAACTACAGAACCGATTTTGATGAAACTTACACTATACCCTGACTTTAACTATACCTGAGAGAAAGAATAATTTCGCTAACTAAAACTCATATTAAAAAAAAAGTTTAAAAAAAGTTCCAACGAATTTGCCTTCTGTTTAGGAGAAATATATTCATTTACATTTTATCGGTGCATGTTGTTCGTAAACTGTTGGGTTGTACGTTAGTTTGGAAATCACAGACAGATAGGAGGCAAATTATTTATTATATTCTTTTTAGTGGACTATGAGAAGGCCTTTGATTCGATCGAAACTTGGGCGGTGCTTCGGTCTCTTCAGCGGTGTCACATAGACTATAGGTATATAGAGGTGTTAAAGTGCCTTTACAATAACGCCACCATGTCGGTCCGAGTACAGGAACAGAAGACGAGGGCGATTCCATTGCAAAGAGGCGTAAGACAGGGCGATGTAATATCTCCGAAACTGTTTACAGCGGCATTGGAAGACGCCTTCAAGCTCCTGGAATGGCGTCTGGCATCTCCGTCAATGGCGAATACATAACACACCTTCGGTTTGCCGATGATATAGTCGTTGTGGCAAAGACGCTGGATGATCTAGGCACTATGCTCGAAGACCTCGACCGAGTATCCCAACAAGTGGGTCTTAAAATGAACATGGAAAAGACGAAAATTATGTCAAGCTCCCTTGTTGTACCCACTCCAGTATCTGTTGGGAACTCAACTCTCGAAGTTGTCGACGAGTACGTCTACCTGGGACAAGTGATCCAATTGGGTAGGTCCAACTTTGAGAAAGAGGTCAATCGACGAATCCAACTCGGCTGGGCAGCGTTTGGAAAACTGCGCAAGAGCGTTTTCTCGTCTCAATTACCTCAGTGTCTGAAGACGAAAGTCTTCAACCAGTGTGTGTTACCAGTGATGACATACGGATCCGAAACGTGGTCTCTAACTATGGGCCTCATAAAGAAGTTCAAAACTACACAACGAGCGATGGAGCGGGCTATGCTCGGTGTTTCTCTACGAGATCGAATCAGAAACGAGGAGATACGTAGAAGAACCAAGGTAACGGACATAGCCTTGAGAATGAGTAAGCTCAAGTGGCAGTGGGCCGGGCACATAGCGCGAAGAACTGATGGCTGTTGGGGCAGGAAAGTTCTAGATTGGAGACCCTTCGACCAAAGACGCAGCGTAGGACGTCCACCAACAAGATGGACAGACGACCTTAAAAAGATCGCGGGATCAAACTGGCTGCAGACCGCTAGTGATCGGTCGCTGTGGAAAGCCGTGGGGGAGGCCTATGTTCAGCAGTGGACGTCCTTTGGCTGATAATGATGATGATGATGATGATGAAGATATTTGAAGGCGGTTTAATTTTATGAACTTGAATCAACAACGATACATTCTACAATATGTTAATTTTACACTTGATCAAACTTTCAAGAAGTGCTCTACTTACGGTTTTGAACGGTTTTTACTATGGGACCAACTTTGAAATCGAGAAAAATAAATCAGCTGTTCCATACATTTTCTCCGCGTTGTTTATGTTTGGAACGGCTGATTTTTTTTCTCGATTTCGAAGTTGGTCCCATAGCAAAAGTTGTTCAATACCATTATTAGAGCACTCGCTTAAAGTTTGATCAAGTGTAAAATTAACACGTTGTATTTCTCACTCTACAGGGCAAAGGCAAGCGGCCGGCGCCCGAGCGGCAGATATACAAGACGGGCAAAGCGTGCCCCGCGCACATGATCGTCACGGAGACGATGGACCGCGTGCTAGTCACCTTCTACAAGACCCACGTGGGACACGGCCGTGAGTACACACTGAACATAATCATAATAGTCCCCCCTAGCCGATTTCGACTACGGTGGCCAGTGACAATGACTAACCGGCTGCGCGGGACATATTATAGTGCACAAGTGTGTGCGCAAACACAGGTGCACTCTCTATTCCTTTCACTCTCATAGCCCGATAAGACGGCAATCTGACACTACCAGAGATCAGGCGCAGGACCAACGGCGCAACGTGCGCACCAAGTACCCTGAGAATTTCTGAACAGAAAAACACAGGTACATACTTTTGGCCCGACCCGGGGATCGAAACCGGGACCTCTGGGGCAGCCGTCGCTTTAAAGTGCGACCCTCCTACCGCTGCGCCACCGAGGCAGTTGTTACAATAAACCATCACTACGTACTTACAACTTTTACTGTGTCATAGTTAGTCATCTGTCTTTTAGTGACAAGACTCTCGCAAGCTTGCCTTGGGAGAGTCACGTCACTTACACTGAACATACGCAAAATGCGTATTAATAGTATTCACTGTAGTGAAATAAGTGATATAGTTCATCACTCGTCCGACGTGGGATTCTGTAAAGCAATCGTATTCAAAACGGCAGAGAACAAAACGTTTGACAGATCATACCGTACGTTTTGAACTGTCAAATAAATACGATTGCTTTCCACAATTCCACCACAGATTTTTGTCATCTAGTTCATTTAGCTCACTAGATCATCTATCACAATCTCACTCACTACTTCTTCATCATTCAGCTCAATCTATACTAATATTATAAAGCTGAAGAGTTTGTTTGTTTGTTTGTTTGAACGCGCTAATCTCAGAAACTACTAGCCCGATTTGAAAAAATATTTTTACGTTGGATAGTCCATTTATCGAGGAAGGCTTTAAGCTATATAACATAAAGATACGACTTATAAGACCACAGCAGAAATGAAAAATGTTGCGAAAACGGGAGAAAGAAATTCCTTTTGAGAGCTTCCGCTGCGTACGCTGCGGAAACCGCTAAAGTTACACAAAAATCATGTATGACAAGATTGTTCAGCATTAAGAGTTCTATAATAAAGTCCGCCACAGCATAAGTCTATCTTTTATGGTTGACTTACTACAACCTTTTTTATGTTTGTAAATTTGTAAAAAAATAATGCATTATTTTTAGAGGTGTATTATACACACAGGTATTTATTCTTATCAAAATAAATACATTCATCATCACGAGCATTTCATTTAGAACAAAGTTGCCCTTTATATCATTTGATTCCAATAAATATCTTAGAAGCTATCACAGTTTTAACATAACTCCGCACCAAAATAATGTTCGCAGCTTAAGTACAACGTGCGCTTGCGCTAATCTATACTAATATTATAAAGCTGAAGAGTTTGTTTGTTTGTTTGTTTGAACGCGCTTATCTCAGAAACTACTGGCCCGATTTGAAAAAATATTTTTACGTTGGATAGTCCATTTATCGAAGTAGGCTTTAGGCTATATAACATAAAGATACGACTCAAGACCACAGCAGCATTGAAAAATGTTGCGAAAACGGGAGAAAGATATTCCTTTTGAGAGCTTCCGCTGCGTACGCTGCGAAAACCGCTTAAGTTACACAAAAATCAGCAAGCTCTCAACAGCATTTTAAATATACAGGATGTTGTTTTGGTCATTGACGAGCGACTCAGAGGTGGTTTTACAAACGATACTGAAGCCAAAAATTTTTTTTTAAATAGAAAAAACTCACATAAGCAATTTATTAATGCGATACAGCGATCGAGCCAAAACTAACAACACGAGGTAGCCTCTTCGTGGCTTACTAGCTACGGCGTAGTATTACGTAGATACGAGCTAGCCACGCGCGGGGGTGCGAGTTTCCCCATTCGATTTGTCATTTTTAGGGTTCCGTAGCCGAATGGCAAAAAACGGAACCCTTATAGTTTCGTCAAGTCTGTCTGTCTGTCTGTCTGCCTGCCTGTCCGTCCGTATGTCACAGCCATTTTATTCTGTAACTATAAGTATTACACAATTGAAATTTGGTAGGAAGATGTCTTATTAACCGCTTACCGATTCTCATACAAAAAAATAAAAAATATTGACAGTTAAGGGGGGGCTCCAATACATGAAACTAAAAACAAAATTTATTTTTTTAGTCAAACCTATGCGTGTGGGGTGTCTGTCTGTCTGGATAGGTCTTCTAAAATGACGTCGAGGTTCCTAAACCCATTTTCTTTTAAAGTCTAACGTTTCATAGCTAGACGCTTCCAAAGTGGTAAAATGGGCGTCCCCCCCCCCCCCCATCTAACTTCTAAACCAAGCAAGTGTAAATTTTGAATAATATCTATACTAATATTATAAAGCTGAAGAGTTTGTTTGTTTGTTTGTTTGTTTGTTTGAACGCGCTAATCTCAAAAACTACTGGCCCGATTTGAATTATTTTTTTACGTTGGGTAGTCCATTTATCGAGGAAGGCTTTAGGCTATATAACATAAAGATACGACTTATAAGACCACAGCAGAAATGAAAAATGTTGCGAAAACGGGAGAAAGATATTCCTTTTGAGAGCTTCCGCTGCATATGCTGCGGAAACCGCTTAAGTTACACAAAAATCATGTATGACAGGATTGTTCAGCATTAAGAGATCTATAATAAAGTCCGCAACAGCATATGTCTATCTTTTATGGTTGACTTACTACAACCTTTTTTATGTTAATAAATTTGTAAAAAAATAATGCATTATTTTTAGAGGTGTATTATACACACAGGTATTTATTCTTATCAAAATAAATACATTCATCATTACGAGCATTTCATTTAGAACCAAGTTGCCCTTTATATCATTTGATTTCAATTAATATCTTAGGAGCTATCACAGTTTTAACATAACTCCGCACCAAAATAATGTTCGCAGCTTAGGTACAACGTGCGCTTTCGCTAATTATATTATAAAGCTGAAGAGTTTGTTTGTTTGAACGCGCTTATCTCAGGAACTGCTGGACCGATTTGAAAAAATATTTCTGTGTTGGATAGCTTATTTATCTAGAAAGGCTTTAGGATATAAAACATGACGCTGCGACGGGAGGGGAGGGAGCAAACTCAAAACGCGCGGACGAAGTCGCGGGGGACCGCTAGTATATAATATAGATGTTAACAAATACTTTCAACGAAAATTGGTTTGGACGGGATCGAACGAGAAGTTTTTGAGATATAGCACATTTTCAACAACCGCAAACATAACAATAATGTACTTCATACAAACACTATGAAAAACAAAGTTATATTTGCAGTCAACAAAATATTGTGGTATTTTACTAAGTAGAAGTATGTGGATTCCCTAATTCAGTTAAAGTTGGCACGGAACCCTCAGTGCGCGAGTCCGACTCGCACTTGGCCGGTTTTTTAGAATGTTGTGTAGAGTACGAGAATTTGCATATAATTTAAAGAAAATATTTTTTGAATAAGTATAACTCATTTTATCATCTCGGATTTGGATGTCACTGGCCAAAACAACACCCTGTCGATACGTTTGTGACAGTTACAACTAAATTATGGAATCTAGCCGATTAGAGAGTTTCACGGCAATATACAAGTCCTTTAGGAATACAGCAAAAATTAATTTAAAATAACAAACCTAAATGGGCAGTTACACACTGACAATCTAAATAACTTTTTGTCGATACGAGTACACAAACGATAAAAGCAATCCTTTTAATTAGATATAGAAAAGATACTGCTAATAAATCATTAGATTTTAAAAAAATACGACCAAGTGCGAGACGGACTCGCGCACATCGCTTACTTCCACTTGGCCAAAATACCGCAATATTTTGTTGATAGCAAATATAATTTAGTTTTTCATAGCATTTGTATGTAGAACAAAGTTATATTTGCGGTTATTAAATCTAATTATATCTTAAAAACTACTCATTCGATCTCGTTCAAACCAATTTTCATTGAAAGTCTCTGTCAAGATCTACATAAAGTATTTTTTTTTTCAAAATTTACACTCGCTTACTTTAAAAGTAAGATAAGGGGGGGGGGGGGGGGGCATTTTACCAATTTGGTTTTAGAAACCTCGCTGTCATTTTAAAAGACCTATCCATAGACACCCTACACGCATAGGTTTGAAAAAAAATTGATTATAGTCATATCTGTCACAATCATTTCTGTTTAGCCCAAAGCAGGGATGCACAGACCGCGGCCCGCGGGCCGCTTGCGGCCCGCCGGTCGAATACTGGTGGCCCGCCGACAGCAAAAATAATACTCTCGTACATTCGAAAAATATTGAATTCTATTCCAGAATAAAACCAAAAAAAATATGTTCGAAAAGTAATTTGAATCTCGCGCGCGCGCTCTTAAGTGCACGAATTCCCGATTGCTCGCGTAGGTAGATACACGAAGCTTCCAGAGTCGGTTTCGAGATTTCTCCAGACAGTTTTCGACTCTATACGCGCGGTATAAAAGCCACGCTAACCGCAGCGACCCATAGTTCGGTTTTAATTTGAGTGAAGTGTCAATAGTTCTAGTGTAGATTTTAACTCGACTAGCCGGTGTCATATATTTTGATCCACATTCAACGTAGATTTCCCGTCAAGTGCCGTGTATAATTGTGTTGTGAAATCGTATGTAAAACTCTGTTATTAATAAGTGTTTCCCTACCTATTTAAATCAATTATTTTTGCTAATTTAAAAAAGGATGGGTAATTTAAGTAGGTACTGTAATTGTTTTTAGGTGCTGTGTTAATCCTAGCCAGGATTAGAACGCAACATGGACAAGGCAGGACCTAGTAAAAAACGTAAGGTTAAAGATGAAAATCGGCAGTTTCAAGAAATTTGGACTGAGAAATACTTTTTTGTATGGTCGCATAATAAAGTCGTTTGTTTAATTTGCAAGAATTCTGTTGCGATTGCAAAGGAATATAATGTAAAAAGGCACTATGAAACGCAGCATCCTACTTTTACCAAGTTTACAGGCGAATTAAGAAAGCAAAAAATGTTGTCTTTAAAACGGGAGCTTATTGGTCAGCAAGCTATGTTTACAAAACCCATCCAAGATTCAGAAACAGCTACAGAAGTTAGTTATGAAATTTCTCGAATGATAGCAAAGCGCAGTCGCCCCTTCAATGATAGGGATTTTGTAAAAGAATGCATAGAAATTGCCGCTAAGAAAATGTGTCCAGAAGCAGCAAAAAAGTTTGAGAAAATTCAACTGAATCGTATGACTATCCAAAGACGTATTATGTCTTTGTCAGGTAATATTGCGGAACAATTAAATGAAAAAACTAAGATCATTGAATTTTTTTCATTAGCACTCGACGAATCCACTGATATTACTTCCACAGCTCAACTTCTCATATTCATACGAGGTGTTACTCAAGATTTTGAAGTCTTAGAAGAGTTGTTAGGAATGTGTTCATTGAAAGGTCAAACCAGAGGAGTTGATATACTCAATGTACTTTTGGATGAGTGTTCAAAAACTGATTTGGACTTATCAAAATTATCGGGAGTTGCCACTGACGGTGCTCCTTCGATGATTGGTGTCAATTCTGGGCTAGTTACTTTGCTGAAAAAGCATCTGCAAGAAAAAAACATAAACGCTGAAGATCTCATGCAGTTTCACTGCATTATACACCAAGAAGCCCTCTGTTCTAAAAAAATTGAATTTCAAAATGTCATGAAAGTGGTCGTTTCGACTGTAAATTTCATAAAATCACGAGGACTCAATCACAGGCAATTCAAACAATTCCTTGATGACATCGAGAGCGAATATGGAGATTTACTGTATTATACAGAAGTAAGGTGGCTAAGTCGTGGATTGACCCTGGAACGATTTCTAAAGTTAATAGAAGAAATTGGAATATTTCTGGCGGAAAAGCAAAAGGATGTCCCGGAACTTAAAAATCCTGATTGGTTGTGTGATTTGGCTTTTTTAGTTGACATTACAAATCATTTGAATGTCTTGAACACACGGCTTCAAGGCAAAAATCAACTGATATCCCAGCTCTACGCTCACGTATCATCCTTTCAATGCAAGCTGACACTTTTCAGATCGCAATTGAATTCTGGAAATTACAATCATTTTCCGAATTATAAGAAAATGGCTGAAAAATTCAACAAAACTGCGATTAATTTCAGTTATGTAGAAAAGCTAGATAATTTGATTCAATCTTTTCAAGAAAGATTTTCGGAGTTTAAAAAAGTGAAACCTCTGTTGGACATATTCAGCAATCCTTTCACGATTTCAGTTGAAAATGCGCCAGAGTCAATGCAGTTAGAAATTATCGACATTCAAAACGACCAAGATTTACGCAACAAATTCAACGAAGGAGACTTGCTGAACTTTTACCGCTGCATTGATAAAAATACGTACAAAGAGTTGCGCATAAACGCTCTGAAATGTGCCAGCTTATTTGGTTCTACCTATATATGTGAACAAACCTTTTCAATACTAAATAATAATAAAACAAAAAATCGAAACCGCCTTGCAAATGAAAGTTTGGAAGCAGTTTTACGTGTTGCTACAAGTAAATTTGAGCCAAATATAAAAAAGATTGTAAGCACTATGCAGTGCCACGCTTCAAATTAATAAATTCTTTTTCAATTTTAATACATAATTATCAATTCTTTATTGCCTTTAATTACCTATACTTCTGGCGGCCCGCCATCAGTTCATAATTTGCCCGAGTGGCCCCTAGTCTTAATAAGTCTGTGCATCCCTGGCCCAAAGGCATGACTGGTAGAGAACGCCATATGGCGTTAAGTCCACCTTTTGTACAAAATTTTATTATTGTGCAATAAAGTATATAAATAAATAAATAAAATAAAGTTTCATGTATGGGAGCCCTCGTGCCTTAAATATCATTATTTTTTATTTTTTGTATTAGAATCGTTAACAGGATAAATTTACCTACTAAGTTTCAGCTGTGTAATGCCAATAGTTTCAGAATAAAGTGGCTGCGAGATACGGACGGACGGTTGCGTTTTTTGGCTACGGAACCCTAAAAAAACACTGCATGATTAATCTCAAGACAATCTACCTACGTCAACAGATGGCGCTGCCAGTTGTTTGACCGGCGCTATCACTTGAACTTTTCGTCTCATAGAGTCCGTTCTGGACTATTTTTCAAGTATTCGTTGATTCTTAGAGAAACAAGATTTATCTTGAAAGGGCGCAGTGCCTTTATGGTGTAGTGCAGGCATGCAAGCTTGAAAGGCTACGACTTCAATTTTATTGAGGAAAATAAATACCCCTTAAGGGGTTAATTCCAAAACCCCACCGTGTTCAGTGACAGTGTTTTTTTTTTTTCACATAAATTACCGAACTCGTGAAATTTACGGTCGTTTCAGTCATGCGCCCTAGGGGTTCGATTTGGTGTTATTTTAGAAAAAAGGGTATGGTGTAACTAATACATTAAAAAAACGCTATCAAATGGCTTTAGTTTCTAGTTTCCGGAAGGAAAAAGTATATTTTTACAGTTTTTTTTGCGAATTCGGGCGTTCTGAAATAGATCTAAAACGAGACCGGTGACATATTTTTTATTGTAATAAATTAAACGTATTTGAGTTACCTAACAAATTGTTGTAGCACTGCTTTCGATATTTACGAAAATATCCTCAGTAGGTAATTGAAAAAAAAAAGTTGTTGTGTATGTTTTTTAACTGTTACACTATACACATTTTAATTCACTGTTTGGTGGACTCAGAAAATGAATATTTATTATGTTACTATTAAAAAAAAAAAAAAAAACAAAAAAAAATTAACATTTTCCATTTAAGGAAAGGAATGGGAGCCCCCCCTTAAATATCATTATTTTTTATTTTTTGTATGAGAATCGTAAAGCGGTTAAGAGGATACATCTCCCTACCAAATTTCAGTAGTGTGATGCTTATAGTTTCAGAATAAATTGGGTGTGACATACGGACGGACAGACAGACAGACAGACAGACAGACAGACAGACAGACTTGACGAAACTATAAGGGTTCCGTTTTTTGCCATTCGGCTACGGAACCCTAAAAAACATATTTACCAAGGCTTAAGAGTAATAAGTATGGAAACCACATAGAATATTAGTGAAACTAATGTATTGTTACCATACTATCAATCAAAAGTTTTATTCTTCTCTAAGGGCTGATTTTTCAATAGTCAGATAAAAAATATTCGTCGAACAAAATACAATATGGCTAATTTGAAAACGTCATCTTATTGTCAGAAGTGATACGTAACTGTCATTTTTTACAATATGTCGCTTTATAATTTAACAGTCTGATAAGTTTTATCCATAGGGGATAGTACTTCTATGGTTTTATCTGACCATTGAAAAAACGGTCCTAAATGGGATAAACTTTGATTTATCCATAAATTGACAGAAGGACACTAATTACCCAATGTGAATAATATTTGGAATAGGGTATTCCAAATTAAAATCATGTGTTTTTTTTTAATAGAGCAGGCAGTCCAAATTAAATTTACGTGCATATAATTTGAAATATGGTAGGTATTTAAACAAAAATACCGTTATATTTCTTTTTATAATTGATAGATTTGTGTTGTATTAATTAATTCGGAACATACATACACAGTCTTACAACTTTTAACTTGAAATTATCTAAGCTCCTTCAATTAAAAATTCCTTTAATTCTTATATTGCCTTTTTTCTTAATCTTGTATTATAACCTTTAATCGGTCTTAATTCCGTAGTTACTCATTTAATCACTTGTTTAATTTTTAGTCTTCTTTTAAATACTCAATTGTTTACTTAAAACTTCAATCAGTCTTAACTCCACAACCGTAAAAAGTAAAATGAATAAAAAATCGAAAATGGGAACATACACACATACATACAAGCTTTTGACATTACATTTCTATTTTAAGTTCGGTTAAAAACCGTAAGTACAGTTAAAGTGCATTTAAATTGAGATATTTCAATTTAACTTCATTTGTTGTTAATTTGGGACATTCCTAATTAGCTTCACCTGTCGTATACCAAATTAACAACAGAACCTTCCTACCTTCAAAATGCTTTCATGTATGTATGTAGGTATAGAGTTTGAATAAAAATAAGTGTTAATTTCAATAATATAAATACCAAACTATAGATTTGCATCAATGGAACCAACTAAATATGATTAATATCCGAGATGCAAACTGATTTAGTACTTAATTTAAAAAATTCGAGAAGAGCACTGTCATTCCGAAGACATTTACCAAAAGACTGTCAAAATGGCACAATCTAAGCTACGCCCTATGAATTGAATGGTACCTACACAAACTGCTTAATAAAGGTGTTTTCTTATAGATGTTGCTATTGGAAACTCTAATATTGTAGCATTCCAAATTATCAACCGTCTTCCAAATTACCCGCATTTACTCTACGCCATATTGGTTTTAGAATAACATAACATATCTCAGCATGCATTGTTATCTAATCTAAACGTGTATACAAAATTTCAGCTCAATCAGTTCTAGACAACGGTTATTTGTTACTACAAATATTAGTTAATTGTTGCCATTTCTTATTGATTTTCTCTGTTATTCTTTTCACCCATTGCCATCTCTCTGCATTACCTAAAGGTTTGACTGGCAGATAATGCTTTTAGCATTAAGTCAACTTTTGTACACTACGATTTGTGCAATAAAGTCTCTAAATGAATAAATAACTGGTTTAAATATTAATTTGTAAGATTCCACCCGAACCAATACACATTTCTAGTTGAAATATAGCTTTGACTACCTGTGCCCGCGACTTCGTCCGCGTGGAAAAGTGACTTTGGGTAGTTTTTTTTATTATTTAGGCTAATTATTTTACAAATAAGATATACCGCGAATATGTTGCAGCAATATTCTCAAATGGCAGACTGCCGCGAAAGCTGAGTCCTTTTTCTAAACATTGTACTTATTAATTCAGTAGGTACTATTTAATAAAAATTATAATTTGGTAGGTAATTTAAAATTGGTGAGTAGATAAACAAAACAACAATTTGTCATAAAAGAACGTCTAAAACGTCAAAGCTTTGTAGAGATACAACAAAACAATACCCAATTACAATGTAATCAAATTTTGCATTAAGATTGGTAAATATAAATTAAGTCAACCAACCTATTAATTAAGCACTAATCTAATGTAATCAATCAATTTACAGAGACAAAGAAGAACAATATCAAATCAAATTACCTACTACAAAATCAAATTATAAATGCACATTTAGATTTAATACCTACCTCCTACTTACTTTAAATGGTTCTTATTACTAAGTCAAGTTTTTTTTTATTACATGCTGAGATGAGCTATCGCAGTTACTTATACCTGCATAAATCAGAAGAAAGAATAACAAAAGTTATTACCTACTAAATCTATTAAACTTAATAATTAATAGATGCATTCAAAATTAAAACCTACTAAGTGGCGAAAAGAAAACTTTAACCTGCATAAATCTGAAGAAAGAATTTTAACCAAAAGTATTACTGAATCTACCTAATAGAAAATATCTGCAATCAAAATAATGAGCTCAAGTCCTTCACTACTCAGTAGCGAAAGGAAAACTATGTATTACGCGCTGAAATCACTTGAAGTATCGAAAAAAAAGGCAGTTGCGCGGGACAACCGTTCCGTAGGGAGCCGACTAAATTAATCTTATAGGAATGTATAAGGAAAATATTTCAACGCAAAACACATATTTTAATGTAAGTGAGAAGCCACCAACCATACTTAGCGCAAGCTCGCCTTGTAAGTACTCAAGCTGCGAGTATTATTTTAATGTGGAGTTATTTCGAAACTGTGATAGCTTCTAAGATATTTATTGAAATCAAATGATGTAAACTTTGTTCAAAATGAAATGCTCGTGATGATGAATGTATTTATTTTGATAAGAATCAATACCACCGTGTGTATAAAACACCCTCAAAAATAATGTTCGAATAAAAATAGTAAAATATTTTAACGCCAAACATACGCAGTTTTATTGTAACTAAGAAGCCAGCAACCATAGCAATTAGCGCAAGCCGTAAGCGCACGTTGTACTTAAGTTGCGAACATTATTTTGGTGCGGAATTATATTAAAACTGTGATAGCTCCTAAGATATTTATTTAAATCAAATGATATAAAGGGCAACTTTATTCTAAATGAAATGCTTGTGATGATGAATCTATTTATTCTGATAAGAATAAATACCTGTGTGTATAATACACCTCTAAAAATAATGCATTATTTTTTTACAAATTTATTAACATAAAAAGGTTGTAGTAAGTCAACCATTAAAGATAGACATATGCTGTCGCAGACTTTATTATAGAACTCTTGATGTTGAACAATCCTGTCATACATAATTTTTGTGTAACATAAGCGGTTTCCGCAGCGTACGCAGCGGAAGCTCTCAAAAGGAATATCTTTCTCCCGTTTTCGCAACATTTTTCATTGCTGCTGTGGTCTTATGAGTCGTATTTTTATGTTAGATAGCCTAAAGCCTTCCTCGATAAATGGACTATCCAACGTAAAAATAATTTTTCAAATCGGGCCAGTAGTTTCTGAGATTAGCAGGTTCAAACAAACAAACAAACAAACTCTTCAGCTTTATAATATTAGTATAGATAATAACACTTAATTACCAACTTAGCTTAGAGTACTATTGACAATAATGGAGTGTATTATCTGAGAGTTAAATTGGATTAAATAAATGATAAAAATATCTACCAATCAATCAGTAGAACGCCACGTTCGGTTAGTCCAATTAATAGGGAGAAACAGGAGTGGAAGTAAATTTATAATTGGTATGGATTAAATAAATAATCAAACTTTAAAATACGTGCACAATCAAAATAAAATAAATATTATTTTTTAAATTTGTTAAACCCATAATTAAACGCAGAAAAACATACAACACACCGTCGACGCACTTTGACGTGCTTTCGAAGTAAGGAATTTTCGTCCTTGTTAATACACAATATATAAATCCATGACTTGTTCGTCTCCTTCATTTGCATAAAATTTGGACCTTCCTTGTCCCGCAATTCGGACTCGCGACAGCCGGCATAATAGTCAGGACAGGAGCGAACTACTACTCCTAATAACGCGTCGTCAAGAGCGACATTTCGTTGTATAATATTGGTTGGTATCTGTAGGCGTTGACCAATTTTGGTGGTCAACACCCTTTCAAGAGAAATCTTGTTTCTGTGAAGAGAGTCACATTGTATATGAAATGTCACACCTAGCTTTTGAAGCATCCGAAAAATCCATGTTCGCGCGCGAGGCAATCGACTGCCAATGCCATCTATTGGTGGGATTGTGAAACTTTAGTTGGTTTGTTTTATGGTAGAGTCTTAAAGAGTTCTTGGAAAAGAGTTATTTAATTTGCAATTTTATTAGTAAAAGTTGGTGGAGATTTTAATTGATTATGGAAAGTAATTTTTAAAGTGAATTCGTTACTAGCAGAAGCGTATTAGTAACTCAGTATTAATAACTCGCTCTCATAGAGACTAGGATGTTTTGGTATAAGATCGCCTTCTGTTATAAGACCACACGTTTCCTCATTATTTAATATCACAACTGTACGCGATGTGAGGGATTTTAGAGGATAAATATAAACTTTGGATAGGATTTATGAGAAGTTGATGTAATTCGTATGAAGTAAAAGAAACAACTGAGTAAATAGTAAAAACGTCAAAACAGAAAAGAGTTCGGTTTGCCACAACAACAATATTTTATTTTATTCTGTATTGCAATGACAAAAATAAAGTACAACAAATGGCGGACTTGCGAATGCTTAAAGCATTATCTACCAGTCAACCATTGGGTGAAGCAGAAACGATTGAGGCGGCGTAGAAGAACACAAAAAAACCGGCCAAGTGCGAGTCGGACCCTCGCACTGAGGGTTCCGTGCCAACTTTAACTGAATCCACAATATATTTTTTGACAGCAAATATAATTTTGTTTTTCATAATGTTTGTATGAAGTACAAAGTTTGCGGTTGTTGAAAATGTGCTATATTTCTAAAACTTTTCGTTCGATCTTATCCAAACCAATTTTCGTTGAAAGTTTTTGTTAAGATCTACATTATATTATTTTTTTCAAAATTCACACTCGCTTAGTTTAGAAGTTAGATGGGGGGAGATTGGAAGCGTCTAGCTATGAAACGTAAGCCTTTAAAAGAAAATGGTTTAGGAACCTCAATGTCATTTTAAAAGACCTATATATAGAAACACCCCACACGCATAGGTTTGTATTTTTTTTTTTTTGTTTTAGTTTCATGTAGTGGAGCCCACCCTTAAATGTTAGTATTTTATATTTTTTGTATGAGAATCGTAAAGCGGTCAACAGGATACATCATCCTACCAAATTTCAACAGTGTGATGCTTATAATTACAGAATAAAGTGGCTGTGACATACGGACGGACAGACAGACAGACAGACTTGACGAAACTATAAGGGTTCCGTTTTTGCCATTCAGTTACGGAACCCTAAAAAGCAACAAATTATTTTTATTACCCACTATCTTGTTGCCCACCTTTGCTCACTTCAGAATTAACTACAATTTCGTTCACTGCTGTCGGTAATATCTTCATAGATGTAATCAATATCTTCACTTCCCTATCTGTAATTATTTTTTTAATAAATATATGTATTCTATGTATGTACGTTCATTAATCCCATGCTTATACATATATTAACATATATATTTTTTTATCTATGTAATTTTAGTAGGTATGTTTATGTTAATGCATTTTTAAATATATTTTTTGTGGTCCCTCTCAGTACTTTTAAATATTCCGCCACTGATTTAACTCTCTGCATTTCCCAAGCAGTTGACTGGTAGAGAATGCCATAAGGCATTAAGTCTGCCAATTGTACCATTAACAGTGCAATTAAAGTTTAAAATAAAATAAATAAATAAATTTTAAGCAAACCTACATCAATAAAACATAATCTAACAGATATTATAATAGGGGAAGTAGGTAGGCCAAGCTATCAAGCATCGCGTGGTATTCTTTCACTGAGAAAAAGCTCACGAATAGACTTCTTGAACACTTTTACGATGAAGTCGTATGAAGGAGGGAGTTCTAGAGTCCTATAGCACTGAGGGTGAAGGAGGGTTCAAGAAATTATGAATTATGTCTCTTTATGAATTTCAAAAATTGAGCGAGTCCGCGTGGTGGAGTATGGTCACCTCATTTATTATGATTACAGGCCAACTTAACTTTTAGTTTAACCAAAAAATAATATAATAGTAGTCCCCCTAGCCGATTCCGACTACGGTGGCGAGTCACAACGACTGCGTGGCACATATTGTAGTGCACAAGTGTGTGTACGCAAACACAGGTGCACTCTCTATTCCTCTCACACTCGTATACGTTACCCCAGCCAGATTTTGTCGAAAATCACTTTTTTTTTAAGTAGATAATTAGAAGTCCAACTTCTTCAATTGTTGTGCTGATTTTTAAATTTGTTTTGCTTATGGTTTTTTAGTTATTTGACAAAAACAGATCTGGCTGGCGTAACGTTACCCCAGCCAGATGTTTTATTAATTAAAGGGTTTATTGAAATAAACTTTAGGTACATAATTAGTATTCTGAACGAGGTAAATGTTGCCTTAAAATTTGAATTTGTATCGTTTATGGTTTCGGAGATATTCAAAATCCTGCTGGTGTAACGTTTACGTGTTCGCTGTATCTCCGAAACGGCTAAGCGAATATGTATAATTTTTTGTACACAGCTTCTATGAATTTGTTATAATTTGTTTGCTAATAAAGAAAAACAAAATAATGCACCGTTTAGAAGTATTTTAATTAATAAAAAAACTCAAAAATAGCTCCTAGCTCTTCAAAAAAGAGCTCTAAAGGCTTATTTGAAACGTCATTTTGTAGCTTACAACTGCCTTCAAATGTTTGTAAATTTTCATTAGAATCCTGTAGGTATTTATTAAGTTACAACGATATTTAATTCAGTTCTCGTAACGATGCGCTCCGGAGATTTTAAGCCTCCGATTTACTGAGTTCCTGGTGGATTTAAAAGTTGAATAAGATATCATTAATTAGTATTTTAGTTCAATTTTCTACCTGTAAAATTTCAGCGTAATACGATTTGTAATTACTGACATAATTAAAAGAAAGACATTAGGTAGTGCATGATCATGGCAACCCGACCAAGTATAGATGGTTACGAAAAAGCGGCCGCGTAGTACTTTATGCCTACCTTTTGAAATTAATAGGATAGTTTTAAACGTAAAGTACAGTTACGTACAGAAGTGTAAAACGAAAACAATATCATCTTAATTTGAGTATTTTTATTTACAAATCATGTCTTATAAACTTACAAAGAAAAATGCGAAGTACCTAAACACTTTAATTTAGTTATATATTTTCTTATAGCAGCATAATAAATGTTCATTGGCTCAACATAATTATAAATTAACTTCCAAAAGATTAACATTGATTTTCAAATCATGAACTAACAATCACATAATAAATTATTGACTGACATTATTATTTTAAGAGCACATTACGATTACTGGCTGGCTAGTATTCTTATAAAAATAGTTTTATTATTAAAATCACAGATCATTATTAAAACTAAATTAAATCACATTGTACTTAGTAAAATGTTCGATTTTAAATATCAAAATAAACTTTCGGACATAGATACAGCTCTAATATAGTTATTATAAAACCTTCCTCTTTAATCATCAATCATCATCATCAAAAAAACCGCATCAAAATCCGTTGCGTAGTTTTAAAGATTTAAGCGTTCAAGGGGAAATAGGGACAGATAAAGCGACTTTATTTTTACTATGTAATGATTAAAAAGGAAAATTATTTTTATACATTAAGTAGCTTACCTTTTTCATTAGTAACTCACGAACTCAGGTATTATGGTCCGCAATAGAAGTACTTCATAGTAGTTCACTTTAAATTAAACGAAATTGCGAAGGAAGCGTATGCGCACTCATTCAACGAAACCAAATCTTTGACTAACTCTATCGAGCGACAAACAATCATCCGCCCTCCGTCCCTCGTCCCAAGGACGCGTTATCGACGCTCTCTTTCTTTCTTCAGTAAGTTGCAATGATGTCGTCTCATGTGCATAACTGTGAAGAACATAGAACACGCGCGAATGCAGCGCGCTAAGTACAAAGTCTTCTATCTCTCTATCTATATTATTTTAAAACTGCAACGGGACCGTGTTTGTGCCAATTAAATATTTCACTATTTTGTTAATAAATATATAAGTTTAGCGCTTACGTCACAACAGGTTAAATAAGATAGGTAATGAATGGTACAGTATTTTAAGTAGGTAACATAAATAAGTAGACACAAATTAAAAATATATAATTTAATTCATTTCAAGATATATACTATGCTATAGGCTGAATAGTTTAATTCTGTACGCGACTGTATTGAGCATGTAGCGTTATTATACTATACGTTTTAAAAGGTAGGCATAAAGTACTACGCGGCCGCTTTTTCGTAACCATCTATACTTGGTCGGGTTGCCATGATCATGCACTACCTAATGTCTTTCTTTTAATTATCTCAGTAATTACAAATCGTATTACGCTGAAATTTTACAGGTAGAAAATTGAACTAAAATACTAATTAATGATATCTTATTCAACTTTTAAATCCACAAGGAACTCAGTAAATCGGAGGCTTAAAATCTCCGGAGCGCATCGTTACGAGAACTGAATTAAATATCGTTGTAACTTAATAAATACCTACAGGATTCTAATGAAAATTTACAAACATTTGAAGGCAGTTGTAAGCTACAAAATGACGTTTCAAATAAGGCTTTAGAGCTCTTTTTTGAAGAGTTAGGAGCTATTTTTGAGTTTTTTTATTAATTAAAATACTTCTAAACGGTGCATTATTTTGTTTTTCTTTATTGGCAAACAAATTATAACAAATTCATAGAAGCTGTGTACAAAAAATTATACATATTCGCTTAGCCGTTTCGGAGATACAGCGAACACGTAAACGTTACACCAGCAGGATTTTGAATATCTCCGAAACCATAAACGATACAAATTCAAATTTTGTGGCAACATTTACCTCGTTCAGAATACTAATTATGTACCTAAAGTTTATTTCAATAAACCCTTTAATTAATAAAACATCTGGCTGGGGTAACGTTACGCCAGCCAGATCTGTTTTTGTCAAATAACGAAAAAACCATAAGCAAAACAAATTTAAAAATCAGCACAACAATTGAAGAAGTTGGACTTCTAATTATCTACTTAAAAAAAAATGTGATTTTCGACAAAATCTGGCTGGGGTAACGTATACCTCACACTCAGCCCGATGGGACAGCAAACTGAAACGACCGGAGAGAGATCAGACGCAGGACTGACGGCTTTACGTGCTTTCCGAGGGACGGGGGTGAAACACCGCCAACTTTGAAACTCCAGGCTACCCTGAGAATTTCTGAACAGAAAAACACAGGTATATATTTTTGGCACGACCCGGGAATCGAACCCGCAACCTCTGGCTTAGTCGTCGCTTCAAACTACGACCCAATAACCGCTGCGCCACCTAGCTAGTTGAAATATAGCATTAACGTTACAAACATGAGCATAGGGCTATCATTAAATAAATATTGGACGTCAGTTAGTCTTGTTCTTATTTCGACACTGTACAGAGCGTTATAGTACCTACTATTAGTTCAATAGTTCACCGATTACTCGGGCATCGAAGACTTAAAAGCCGCAGAAGCTTCATGAAATGCGTTTCCCTTCTTGACCGCGACCCCTCTACTGCGAGACCTGTCCTATGGGAGAACGGCCCCTTACCGCCTGCTCCTTTTGTTCCTCCTTCCGAACATCCTCCTGCAGGACACAAACTGCCATGGCCTACTTGGAAGTCCCTTAACAGACTTCCCAGACCCAAGTGGGTAGATGCAAGGACTGCATGTTCAAGTGGGGATTTTCCGACGGAACTGATCTGACCTGTCACCCCACAAGACATGTCCCATTTGCTGTCTTGTCCTGCGTGCCCTGATTCGTGCTTGCTAGAAGACCTTATGTGCTTACGACAAGGCAATCCGCGTCGCCCATAACTGGGCACAACAAATTTGTCGCTTTACCATCGACACGATAAGAAGAATACTCGGGCATAAGTCGTCCGGTCGTACAAATAGAATATGGTCAAATACAAAGTCAAAAATAATTTATTCAATTTAGGACACAAAATGCCCCTTATGAACGTCAATAATTAGTGTAATATCAATCAATTTTGGCCCGTTTGGAGCAAGAACATGTCTCCTTATCTTTTGGGCCCTACTACCGCTTCGAGACAAAACACAGACAATTTGGCAAGTGCTGAGAAGAAACGTCGTACGTACGTGTCGTTTAATCTAGTACATCTGCTTTCGCGTTCGAGAACAGGCGTGTGTCTCGTTCTCGCTCAATCTAGTACATCTTCCATCACGCTCACGTACACGCGTTTGTAATCTTTTAACTCGCTCTGCTCTGACACTCGTAAATTCGTTCGTACTCTACTTTCGCGAGCCGATCTGAACCATAGACATACAAGATTTGCTTATCTAAACTGTACTTAAGACCGATTTGAAAGACCACAGAATAATTCGTTCTCGGTCACATCAATAAACTAGTTCCTAATAGTACATAGTACATGTACTACTTACACAAGCCTAACGCCAGTCACATACATTACTCTTAAACTCTAACCCCCTTATTCATAATAGTTAACATAACAGTATTACACTGTTTTGTCACTTTTTGACAAATGATGACAGCGCCAAGAAAGAACGAGACCAAACAGTAATATCTAGGTAAGCACTGTTCGCGTTATTATGAATAAGGGGGAAAGTAAATAGCTTATTCACTTGTGTTATGGAAATTAGCAACAGCGGTGGTGTGGTACAGTCGTCGTCAGATATATTGGAGCAGACAAAGTGACTAAATACCTACTTCTGAACAGTTTAAAATGTCAATGAGTTCCATAAACTACAAGTTACCATTTATATGAGAACATTCATTACTTCATTAATATCTGAGCAGACGTTAGTCAATAACTTCTATACACACAGCTAACCAATAATATGTGAACACTCATAACTTCAAATATATCTACGCAGTCGGTCTTAATATCTGAGCAATCAAAGAAATTTGCAGAAATAAGTGCTTCCAAGTTAACTTTAAATACTATTTAAAAATAGGAACTCTTTTTATAAGTAGTTTATATTGTAGTAAGATGACGCTAGCAGTTTGTAACGCTTTGTAGTTTTCAGTATTGTCATCACTGTCATGAAAGTGTCATGCAATAAATAAATTCAGGCAAGTGAGTGTTCAGATATTATTGGTTAGTTGTTCGTGTATAAAACTTATTGATTAACATCTGCTCAGATATTAATGAAGTAATGAATGTTGTCATATTAATGGTAAAGTGTAGTGTATGGAAATTATTGACATTTTTAACTGTTCGGAAGTATTTGGTCACTTTTATCTGCTCCAATATATCTGACGGCGACTGTACACCCAGCTCCTTATCCAAATCGTTTCTCCCACAACACCAGCGTGTCCATACTTCTCGCCGCGCTCGCCGAAGAAGCCGAAGCAGGAGCCGCAGCGCGACGCGGCCTCGTGGATCTGCGACGCGTGCGGCATGGGCTTCCCGCGCGAGGAGCAGTTCCGCGAGCACGCGCGCGCGCACCGCCACGCGCCGCTGCCGTGCCACTACTGCCCGCAGGTGGGTAAAGAACTTTGCTTAGTATGTGACATGCCTTACGCAACAACCACTGGCGCGTGACAAGCCTTCCGTACTAACCATTGGCGCGTGACAAGCCTTACGCACCAACCACTGGCGCGGGACAAGCCTTACGCACCAACCACTGGCGCGGGACAAGCATTACGTACCAACCATTGGCGCGTGACGTGCCTTACGTACCAACCATTGACGCGCGACAAGCCTTACGTACCAACCACTGGCGCGGGACAAGCCTTACGCTACCGTTCGACATGGGCTTCCCGCGCGAGGAGCAGTTCCGCAAGCACGCGCGCGCGCACCGCCACGCGCCGCTGCCGTGCCACTACTGCCCGCAGGTGGGTGTACAGCTTTACCTGGTGTTGGTTACGGCTTTACCTAGTGTGTTTGGTGATTTATGCGCCACTGCCACGTCACTACTGGTGTCATCCATGCCATACGTGCCACTGGCATGCGACTACTGCCCGCAGGTGGGTGTACAGCCTTACCTGGTGTTGGTTACGGCTTTACCTAGTGTGTTTGGTGATTTATGCGCCACTGCCGCGTCACTACTGGTGTCATCCATGCCATACGTGCCACTGGCATGCGACTACTGCCCGCAGGTGGGTGTACAGCCTTACCTGGTGTTGGTTACGGCTTTACCTAGTGTGTTTGGTGATTTATGCGCCACTGCCGCGTCACTACTGGTGTCATCCATGCCATACGTGCCACTGGCATGCGACTACTGCCCGCAGGTGGGTGTACAGCCTTACCTGGTGTTGGTTACGGCTTCACCTAGTGTGTTTGGTGATTTATGCGCCACTGCCGCGTCACTACTGGTGTCATCCATGCCATACGTGCCACTGGCATGCGACTACTGCCCGCAGGTGGGTGTACAGCCTTACCTGGTGTTGGTTACGGCTTTACCTAGTGTGTTTGGTGATTTATGCGCCACTGCCGCGTCACTACTGGTGTCATCCATGCCATACGTGCCACTGGCATGCGACTACTGCCCGCAGGTGGGTGTACAGCCTTACCTGGTGTTGGTTACGGCTTCACCTAGTGTGTTTGGTGATTTATGCGCCACTGCCGCGTCACTACTGGTGTCATCCATGCCATACGTGCCACTGGCATGCGACTACTGCCCGCAGGTGGGTGTACAGCCTTACCTGGTGTTGGTTACGGCTTCACCTAGTGTGTTTGGTGATTTATGCGCCACTGCCGCGTCACTACTGGTGTCATCCATGCCATACGTGCCACTGGCATGCGACTACTGCCCGCAGGTGGGTGTACAGCCTTACCTGGTGTTGGTTACGGCTTTACCTAGTGTGTTTGGTGATTTATGCGCCACTGCCGCGTCACTACTGGTGTCATCCATGCCATACGTGCCACTGGCATGCGACTACTGCCCGCAGGTGGGTGTACAGCCTTACCTGGTGTTGGTTACGGCTTTACCTAGTGTGTTTGGTGATTTATGCGCCACTGCCGCGTCACTACTGGTGTCATCCATGCCATACGTGCCACTGGCATGCGACTACTGCCCGCAGGTGGGTGTACAGCCTTACCTGGTGTTGGTTACGGCTTTACCTAGTGTGTTTGGTGATTTATGCGCCACTGCCGCGTCACTACTGGTGTCATCCATGCCATACGTGCCACTGGCATGCGACTACTGCCCGCAGGTGGGTGTACAGCCTTACCTGGTGTTGGTTACGGCTTTACCTAGTGTGTTTGGTGATTTATGCGCCACTGCCGCGTCACTACTGGTGTCATCCATGCCATACGTGCCACTGGCATGCGACTACTGCCCGCAGGTGGGTGTACAGCCTTACCTGGTGTTGGTTACGGCTTTACCTAGTGTGTTTGGTGATTTATGCGCCGCTGCCGCGTCACTACTGGTGTCATCCATGCCATACGTGCCACTGGCATGCGACTACTGCCCGCAGGTGGGTATGCAGCTTTGACGGGTATATTTGGTGGTTCTGTTGGTGTGTGTCGTGCCTTACGCGCCATTACCGCGTCGCTTTTGGTGCGTTTCGAGATTAGACGCCGCTGCTTCGCTGCCATTTGTGTATTTTATAGACTAAGCGGCGCTGCCGTGCGACTACTGCCCGCAGGTGGGTTAAGAACTTTGCTTAGTATGTTCGGTGCCTTACGCCCCAACCACTGGCGCGTGACAAGCCTTACGTACCAACCATTGGCGCATGACAAGCCTTACGTACCAACCATTGGCGCGTGACAAGCCATACGCGCCAACCACTGGCGCGTGACAAGTCTTACGCCTCAACCACTGGCGCGGGACAAGCCTTACGCGCCAATGGTTGGTGCGTAATAAGCCTTACGCACCAACCACTGGCGCGGGACAAGCCTTACGCACCCACCACTGGCGCGGGACAAGCCTTACGCACCCACCACTGGCGCGGGACAAGCCTTACGCTACCGTGCGGCATGGACTTCCCGCGCGAGGAGCAGTTCCGCGAGCACGACCGCCACGCGCCGCTGCCGTGCCACTACTGCCCGCAGGTGGGTAGCTCGCCTTACGAGTCACTACTCGTGTGGTCTGAGCCTTACGTGCCGCTGCCGTGCCACTACTGCCCGCAGGTGGGTTACAGCTTTACCTGGTGTGTTTGATCTATGCGCCGCTGCCGCGTCTCTACTGATGTGGTCCGTGCCTAACGCACAAACGTATGCGACACGCGCCGCTGCTGATGGTGTGAGTCGGTCCTTATGCGCCGCGCCCTACGTGTCACTACTAGTGTGTTCTCCTGACGCGCCGCTAGAAACGTGTTATGCTTTTCACGCACCGCAACCCCGTTGCTTTTAGTTAGTTATGTACTTTACGCGACGCTACTGCGCTGCTATTTGTGTGTTTTATACTTTACGCGTTAATGCCGGGCCACTACTGTCCACAGGTGTGTATAGAACTTTTCTTAGTATGTTCGGTGTAGAGATGAGTAAGTAATGCTTGTGATATTACTCGGGTGATATCACGCGACGGCGTACTGATACATTACGCATCACTCGGCCGCACCAAACATCACACCATCACTCGAAACATTACTCGATACTATGCAATGCAATATGCATCAGTATCCGCAATTAAATCGTGTTTTTAGGTAGCCAAGGTACTTTTTAGCTTATCATTATTCCGTCTGTTGTGTATCTTTGTTTTCTCAGTCCGACCGTACCAAACCGAACACAGTAATTTATTTAAAAAATACGTACGACCTTATTCTTTAAGCGATTAAACCTTAATTCTTTTGAAAGAGATAATTAAAGCGACATTTCGGAAATTCCTGGAACTTTTTTTATTTAATGAGATAAACAAAAATAGGAAGTAAATATTGATATTTTGTTTTAGTGAAGGTCAGTATAAAGTTCAATAACATAGCGTAATACTTAATATTACTCCCGTTATGACATATCCTTAAAAGCATTTAACTACGTGATTTTACCGTAATAATAGCATCACAGTAATAAATAAATAAATAAATAGCCTTTGGACATTCCCACACATCGCCATCTAGCCCCAAAGTAAGCTACTCAAAGCTTGTGTTATGAGTGCCAGACAACTGATATAATACTTAAATACTTTTTGTTTGTAAATACATACATGATATACATAGAAAACACCCAGACCAATACAAACAGACATGTTCATGCACACAAATGTTTGTATTGTGCGGGGATCGAACCCGCACCCGCTGCGTAGTAGGCGATTTCTCGACCACTACACCAGACGGGTTGTCAAGTAATATTTCAACCATCGCAGTATTACTAATATAACGCATAATTACCATTACCCGAAACATCACTACGTACTAAACAGTACACCGAGTGATGTTTCGGGTAATGGTTACCAAACAGTACCGAGTAATATTTCGGGTAATGGTAATATTATAGAAAGATATCACTTTTCATGAAAGGTTATACAATATTACATTATGCGGCAGTGTACTGTTTTGCGCATGTCTAGTTCGGTGCCTTACGCACCAACCACTGGCGCGTGACAAGCCTTATGCGCTGTAGCGCTGCTACTGGTGTCATCCATGCCATACGCGCCACTGGCATGCAACTACTGTCCGCGGGTGTGTTATGTACGTTACGCACCGCTGCCCTGCTGCTGTTGGTGTGTGTCGGGCTTTACGATCCACTGCCGCGCCACTAATATGCCCGCAAAATAAGAACTTTAAATACGAAAAAAGCGGCTGACTCAGGTAATTATTATGCACCAAAGTTATAACATAAGAACTAAGACCAAACACTCCCTGAGGGAACGGTTGGAATCTCGTCACATTACAAAAAGTAAAAATCGACACTATAGATTAACACAATTGAATAGAATAAATGGTTAACACAATATTTTTATTGAACTAACTTTGGTTTAATTACTTTTTGTAATAATAGCCAGTCATTTTATATTGCAACGTCCGCACATAGTTTGTGACGCCGGCGTCCTAATAACCAATATATTCAGCGTTTCTATGTTTAAAATCAATGAAATAGGATAAATCACAGCCTTAATTACTTTTTTTAATTGTTTTTTTTTATTTATTTATTTATTTTAATGCAACTAACGTAACCGTAAGAAGGACTTACAATTTTGGTTCTCGACCACTACACCCGTCTGGTGTAGTGGTCGAGAAATCCTGATGCGCTGAGATCCCCGCACAATACAAACATTTGTGTGCATGAACATGTCTGTTTGTATTGGTCTGGGTGTTTTCTATGTATATCATGTATGTATTTCCAAAAAATAAAAAGTATTTAAGTATTATATCCGTTGTCTGGCACCCATAACACAAGCTTTGAGTAGCTTACTTTGGGGCTAGATGGCGATGTGTGGGAATGTCCAAAGGATATTTATATTATTATTTATTTATATGGAACTTTATTCTGAAATAAAATATGTATTTGAATTTTAAATTTGAATTGCTGTTTTCTGAGTATCTATCTTCTAAAACATTATTATTTATTTTCAGGATTTCCAAGACCTCGAGGCATGGACCCACCATATACGCGTTGAGCATAATATGGCCAGTTTATTTTAGTTTAGTATTTTAATTTTACAATTTAATTAGTTAAGTAGCAAAATTTTAGTTTCGTTAAGGAGAGGAAATTTATTTTTTACAAATGAGATAGTTGTTTTGTTTCAAATGAATTGTTAAAACCATACATACATAAATAAAGTATTTGTTTTATTTTTGGGTATGCATTTAATTTACGCCCTTTATCCCTTTATTTCTGAACTAACTGAAAACGAATGTGTGTGCAATTTTAAAATATTTTAGTAAAAATAATAATTTAAAATAAAAAAATATAATAATAATAGGCACCTCACTACTACTTAACGGTAATTAAATAATACATTTTTTTTGTTATTTTTATCAATTATTTATTAAAAACGCTAGAGCTAAATTTCTAATGACAGGATAATACACAACATAATACATTATATCACATTTTTAAGACTTGTGTTATACAATAAGTTCGATTGCATAAAAATATTTACACTTTTTAAATACAAACTGTCAACATTTCTAATGAAGAATATTTTAAAAGATGATTTGTTTTTTTAGTTTTGTTTTTTTTCGTATTTTTTATAATCTACCTATAACAACATCCAAATGAGAAATTAGATATTTTTTTTTAAGAAAATCATATCACATGTCAATATAATAGATAAATAAAATAAAATTAGTCAGTAGGAGACATTTCTAACAGATTATTGTTAATTGTTTCATTTCTCTTTTACTTTGATCCATAAGAAATAATATCAGTTAATAGCTTTAAAAAAAGTCAATTCAGTATGTTCAGCGCATAGAAAAGTCATAATATTCAAGTCTGATTTTTTTTAAAAAAAAACTAAGTTACAGTCACAAATAACAAAATAATTATCAATTTTAAGTCCGTATATTTTCTAAACTAAATATGTCTTGTTATGACCAAAATTATTACATTTAAAAATTGCTCAATAGTTAAATACAATTGAAGGTCACATCGTTTTAAGTGAAAATATTTAAAGGGCCGATTCAGCTAAACTAATAAAGCATGTTATATAAAAAAACTTTTGTATATCTAAGCTAGTTTTAGAGAAAATTTGCGACCATTATTATCAAATCTATTATTTATCGTGTAAATAAGAATAAAATTAAAAAAATACCAATTATTTGAGAAAATAACCACAAGGAGGTTCCGATTATATGATCAAAAACAGAAGCTAATAAAATATACCTAAAACGACTTTTGCATATAATACCTAATAGACTAGTGTTGTCCCTTTGAATGTTAACAAACTTTTCAAATGTAACCAGGTCTACTATCGTTAGGTAAACACAACAATTGACTAGTGAATTTAATTGAAACTTGAGTATTTGTATTGCTAACAATGTCCCTAAAACATTCAAACAAGTATCTAATCCAAAGAAACTTTATATACAACGACGATTGTAATATTAAACACTCGCTTCCTCTGCGGTTATAAATCCGTCGAGCCGTTCTCACAAGCGCTTCCACGCCTTTCACGCAAAAAAGAGATAAGTTTGCAGTCGCAGTATCACGTATTTTTGCAACAGAAAAAGGAAGTGATTAATATTACTATAACAGGATATTTATATAATTATTTAACGATGGTTCAATTAAAATTTCATTTAAAAAGCAATTGTTAATTTCATACTGTTAAGTTTAAGTTTGGACTATGTCTATGGAAGCCATTTATTTTGTGCAACAAAAAATATCTAAAACTGAATTAACAACACGCGTGTAGACAATATTAACTATTGATATGATTTTAAGTGCACGCATGCTATAATACCTCCAATATTATTTCGAATACAGTTAAGAAAAAAATAGAATTTAAAAAACTATCGATATGATTGTCAAATTATCGATAATAGATAATATTGACCGTACCTAGCACGCTTTTTCTTGTATTTTTTTTCAAAATCGTATTTTTATGTCTAAATTTTTAATTAATTAAAGCAAAATCAGTAGACATGCAATTGTTAGTTCTAATAGTGCAAACGGTTTAATACCGCTTATATAGCTTGCTCACATCATCCAAGAATTAAAATGTAGGTCTCAATTTTTCTCTATTCTATGCTATCTGCATCAGCACGACGCTGTATTCAAATTTTCTTTAATTTGGGTCATGTATGACCAATAAGGTTTCGTTTTTATTATACAGAACATCTGTTTTGAATAGCCGTGAAATTGAAAATGGAGATTTGTAACACAAATTTACTATGAATTTATTATTTCATTTTACGAGAGAGGGTGTTAAGTATTTATGACCATTTACTGAATTGGATGACATAAGCAAACTAAGAAGTTTGCACTAAAAATAAAAACATCAAACCGTTTCCCCCTTGAGGGATAAATAAAAATACCTAGTGAACCTACCTTTTGAATTCGTTATTATATCATATCGCAATGTTAAAAATATTTACACACTTCTATCGAGGCAAATTTATATGTGAACACCTAAAACTAGATGTGGATTTAAATTCAATTCAATTGAATTGAAGGTATCCTGGTACAATTCAGTTCGGGCAATGAATTGAATCGAAGATATCCTGGCACAATTCAGTTCAGGTAATGAATTGAATTGAAGTTATCCTGGTACAATTCAGTTCGGGAAATAAATTGAATTGAAGTTATGCTGGTACAATTCAGTTTGGGCAATTAATTGAATTTAAGGTATCATGGTACAAAAATTCATATGTTTCCATATCTAAAAGAACCAATCCTGGCAAAGGCAGAGTCGACGATGGGAAAAGCTCACCCTAAACATATCAACTTGAAGAGTTGACTTTTGAGTTAAGTGTTAGAATTTGGTCTCAATAAAGCAATAAGGTCTTTTTATATTTAAAACTTTACATAACAATTTTTGCTATCTTAGGAACATACCAAAAATCAGTTTGAATTATAACCATTTCACTGATCACCTGGTAACCTTGTATCCACAGCGCAGTATTCAGTTCTAGATGTCCACCGGGTTTGGAGCACGGAGCCAGCCCGCTGGCTGAAGTGCTAGCCTCCTTGCGTTGAGTTTGTATCTGTAAATGAAATAATTACATGAATTAGAAATATGGCATAATAATGAGTAGATATGATTTTCACCTCGGGATATAATTGAATTGAAACGTAAATGGATAGACGGCGTTCGGTAATTAAAAAATTACAAATTAAATTAGAGAGTAAACTAGAATAGGAGGGGAGAAAGAAAGTAAAAATTGGTTAATAAAAAAGAAATATGATACAAATAAATTAGGACAATTACGTCAACAATACAAAAAATAGGTACAATAAAAAACATAAATAAAAATAGGTAGGTAATATGTGTCAAAAAGATCCTGCTCAGTATAGTTTGTGACAGTGCATAAGAATAGAATGTTTATTTACCTTTGTCAGGGATGTAATTCTGTATTTAACTATTTATTGTAGACTCCCATAATCCGTCTAGAATTAACAAGTGGGCCAAATAGGGTTCACATAGTGTCTAACTATGGAGCCCCATAGGAGATCAATAAGAGGGCTGTATGGTGACGAAAAGATCCTATGAAGGCTACCCGGGGGCCAGAGTGAGACTATATGGAAGTCATTTGGGGGCCACCTGGAATCTAAGAATCTAATCACTCAACTATCCGAGGGTCAAAATGGGGTCACATGTGGGTCATCCGGGGGTAATAAAGAGGTCAATATGGGGTCATCTGGCTAGGGGTCACATGTGGTCGATCCGGGGGTAATAAAAAAGGTCAAGATGGGATCATTTGGGGGTCCAATGTAGGCCATCCAGCGGTAACAAAGGGGGTCAAGATGAGGTACATAACTGACCTGCTGATCATTCGGCCGCCTTCCGGCAGTTGGGGCAGGTCTGCTGCTCCTGAAGCCAGGGCGCGATGCACGCGGAGTGGAAGTGGTGCGTGCACGGTAGAGTTGTGACCTGAAACGTGCATTATAGAAACTTTTAAAAGGTCTGTCACACATCATCATCTTTATAATTATTTGCCACAGGCCGTCCACTTATTTATTTGTTAAAGAGACCTTTGTCTTTAATTTATGCTTCTCCAGCTTTCCATATTGTAATGTTTTGGATTGCATTTGACGATAAAATAAATACCATAACTATGAAACGAGTTCCCTCGTCTGTCACAGAGCCAAAGATGCTTTTTACAAGTGCAATTCATACGATTAAGTTTGTAGTGACAAAACACTATAAAAACAAAAATGAAATTATGAAACAATTGTCGTGATGTCGTGTTTTTTACCTACTACAGGTTTATACGGAATCCTCAAATCAAATATACATTTATTGTATCTGTTATAATGTCTTCCTCGGTGCGCAAGTCCGACTCCGACTTGGCCGGGTTTTTTGAAGGCGTTTTTTTTAAGTTATTGGAATAAAATGGAAGGCAAAAGGCACAGAGGCCGATCACCGAGCCGCTGGTCTGACTCTATAAAAGAAATCACGGGCTCCCGGTGACTGCCGCTCTTAGAGAAGCTGAAGATAGAGTGGCGTGGAAACACCTCGTAAGAGCATACAACAAGGCTTACCAGGACGAGCACGGCCTTCAGAAATGAATAGACAAATAAGAAGAAGAGAAGGAATAAAGGTTTTTCCCGCTGCACCGTGATAGGAATGTGTCAGGCACGAAAGCAACATGATACCAAGAGCGTATCATGTTGCTTTCGTGCCTTAACGGATTGACAGTGTTCTGTCTCACCGTTATATATGAAGAGAGAGAGAACGTATTTTGCCGGTTCTGAGGCTGACACTGTGTGCAACAGTGTTGGTCGGTGACAGAACGGTCTAGTTAGCAAAGTGATATAGTTTTCAATACAAAGATTGTTTATCCTGACTAGCGTTGAACAAAGCGGGAAAATTTTCCGTTTTTTTTTTCAAAATTCCTCGTTTTTATACAAGTTTTTTTCGAAAGTTTCCAGAAAATAGGAATGAAATATTTTATGTTTTTTAATAATAAAACGGAAAAATATGGAAGGAACGGAAAAATACGATAGGAAAAGTATTGATGTTTATTTTTTGGGGAATATTTTCATTAGTTTGAATGTTTTAGCACTTACAGTGTTATATTCGTATTCTTAAAAGATAGAACACCGCCAGGACTCGAACCAGCATCTTTCTGGCTAATCGGGCCAAATGTTCTTCCACTTTAACTACATTGCGTTACGTTTATATTTTCTGTGGTTACGTCAAAGCCATCTACCCATCTTTTTACGCATCAGTTTATTGAGCAAGATCGAATTACAATATGCATCATTGTTTTAAAAATTGGTAATAAAACTGTTTTTTCCAAAAGGTTTTTTCTGATATAATTCAATGTTTCAAACTAATAAAACGGTGAAAAACGTTTCTTTCACCGAAAAAACAATTTGTTTCTTTCGGAACTTTCAACGCTAATTCTGACACGTTCTTAGCACGGTCATATAAATATTGAAAGCTAAAGCTAGGTTGTAGTAGGCAAAAATATTAAGGGGCTCAAAGTTGAACGGTAGCGGAATTGATTTTAAAAATCTTAATACTAATATGTTATCAATTTAATTACCTCTTGATCCTTTAGTATGATATCGAAACAGATGGAGCACTCTTCTAGGGACCATGTGCGTTCACGGCTGGAAAAATATTATTTATTAATTTATATTAATCTGCTTTAAATATTAAACAGCACATTGACAAAATGGCAAAAAAAATAATGCACATATTTTTATCACTAGCACATGCAAAGAAAGCAACGCGAAGCGTTCTCATTCAATTGTTCTTTCTAATAAATAATGAGATTGAAAAACCCTTTTAAATTTTCATACTACACTAAATCTTCGCTAAATGACGAACAAACATTCATGCATTTTAAAAATAATTTTGTACAATTTTCACACTTGTTTTATACTAAACACAAAGACCGTGGCAGTCCGTGCCATTAATCACTTTTGAAAGAACGATGCGCGCGCGCAGTATACTGTATATCTACATATAATACAAAATGCATGCAAAACCCAATTTCCACACGTATTGTTATCGATAAACGGACATCACAAATAACACGCGTGTGTCTGTGTGACGTCACCCATAAACTGTGCAAGAGCAAAAGAGAAAATGATGTGCGCTGTCTCATTTGTACGTATTTTTTTAATTTTATTGTTCCGTCTGCCACGAGTCCTTTTGGGTTTACTATAGTATAGTGAAATACAACATTTACCAAAAAATATATTGACATATAATGAAATCCTCACGGATGTGTTAATCAACAGTCTTTTGTTATGCTTTTGTTCATGCGACCGCCGGCGGCCTTTTGATCCGTGAGCGTCTACCATTTATCCAAACACGATACTGAACTAGATATACCATGAGACTTTTATGGGCCATTTGCAAAGGAAGATAGGTTAGATAGGTTATTAGTTTGATAAAATTATTATGTTAGTTTCTTCAATTTTGACAGACAGAAATGGGTATTTTAACCTCAGTTTACAACGCGGGTCTATTCAAATTTCAAATGGACCTTGCTTGGAATGTTATTTTTTATCAAAATCGACACAACCAAAATCACAACACCCTTACTATGCCTCCTCCCTAAGCATTCTAAGTTGTTCCTCCTCGTACCTGAAAAAATTAACCTTGTGAAACACTCTCTAATCAGCTACCAGTATTTTAATTATATATTTAATAACTATTATAGGTACATAATATCTAAAGAAGTGTTATTTTAAACAGTTTCAAAAATTAAAAAATAAATATTAGACACCAATCACATACATTGCTCTATTTGCTTTGATCCCAAAGTAAGTAGCTGATTCACTTGCGGTATGGAAATCAAACACAACAGTGGTACCTCAACATCCAGGCCGAGGCAAATTAAATAAATAATAAATATCCTTTGCACATTCCCACACATCGCCATCTACTCCCAAAGTAAGCTACTCAAAGCTTGTGTTATGGGTGCCAGACAACGGATATAATACTTAAATACTTTTTGTTTGTAAATAAATACATGATATACATATAAAAAAAATAGACACAATATTTATATATTGACCCAACCGGGAATCAAACCCGGGAACTCAAGAGTGGTGACGCCTTGAAACCAGCGTGCTTAGTTATTACACCACGGAGGTCGTCGAAATTATGAAGACAATGAAATTATATGAAATACCCACTTCTGCTAAAATTTTCGGTTTATTATTTCATCTTTTTTAGAATTAAGTTATGATAGTCATAATAAATAAATTATATGATGTTGAAAGTATGGTACAAGAAATTGGTATTACAATAATTTTCAGCTCTTGTAAACTGTTCAAAACAACACTTTTATTATTTAACAAGATTTAATGTTATTTATGAGTGACGACTATCGGTATCTGACCAATTAAATATTCATATTAGAAATGTGCTTACTAAAAATAACTAACAAATTAGTAATTTTACATTTAACTTATACTACACTTATTAGCTTTAGAACCAAATAAACTCTTATTAGGTTAGAAATAACCACCAATCTGTTAGTAAGAACAAATCTAAATCTAGCATTTTAAGAGCTTACAAAGCCTGCTGCCTAAGTTTTTCCTCATCTTTGGTCCTGAAAACATTTATTATTATAAATATGTAGCCACATTGAAATATATTCTAATGAAGTGGTTCTAAAAAAATTATCATTTTGTCACCAAAAATAATCCAACTTCAAATGAAGTATATAAAATTATTACTTTGGTAGGTACAATAATAACAGTAATTAAAGTCATGTGTGCAACAGACTATTACAGATACAATAATTAAGCCTTTTATATAGGATACAATCTCCCTCCACTGCGACTGTTTTGAGTTTCCCCTACCATTGCAGCGTAATGTTTTATGGCCTTACTTAAGCCTTCCTCAATAAATAAGCTATCCAGAACAAAAACATATCAAATCAGTTAAGTAGTTCCTGACTGAGATTAGCACATTCAAACAAACAAACTTTGAAGCTTTTTTATATTAGTATATATTATGTGATGAATCAAACATTTTATACGAAATGAACTTACGGCCATTCTCTTATTGAGTTACTGTACACTGGTCCATGAGGCAATTGAAATTCAGGGATGTCAGCTGATGAAGCTGTTACATCCCATTCCATTTCCATACTAATGTCTAGTTCTAAATTAGGTGCATTATTAGAATCATATGATGTCTGCAAATAGTTAGTCTCGAAAGAATCATCAATTTCGCTGGTAAAGTCAGATGATTCTTGAGATGTATTTGTGTCTTCATTTGCATTATCTGATAAATTGAAAAAGGAAGGGAACTGAGGGGTGTCCGAGTCTTGTCCGGAACCGTCTTCATCAGATTCATCCCCTGATTCCATTGCATCTGAATCAGAATCGTAGACGCTTGTATCGCTAGTACTGTTTTCTGATATGGTGGTGTATGAGTCTTCGTGATCACCTGTTTGCTCACTATTGGTAATGAGAATGATTATTAGTTGATTAATGATTGTTACCTACATGTTTTTATGAGGTAATGTTGATGAAATATCATAGATGGTATCAGTAAAACCAAAGAATTGAATATTTGTATACATTATTTTTAACTGGAAATTAGTGTAACATGCAATGAATGTGAATAGTCTACAAAACGGATAATACGACTTTTTAACAGCGAAAAGTAGTGCAAACGAAATTTAAAACTATTTTTTACTTGTGGGGTATTTCAAGCGAAAGCGAAGCAGTGCCACTGCAATCTATACTTAGTTTCTATACTCACAAGGTATGAGGTTGCTCACACGTCCAACCGCTAGTGGTGGAACCTTCACCATCAGGGTTTTCCGTCCTCTTGCTAAAGATGTAGTACAGAGCAGCCCCAACTCCGACGCCTATCGCCGCGGCCGCGAGCCCGAGGCCACGGCTTGGGCAAGTATTCTTCTGCCGATCTTCCTCACGCACGTTCATCATTACAAATAAACAAAAATCTTTTGCGACACAACAACCAACGACGAAAATATATTTTTCATTTTTTTTTTGTTTCTGACGTTTACGTTACGTATTAGTGATGTAACGCGAAACAACAGAGCAAATACATACAATACAATCGAATGGTCGATTGTCCAGATATGTTTGGGATAGCTAAATGCAGATAAAAGCGTTTTCAAAAGTTTAATTTTAAGTTTTGATATTAATCCCGTCGCTCGAAACAAGTTTTTTTTTAAAAATAGGTAGAACATTGTTCGGACACATTTTTTTGTGTAGAACGGAACGTGTATAACCAATCCGAAAAAGATTTCTATTTCCGGGGATTCCTTTGAAAATGATGTGAATAAAATTTAAAAGCAATACCTACCTACATCAAACAACAGTAGCAGTCAGTCAGTAGTCAGTGCAGTCACTTTTACCTACCATAGCGACGTATGTGTTTACAATCTGCTGCTGGCTTCGTACTGCTGGCATCTGCCAATATTATTGTGTAGTAGATATTTGTAAAGTTGCCTTGGTGACGCTCACGCAGTTAAAGCATCGATATATCCAGTAAAAAAGGTATGTTAACTATTTTACTCTGAACATATACCGTTAATAACCGCTTTTCAAGCGGTAGAAATAGGAATACCTACCTACACTCAAATCATGGAATGTACTTGACATTTGACGTTACTGCGTTTAATAAATCATGGCCGTATTTATATAGAAATAGAGTGCGAATTGATTTGTTAAAAAAATCTACGTTAACGTTTATTGTTTCTACGTATTACGTACTTACATACCTACTTTTCATTTAACAATCCAAACATGAAACAGTGCAATGCAATAACACAAAATATCAGTATTTTGTGGCAAGAAGTAGAGCATGATAAGATGCTACACTATACGTAAACTGCAGTAGGTTTTAAAAAAAACTTTTGTGCGTGCGTGTGGCTTGGTGTCAAGGACATAGCGTCGTTTTCGCAATTGTAAAAAATAACAATTTACTTTCTCCTTCACCTTTGTAACCGTATTGTGATACGGATTCTATCTAAGTGAAAATATTTAAAATTTAATGATTCTTGTTTACCTACATGTCATACGAGATCTCTAAGCTTATTTAACTTTCTTATCATAGTTTGTACACTTTTGTAACACACACGATGGCATTTTGTAGGATTTACAATCACTATCAGAAACGTCACACTTGTTGTTATAGCTATTCGCAGACTAAGGGTAAGGATCCTAATTAGGATCTTTTCGCGTCTTCACATTGCGCGTCCGGGTAACAGGTTCTATTGTTTTTAAAATCATTGGTGTGCACCTTGGTTGGGAATATATTTCACGAAAGCTTGATAAAAGGACTACCCATCCACGAATTTCGATTGAAAAATAATAGTTTAAAAAAACTAAAAAACCACGCTTTTATAGCCGAGCCGAACTAAAAAGTAGAAAATATTTTTTAATTACAAAGAGTTAGAGAATAATTCAATTCAGAATAAAAGGCGTGGGGTGCATTTTACTATATTTTCATAACTTTTTACTATGATATTTTCCTAACACTCCGCACATAGATAGTTGCATGTAGAATAATTGTAACATATAATATATCAAGCACCCCACGCTTTTTACTCTGAATTGAATTATCTCTAACTCTTTGTAATTAAAAAATATGTTCTACTTTTTAGCTATAAAAGCGTGGTTTTTTAGTTTTTATAAACAATAATTTTATTTTATTTTTTAGTTCGATGTTTCAATTAATTATTTGCGGACATGCTCTATCTTTCTTACTCCCTTACAGAGGATCCACGAAAGAATTTATTAATCCTGGCGGTCCTTATAAGGATATTGAGAAACTGTTAATAAATTATTGCATTGTCATCGGTCCTTGATGCTAAGCAAATTTTCAAATTAATCAAACTTCTGGAAATCGGTCAAATTTATGTTCAAAGATTCCATTACATACATACATAGGTACATCCTAAGCTAATAAAAGCGTGGTAATAAAAGCGTAGTAAAAAGCATGGTAAAATAGGTGGTACCGAAGGCTTTAAACTTTGAAACAATGGAATGCTGAGCTTGTGATTTTTTGGGGCTATAGACCTACCCACTTGATATTGCGAATTGGATTAAACACGTTTTTCTAAACAACTCCATATTATCGTTGTCTGTATAAATTGTAGTAACAACTTTTTTTTTCAAATTCAAATTTGACATTTGTTTTTTTCTTGTGTCTGGTTTGTGCTTTAAGCAATACACCTGGATATCAAACTTTTTCTAGATGGATTTCCTGTTCAAAAGCTTGGTCATTGGCGCTGCAGTGCTGGTGGCCGCTGTGACGGCAGCTGTAGAAATGTGGCAGTATAGCAACGTGCCCCGGGCATACCCTGCTCACGGCGAGCGAAGGCGGAGGGACGACTAAAGGTCTGGGCCCACTACATCGTATCATAACCGTGCTAGGAGCGTATCAGTACCGTTACCATGAGTTTACCATGGTTTTACTCGCTAGCGACGACTTAAAAAAGTCTATAAAAAATTGCACAGCGCCTCTAGCGGTCACTTGCAGAACTTAAATTTTCCATACAAAAAGTTACGTCGTCGCTAGCGAGTTAAACTGTCGACGCTATAGCGTAAACTCATGGTAACGGTACAGACATGAAAGGAAACATGATACGCTCTACCATCATGCAATCTAAACGGATCTTCAGCGTCATCTGTCAATTGACATGACTCATAAATTGAAAACAGGCCGACTATGGGCTATTCTGACAGAAGCTGACCGTCAGCATATCCAAGCACTAGTCCGCGTTTGTTTTCAGACGCCCGCTTAATTATCAGCTATCTTTAGCACACAGAACAGCGTCTGCCATAATGCTTGCAAGCATTGTCGTCAATTTCTTTGCTATAGACCATCATATATTTTTTTCTTTTTCAGAATGGCTGTGCATCCCTGGGCTCTCTATTCACAATGTCTTCTTAACATCTCTCAGTCCGTCCGCAATAAATATGATAATGTAGTATTAAGTCATATATAAAATGAAACGCTTATCTACGCATCACAATATTTTTTGGAAACCAAATACTATGTCAAAAATTATTATTTCTTTAATGTATTGATTTATATTAATTTTATCTACTTCCTATCTCTTATTTCATGCTGTGACTATATTGTTTTGATTTATCCTTTAGACGCTCCTTCTTCTATCCCTGAATAAGGTATTTATTTTTCATTAAAACGAACGAAAACAGAGTTCTTTTTCGATCAGAGTCACAAATTATTACTTACTAGAAATGTAAATTCGTATATTAAGTAAAGTAATATTGTATTATTATTCAATAGATTACGTATTATAAGTTTTTAGTAACTGTCTCGAGTATTGATTTAATAAAACAATTATTTTAGACTGATTTTGTGTTTACCTTGTCCGAGTCTGCTGCATCTCACTTTGTTGTATGAAAATAATTGAATTTGGAACAGATAAGAATTCATTTTTTATATGTAATTTATCAATATTTCGAAGATTACCTGTTATTGTGCATTGTTCATAATATACGAGTAAAGCTGAAGAGTTTGTTTGCTTTGAAAACATTTGTTGTATTATTAGAAACAAGCCGGTAAGACTGCACGCAACATTTCTTGAAGTTTGCAGGTCAGTAAGTAGTAACAGCGAGTCTCGGGCTTATAATGATTGTGTAATGTTAAAATTTTGATGTTATGATTTGTGTACATCCGGCCGTCTGAGCCAGGCTTCTATAAAGATCTTGCATATCTAGGCTTATAAGGAATCGTTAGTGACGCTGATGTATCCAGGTTTCATCGTTTGTGACGCAATAGTTTTCTTGGAAAATCAAAAAAACTAGGCTCAGACAGCTAGAATTTCACATTTTCTGGTAATCCAGATCTCAACTATCAGAGGGTTTCAGGTCGCTGTTTCTTATAAAATGTGATGTGACGCGTTAGTGACGGTCATCCGAAGTAGTTTCATCCATTTTAATCCAGTACTTTTTGAGAAATCGTGATAAACGTGTGGCTCAGACAGCCTGATATCCGGTCGTCTGAGCCAACTTGTTTTTCTCTATATTTCACGAAATGTTACGTTTCGGACAAATGTCTTTCGGATTTACTGATGTGACGACGTTAGTGACAGCTCTCGACCAGATTTGAACCTTCGTGACGCACGCGTTTTGGAGAAATTGAGAAAAAACTGCTGGCTCAGACAGCCGGATGCTGGCTGTCTGAGCCACCCAGATCTACCACTTCCAGGTGTTGTACGAAGCTGAAAACTCATCTAATCTGATGTGACGCGGCCTCTAAGTACAAAAAATCGTAAGTGACGGCCCTATATGCCGCCAATCAAAAGTTATAAGCATTTCATATGTTTTCCATACATCGATGCATTTGGGTGGCCACACTTCGCACTCTTTATGGAAACGGAAAGACAATTTAGTAGAAAATGTAAGCTAAAACCCCTCATATCAAAGCGGATGCTTTCTCCTGCTATTTAAATATTTAATTACGTAGTCAATAACTACGCCGATGAAGGAAAATATGTTAATTATTTATGGTCTCAGGTATTCCAAGGAAAAAAATCGTTAGATTACTATTTATTTGAAAACAACCGCTAGTTTATCGAAGGTACTACAATATTAGAGAATTTTGGTAAGGTACATACTACTTACATATTACTCGACTCTTCCCATGTGATTTTACGGCCCACTTGGGACAAGATGCAAAAAATCAATATAAATACTAACTTAATCCTGCAAGTCGTTTCCTTTTTTGTTTGGATGGAAAACTTAGTAATTCATTGACTCGTCCCACCATGCCTATATAATATTTGGGACGAAATGCGGAAAATCAAAGATATATTTACAAACTGCAGCTCGTCCTGAGTAATTCTTAAACTTTCTCAACGTTTAAAAGAAGGCTTTTATTTTTATTTCTAGTTTAAAGAGATGATCTTACCAAGATTATCAGACCATGTACACTTGTACAGGCTCATATTTTATTCACCATTTAAAAAATCAGGAATATGCTATCAAGTTAAAGAAAATATGTTACATAAGAACATTAAAACACTTTTTAATCACTGTTAATTCGACATGCAAGATAGCGTCAGACGAAAAAGTAGACATTTGCAGTGATGACAGTTGCTGAAAAAAAATCCGTACTACTGATTAGTGACTGATGTACTGACAAGGAAACCTGCACTTACGAACTTAATCATTAAAAAATGCATTTAAAGTTATTTATGGTGATAATATTGGGCTAGTTATACTAAAAGGGGGCACAAAGACTTATGACAACAATCAGGCATGTTTTGACGTGAGCTCCAGACTCAGACCTCAGTAAGCAGAGCAGTATTTAGTTGGACTACTTACTACTTTTACTAGGCGTAGTCAGCGTTCTCTTGAAAAAAGCTAGGCTCCAGGCTGACTAGGCATACTCAGCGCTTTGCACTTACTTTTTTACTCGGCGTTTAGATAGCTGTTTACTGATAATTCTAATATCACCCAACGTCTAAGAATTACCATGTGGAAGTCTCCTGTTATTGATATTTTAGTAAATAATAAAGTTATTTTACGAATTGTTTCTGCTGTAGCATTTATACAAATAGTAGTTCATCAATTCATCCCATACATGTCTACAGCTTATTTTGGACGAGATGCAGATAATTTAATCAAATGATTTTTAACGTCATTTAATGTTATCAAAAAGTTACAGATAGTTCAACTCAGTTGTGCGCGCGGCCTTATGTGTGGGTAAACCTTGTACATATACAGTGACTTTGTGTGCGTGACAAGAGGTACAGTCGGGTACAAATACAAATACTGTTATTTACGGGTTATAATATACGGGTTTAAAAAAAACAGTTATTTCGTAATTTAATGTTTATTTATTGAACATTATTCTGCATCGCTACTTGAAAAATCTAATGATGAATTTTCGGATTCGCTGCTCTCACCAAGGTTAATTATGATATCTGACTCCATGTCAAAATGTCTATAGTATTCTTCTTCTTTCTTTTGTACATGTCGACAAGTATTACCCCACATCCCTTCATCAATTTGACTTAAACGTTCATTTATGAGTTTCATTATTTCCGTCACATTTTGATCGACATTATGTGAAGCAATATAATTTTTTAAAATTCCCCACACATTTTCTATGGGGTTTAGTTCAGGATGATATGGTGGCAATCGAAGAACTTTTATGCCATATGGCTGAAGTATGTCGTCAATCTTGTAAGAAATATATTTTTCTTTATTTTTTTTAATCAAATCATACAGTTCAATTTTTTTCATTTCTTGATTAAAAGCTATATTTTTTTCTGTCATCCATCTCTGCATTTCTATTTTTTTTTGAATTAGAATTTGGGGCTCTGTCATTTTGAACGTTATGGTATGAGGCATTATCAAGCACAACCACAGAGTTAGGTGGAAGATTCGGTACTAGACGTTCTTTCAGCCACTTTTCATAGTTTTCTGCATTCATGTTAGAGTGGTAATCACCAGAAACACTATTTGCTTTGTATGTCAATAGTGCGTTAGGTACGAAACCTTGTTCTGAACCAGCATGTACAATGATAATTCTTTGTCCTTTCGACAGGTTTCTCTTTAAAGGTGGTCCATCTTTATTACCCCATCCTTTGTTTTGCACATGGCTAGTTAAGATGTAGCTCCATCTGTATATACGATACACCTATTTTCTTGACGGTATCTGAGTAATTTTTTTAGGTAGGAAAATCGTAGTTTTTGGATGTCATGCCGCTCTATAATAACACGTCTGTTATCCACAGTTTTTCGCCATTTGTATCCCAACTTTAACAAAGCTGTACGCAGAGTCGAAATACTTCCATCATAGTTAAGTTTATCTTGAAATATTCTTTTCAACTTTAGCAACGTAGGTAATTCACGATGTTCTAAATGGTAATTTTGAATAGTGGAACGTATAACATCAACGTTAAAGTTGTCTAATTCTAACTTCTTTAAACGTTTTTTACGGTCTTTATGCGGAGATTTAAATTTAGAGTCAGATTCTTTTCCTTCAGCCAATATATTAGTAATTGTTCTCTCTGATACCCCCACTGCCATTGCTGTTCTTTTCCGTACGCTATTTAAATGTTCACTTAATTTCGATATTAAAATTGGACTTGCGCTGCAAACTGGATCACTTACTAGTTCCAATATATCTCTCGCATCTATTTTCAGAAATTCGTATACCTTAGCAATGGTTTCTCGAGTCTAAAACAATAATACGTAAACGTCAACAAGGAAAATTTTTTTCTTATATAGAATCATAATCAGAGATCGGAATTAGGTGTGTGAAAATACAAAATATCGAGAATATAACACGTGCTCCATATTATGTCCCGCTGCAAACTTTAGGTATTTTCACACACCCAATTCCGATCTCTGAATAATAAATATTAATTACATCTAAATTAAAAAAATAAATAAATAAAATAAAAATCTTTTAATATTTACCTGACTCCTTAAACTGTTTCTCCGTGAAGAACTAGACATTTTCGTAAACGACTGTACCCGTAAGAAAAAGCGATAAGGACACGTCTTGCTCGGACGACGACTGCCGCGTCACTGCCACACGAATGAAAGTTGTATATTTACAAGCCCACGCACACATAGGGCCGCGCGCACAACTGATTTAAACTATCTGTAAAACTATCAATATGAGTATAATCAGAAAAAAAAAACAATAATATTGTTACAAAAAAGTTAACACAATTTTGTTGTATGAAAAGAAACCCTTTTAATGATTACAAAGTAAAATATAATATACATCTGATAAAACAATTTTAGTCAAATGTGAATAATACTCCTCGTAAATAGGTATACTATACTCGTCATAAAATCAATAAAGTCTACGAACTAAGTAAAAATCCACGAGCACAAAACTTATATCATTGCTTTATTAAAACAAAATAATTATTACTTGTCTTATGAACATAAACTTTAAAAGAAGATAAACGCTACCACCTGTGGTAATAAACATGACAGGTCCAAAACAAAATATATTTTATTTCATTATTTTCGTAAGTTGGTTTCTACGCACCTCTCTTACCGCCATATCCATTGTTACTTACTTACATTTTTATTTATAATGTATACATTTTGTAACATACATATTTAAACTTTCTTGTAAAATTCAACAACAATCTTTTGGGCTATAAAAATAAATGATATTAAGTGGATGATTTCTTTCCATCCTGCATAATTTTATAGTCTATCTATATATTTTTATATATATGATCAGCCATTTGACCACTATCACAACTGGTGGTAAGTGATGATGTCGTCGAGGATTGGTCATGTATGTCTGATCAATCATTCTTCTTTTGAAAATGCCCAAATTAAGGGTTTCGGGAACACCTCAGCCGGTAGCGCATTCCATTCTTTATTCCCCCGCATCAGAAATATTGTTCGAACAAAGATGGACACAAAGATGGCGCGCGTCTCGTGTTCCGAAGGTGAAATAAGGCTGGCTTAGTAATTTTTGTTCGTAATAATAGTAAGCGGTCCCAGAGAACTGCGTTTCACCTTCTGCGCTGTTTTATGGTTATTATTTTGCACCCAAAAAAGCAGGAGACGATTTGCATAATGATTAAAATTAATTATTGCATCTTGTCCCAAATGGGCCGTAATAATATGGGACGAGTTGAGGAATGAGTACTTAGTATGTGTTTAATACCGAAAAAGTCTTATATTGTAGTAACCAGCTGGAGCTAGTGATTATTTTTAAATAAAGAGTAATTTTGAAACCTGGAATACCCCATACACTTGGATGAATTAACCACTGGATATGAAACGCAAGAGCGAATGTATGAAAACATCATTAGCCAATTTCTGCGGGGCGGGGGGAGCTTGTCGTGTCAATTTTTGACATTTAGTGCATGAAAGTGTCGATATTTTTTTTATCGATATGTACGGAACGAATGAATGAACGAATCTTTTGTAAAAAGACATAATTTTTATCACTAAAATAATAAATTACATTATGGACATGTTTAATGCACAAACATGAACAACTGAAACATAGAACGTTTTTATGAACGGTCTGGCAAGTAGCACTAACTAGAACTTCCTAAGACATTGTGAAACCGCCCATAAGTACAAACAGCCCAGCACCATTTAAATCCTCCTATGGGAGAATTAAGCAGTAGATTTTTGCGTTGGCATTAAATCACACTGGTGTGAAATGGATACCACATATTCGGTGATGTTTTGTGGGGATCCATTTTGTCTCCCTTCGACCCACTTTATATTACTTAATGGATCCACAAGAAATCTGAAATTATATTTTAAAGACGTATTGTCATAAATATGAGGTTTAAAATTTTAAAGCAAACTGTTGTACACAATTCAAAAGTGTCTAGGGATCAACATATATTTTTGCAATAACTTTTCTCCTGATTGATATTATTTAAAATTTTCTTTAAGGATTCATCAAATAAAGTGTTTTCGTTTATCTACGATCAACCAAGTCACCTTTGCATTAATTAAGAAATTTGCTATATTCCTAATAAAGGGATTTTTGACATTTAAACCACTAACATTAAAGTTCGAAAAAAAGACTGAAATAACAGTTTTCTTTAAAATTTTATTGGGTAACTTAAACAATTAATAATCCGTGTTTCTACCGCGAACACTAACAACACAAGAACATCGGTTTGGCATACTCAAAATGAGTTCATCCAAATCACGCTGTGGAATGGCCGCCCATGTTCGTTGCAACAACAAAAAAAGGTCTTCTTGCGACTGGATACCCTCCATATTCGGCAGAACTCTTCTCTGTAGCATATCATATCCCATGCATGCTCAATCGGGTTCAAGTCTGGCGACTGAGCAGGCCAGGGCAGGACATTGATGTTAGCTGCGGCGAGAGTCTGTCTTACAACTCTTGCGGTGTGCGGTCGTGCATTATCATGCATTAACTGAAATAAGGGACCGATTTGCACTTGTAGAGGAATGATGACGTCTGATACAATCGTCTCAGCATAAATTTGAGCGTTGAGGTTGCCTCTGATCCGAATTAAATCAGTTCTTTCGCCGATCCAAATACCCGCCCATACCATGATGGTTCCACCACTATAAGGATGGACTTTCTGCCGTCTTGTATCCGGTCTCATACCAATACATCATACCAATACATCATACCAATACATCATTATGCTTGATGTATTGGTATGAGACCGGATACAAGATGTATACGACACTGGAGAACCCCTAGACGCCAACAGCGATTAAAATCCTGCCAGAATGTATCCTGCCAGAATACGAGACTCATCAGAAAAGCACACGAAACGCCATTGTTCTTCTGCCCAATTTCTGTGTTCAAAAGCCCATTGATATCGAATCCTACGATTGTGCATTGCTATAGGTGGTACCCGTAGCGGTCTTCGGGAATGAAGGTTCACTTCATGCAAGCGGTTTCTGAGTGTTTGGTCGCTAATTAAGTTCCCTGAAGAGTGATGAAGCCTCACGGCTAACATCATGGCGGTTATTGTTGGAGCTCTTCGAGCTGTGATTTGAATGTATCGGTCTTGTCTCCGTGTGGTGCAGCGACACCGTCCTCCATGGCGCTCAGCCACGGTACCAGTGCTTCGGTAACGTGTCCAAAGTCGACTGATAACACTCTGACTTGTATTCAGAGCTAAAGCCACAAAAGTACGTTGCCGGGAACCAGCTTCTATCATTCCCACGGCTCTGAGCATTTCTTCCCTGCTTAAATGACGTCGCCGCTCCATAATAACGTTGGTTTTAATCAGTAGTAGGGAAACAGTAGCACTAATAATGTCTTCAATGCGTTGTATGTTTTTATAGGGAAAATATTGACAGCTGATTTTCATCTTTTACTCGAATTTGATTGACAGTTCCTGTTTCAAATTATGAAATGCACCAAAAAGGATCCATAGAAATTTATAAAATCATAAATTTATTACAAAGCCACATCTCAATCTCAAGAAATCCGCATAAAAATGCTTGATCCCTAGACACTTTTGATGTGTGTATTTTAAAGATTCCCTTAATCTACCCTCGAGTGAAACTTTTAAGAGATTTATCATTTTATTTTAAAAGAATTTATATTAAAAATTTAATAAATGTTTATCGATACGATTTATCGACAATTGTCAAGCACAATTAAAATTAAACTGACAAGAGAACGAATGATAAACATACGACAATCCTACCGTATAAAGTATACGTTATCTTGTTGATTTTGTAGTAACTGACTACCACTTTTTTAAATGGCAATGTTACTTTTCTCTTGGAAAACACATTTCACCATTTTCATGAAAAATATCAGCTTTTTTGGGATAAAACGTTACTTACGGATGAAAATGAATATTTTTTGTCTTGCCGCTATAATTTTTATACAAAAATAAGCCACAGTTACCCATTTTTACCGACAATGTTTCTCACTGAGCTCTATCACCGTACTGACAAGACGTCACCTGTAAGTGAGGCCAAAAAGCCCGCTTCGTGGCTAAGGGGGCACAAGCGAAATGGCACGTCATTGCGCGTCCAGTGGTTTATTCGTCCAAGCCCATACATAATTAACATATTTTCCTTCATCGGCGTAGTTATTGACTACGTAATTAAATATTTAAATAGCAGGAGAAAGCATCCGCTTTGATATGAGGGGTTTTAGCTTACATTTTCTACCAAATTGTCTTTCCGTTTCCATAAAGAGTGCGAAGTGTGGCCACCCAAATGCATCGATGTATGGAAAACATATGAAATGCTTATAACTTTTGATTGGCGGCATATAGGGCCGTCACTTACGATTTTTTGTACTTAGAGGCCGCGTCACATCAGATTAGATGAGTTTTCAGCTTCGTACAACACCTGGAAGTGGTAGATCTGGGTGGCTCAGACAGCCAGCATCCGGCTGTCTGAGCCAGCAGTTTTTTCTCAATTTCTCCAAAACGCGTGCGTCACGAAGGTTCAAATCGGGTCGAGAGCTGTCACTAACGTCGTCACATCAGTAAATCCGAAAGACATTTGTCCGAAACGTAACATTTCGTGAAATATAGAGAAAAACAAGTTGGCTCAGACGACCGGATATCAGGCTGTCTGAGCCACACGTTTATCACGATTTCTCAAAAAGAAATGGATTAAAATGGATGAAACTACTTCGGATGACCGTCACTAACGCGTCACATCACATTTTATAAGAAACAGCGACCTGAAACCCTCTGATAGTTGAGATCTGGAAAGTCAGAAAATGCGAAATTCTGGCTGTCTGAGCCTAGTTTTTTTTATTTTCCAAGAAAACTATTGCGTCACAAACGATGAAACCTGGATACATCAGCGTCACTAACGATTCCTTATAAGCCTAGATATGCAAGATCTCTATAGAAGCCTGGCTCAGACGGCCGGATGTACACCTCTGATTTGCATGACAGCTTCTGGTGAAATGCGCGAACTTTTTGTACGAGAGCCATAATACAAACAAATAAATGAATCGAAATCTTATAGTAATGTCAAAGAATCGCTTTATCTACGAGCATTAAATCATTCATGCGCTAAGGAGTGAGCCGTGCGCGCGCGCTTATCGATAACTACCTGTATTTACCATGAGTTTAAGACGGTTTTACTCGCTAGCGACGATGTAAAAAAGGTGTATAGAAAACTGCACAGCGCCTCTGGCGGTCACTGACAAAACTATAATTTTACATACAAAAAGTTACGTCATCGCTAGCGAGTAAACTCATGGCAACGTGAGCGCAATCGTGGGCCGCCATACTAATAGTCGCTTTTATTTATTTTTAAGTAGGTACCTACCCAGTAATTAGTTACGTTTTTAGAGTTCCGTAGCCGAATGGCAAAGAACGGAACCCTTATAGTCGCGTCAAGTCTGTCTGTCCGTCTGTAGGTCACAGCCACTTTATTTTGTAAATATAAGCATTACACTGCTGAAATTTGGTAGAAAGATGTATCCTGTAAACAGCTCTACGATTCTTATACAAAAAATAATTATATTAAGGGGGGGCTCCCATACATGAAACTAAAACCAAATAAATCTTCAAAGGTCTTTTTTAAAATGACATCGAATCCGGGTCCTAAAACTATTTTTCACTTTAGTTTAGTCTAACGTTTGAGACATAGACGCTTCCAAAGTGGTGAAATGGGCGTGTCCCCCCCCCCCCCCTTCTATTTTCTAGACTAAGCGAATGCAAATTTTGAAAAAAAACTGTAGATCTTAACAAATACTTTCAACGAAAATTAGTTTGAACGGAATCGAACAAGTAGTTTTGAGATTAAGCACATTTCCAACAACCGCAAACATAACTTTGTTCTTCATACAGGCACTATGAAAAACAAAGTTATATTTGCAGTCAAAAAATATTGTGGTATTTAAGCTTACGTGGAAGTAAGTGGATTACCTTATTCAGTTAAAGTTGGCACGGAACCCTCAGTGCGTGAGTCCGACTCGCACTTTGCCGGTTTGTATTTTCAGATTACACACAGATCATGTTCTTATTTCCATCGTTTAGTTTTTTAAATAATTCTAATAGTTCCGATGTTGAATTCCGATAGTAAATGTGCCTAATTAATATTTTTGTTATAAATTCTAGTCATTTAAACAGTACTAAATATTTATTCAAAGGCATTTGAGTGTGAAAAAGAGAAAGCATGCACTGTCGCAGTCGAACGTTTTATAGTCGCAGAGGAAGCCTTTGACATTACTTGTCAGATGCTCAAGTAAATCTCAGGCTTTAACACTTCTCACGGGTTTCTGATGAATAAAACACAGTATAATGTGAACATTCTATTATATTTCTGCCTCAGAGTATATTTACAAAGGGTTCGCAAACCCTGCGTCTATCCTAAGCGAATAAAAATACAATATCTTAAGACCTAAGACGTGTTAAAGAACTTACATTAAAATGCACTTTGAATTTATCATGGCAAAATGGACTTTATCACACAGCGTTTAGGTCATTTATACATACTGAGTTAAATTTCGGTGCAGTCAAAGATGTTTCTCTACGATTCCCTTTTTTATTTATTTAGTTCACGAATAATGTGTAGTCCCTTTGGGACTTAGTGCTAAAAGCATTCCCTGTCAGTCAAAGCTTATCAACCCTTTTTCCATAAAGGAGTTTTTCTTTGCTAGTCGAATATTGTTAATAATCTTTTAATAACTATTAAAAATAATATAAGAGAGTAGTAATAATATAAAGAGATCTCAGAATTCAACGTTGAATTACCTTTGTAGGTTGTAAGTGTTGTGTTTTTCCATTTTAAAATGAATATTTTTTTTACGGGGCTACCTGAATTTTTGACGCGCACATTAGCGCCACTCTAAAAACAAAATAATTATTACTCCTTAAAAACGAAAACAATCAAAAATCTGGTAGACACGATTGTAGTACAGGTTCTCTAGTTTATTTAATACGTTTAAATTGTTTCTAAAGTAGTTTACTATAGTTAGAGTGAGAAAAACTGCTAAATATGGCCACTTTTGGCAATTTTTCTAACTGTAACTGCAGATAACTGCTTTATTGAACTTAAACATTGTGTCTAAACCACATAACCAGAGCTACAATCGCATCAATCAGATTTTCGATTGGTCTTTTATTTAACCAGTTATGATTTTTCTACTAAAGTGGCGCTAGTGTGCGCGTTAAAAATCCGGGTAGCCCCTTAAAAAGGAATTTTAAGATTGTTTAAAATATTCGACAAGAAAAGAGAAACTGTCTTTAGACACTTGACATATCATACCATAGAATTTTACCTCTGTATGTATCAATAAAGCCTTAGCTAGTATGATCAATGCAACCATCTTCCTTACAAGTTTTAAAGCAAAACTGATCAGCGAACAGGCAGATAAGTAAATATTTTTTTTCAATCTCCGTCTATTTTTAAAAGTACAATTTTGTGTCATGGTATAATTATACCGGAGTGTACAGTCAACATAAAAATTTAAGCATTTTGTAGCTCTATCAATATCATCTTTATTTTTTCTATAAAACTATAGACTTAAAAAAACATACATCAATTTTGAAGCTGACTGAATGTACAATATTCCACTGTTATAGTAGAAATTGTTAAAACATGTTTAATAAGAATAATTTCAACTGGCAATACTGTCTTCAAATGTTGCCAATCTCCACGAAATACACTAGGAAGATGGCCGCGGTATTTAAAAATAGAACACAAATACAAATATTTTACATCAAATAAGTAAAACAAAAAAACATAACGTTGCTTTCTGCTGGGTCGTTTTAGGCACCAAGTTATAAAGACCACACGCAAGAGATTTTGTACAATAATGAAAACTAGATCCTTATTTCTTAATAATAAAAAAGAAAGTAATTATTGGGTTTGAGTGCTAACAATGGTGGTGATATATTTCAAAGTGAAGAGGCCCCTGAAGACCGGGCTAAAAGACCTTTTGACCAAAAAGCGCAGCGTAGGACTAAGATTGACTGACAAGGTCGTCAGTCCATCTTATCGGTACCTTGTAAAGATCGCAGGATCGCACTGGATGCAGACCGCTCCACAATTGGTCGCTGTGGAAAACTTTTGAAGAGGCCTTTGTTTAGCGGTGGACGTCCTTAAGCGGATAGTTATAATGCTGAGACTATTATTATAACCCACATATTTTACGCGTGTAAAATTAATAATTACAACTGTGCCTTTAACTTGATATCTAGTTTCCATTATTGCAAAAGCAAAAAAAAAGAAATTAAATGCTAAAAGAAGGGAATTATACAAAAAAGAAAGTCTTTTATTATTAAATTTTCAAACGCACGTGATTGGAACACAACATATCGCCGTCTCGCTCGCACATCGGTTCGCAGTGACGGAGGCGTTTTTTATATATATTAATAATGAATGTAGATTCAGTCTTATTCATTAGTTAATAAAAGTATTGCTTATTATTGACACATTTCAAACTAACATCAATGTATCAAATAATATTTATGGTGATAGCGGCCATCACAACAGAGATCAAACAATTGAGCAGGGAGATATTTTTTGCACAGGTGTGTGCATAAAACACTCATTTAGCCGTTTTATATGCCAGATGATCCAGGTTCGAATCCTGCCCGTGCGTTATTTTAGGTATCTTACTATGTTAGTTTGATACATGCCAACAAATAAGTTTTTATAATAAGAAAAACCTCCATCACTCCGTCCCGACAAATTAGAAAATAATTCAAAAAAATACCTACGCTAAGCGTCACTAGACGCCGTTTAAAAAAATATCAACGCCGTAGTTATTTAGTGTCCATTATTACATAACTTAAATCCATATACTTTTTTTTATTATATTTGAAAGTGTATTTCTTGGTTTTTCCAACCATACTTCGATAACGTGTCAAAACTTTCGCTTCAAATATTTATGGATTCAACTTCATAATGGCATATGATTCAAAAAACCAAAAAAAGATATTAAATATGGAGAGTTTAAACTTCGCCGCAGCGATCACACACGGGCATACCGCGAAACGACCAATCAATAACTTTTACCGTAACATTGTTTTTTTATATATACGGACGAGAAAAAGCGCTATGTTGAATATAATTTATTAAAGACGTTTTTTTAAAGCAACAATAAAACAGTAATAATGTTTGAATAATTAATATTGTTTAAGGTTTTGTACTTGAGGTTTCTACTCTCTGTTAATTTATTTATTAGACAAAACACATAATAGTATTTATCACAAATGCAACGACATGAAACCACAAGTTAATGGAGTTTTAAAAAAGCAGTAAAAATTAAAATTCTTATAAGATACTATACTATCTTGGATATTTATACAATAATTTAGTTTAGTGAAAAATAAAGTAAATAATTTAGTGAAAATCATATACAAGCATGGTTTAATTTAAATATATAGTATTATTGCATGTCACAGGCAATTTTAAGATTTAAATCGGGACAGTATTTTAGCCATCGATACATTATAAATATAGTCAAAAGAATAACAAATCATTTTAAAAATATTGCTACCGTCCATTGAGTATTCCAATTTAGCATCTCACATTTAACTATAAACAATTGCAATATCCAATATAATATTTTTTAGCAAAACTTGCATTCAAATGTAGCATCCATCAACCAGCGCGTTGTAACATACAGTCAGCGCCATCTCTGGCCGTCGCGGCGAACTGTCTCCTCGCGTCGTGTCCGTGTGTGTGTGTGCTTGCGTGTGTGTGTCTACTCGCGCAGTTTGAGCGCGTGGTCCTTGATGGCGCCACCGTCGCCCTCGGACACGAAGCGTTTGCGGCCTCTGGAAAATGATATATTGACAATTAGTTATAGTTATGTATGTTGACGACCCGTCTGGTGTAGTGATCGAGAAATCGCCTGCTACGCAGCGGGTAAGGGTTCGATCCCCGCACAATACAAACATTTCTGTGCATGAACATGTCTGTTTGTATTGGTCTGGGTGTTTTCTATGTATATCATGTATGTATTTACAAACAAAAAGTATTTAAGTATTATATCCGTTGTCTGGCACCCATAACACAAGCTTTGAGTAGCTTACTTTGGGACTAGATGGCGATGTGTGGGAATGTCCTAAGGATGTAGTTCGTCTACACGACTATTTAATATAATGAAATTACTATCTGTCGATGACCGACTAACTGACAGACATGGGGTGCGATTGTGTAAAGCAATCGTATTCATTTGACAATTCAAAACGTACGGTATAATCTGTCAAACGGCAAAGAACAAAGGGTTTGACAGATCAAACCGTACGTTATGAACTGTCAAATGAATACGATTGCTTTACACAATTCCAGCTCTGGTACGCAGCTGTATACTTGCTGGACTTGCTGACTACCCAGTTGACTAAGGCATGATTTCCAAAGTCAAAATCGTTAGCAATCATGTATGACAAATCTGATGTTGGTAAAATACACTTGGATTCTATTAATTATATTCATATAAAAGTGCAAGGTTTTTGCATCAATGTTCATTTAATTAACTCAGTCTAACAGTCTAACTAAACTGACAGGGTTACAGGACACTGTCGTTATCGTACAGTTACACACTACTTTTATTTTAGCTAATCGAGGGTTTCATCAAGTCGGTGACTAATGTTTGAATGACCAGCTAATTTGACATTTGACTGACTGACTATCAGCTGACTGATTGACCTTGTGGGCATGCGTTTCGGCACGTTTTCTCCGAGGACGAACTTGCACTGGCATCGTTCCATGACCTGACCCTGTCCAGCATGACTAACTAGCCAACTGAATTACTGACTGACTGACCTGGTGGGCATGCGCTTCAGCACATCGTCTCCGAGGCGGAACTTGCACTGGCATTTCTTCATGACCTGAACCTGTCCGAGATTGACTAACTGACTAGTCAGTAGACTGACTGACTCCCAGGTGACTTACTAACCCGGTGGGCATGCGATTCAGCACGTCGTCTCCAATGCATCGTTCCATGACCTAAACCTATCTGGACAGGACAGGACTATCTGCTCGCTGACTGACTAGCCAGCTGACTGACTGACTGACCTGGTAGGCATGCGCTTCAGCACGTCGTCTCCTAGGCATCGTTCCATGACCTGAACCTGTCCAGCATGACTAGCTGCTCACTGACTAGCAAGTTAACTTACTGACTAGCCAGCTGACTGACTGACTGACCTGGTAGGCATGCGCTTCAGCACGTCGTCTCCAAGGCATCGTTCCATGACCTGAACCTGTCCAGCATGACTAACTGCTCGCTGACTGACTTACTGACTACCAGCTGACTGACTGAGTAGCCAGCTGACTGACTGAGTAGCCAGCTGACTGACTGAGTAGCCAGATGACTGACTGAAAACCATCTGACTGACTGAGTAGCCAGTTGACTGACTGAGTAGCCAGCTTACTGACTGAGTAGCCAGATGACTGACTGAGTAGCCAGCTGACTGACTGAGTAGCCAGCTGACTGACTGAGAAGCCAACTGACTGACTGAGTAGCCAGCTGACTGACTGACTGGCCAGCTGACTGACTGACTGGCCAGCTGACTGACTGAGTAGTCATCTGACTGACTGATTAGTAGCTGACTGACTGACCTGGTGGGCATGCGCAGCACGTCGTCTCCAAGGCATCGTTCCATGAGCCGAAGGTGTCTAGCATGACTAACTGCTCGCTGACTAACTAGCCAGCTGACTGATTGCCTGACCTGGTGGGCATGCGCTTCAGCACGTCGTCTACGAGGCATCGTTCCATGACATGAACCTGTCCAGCAGGACTAACTGCTTGCTGACTGACTTACTGACTACCAGCTGACTGAGTAGCCAGCTGACTGACTGAGTACCCAGGTGACTGACTGAAAACCATCTGACTGACTGAGTAGCCAGTTGACTGACTGAGTAGCCAGCTGACTGACTGAGTAGCCAGCTGACTGACTGAGTAGCCAGCTGACTGACTGAGTAGCCAGCTGACTGACTGAGTAGCCAGGTGACTGACTGAAAACCAGCTGACTGACTGAGTAGCCAACTGACTGACTGAGTAGCCAGCTGACTGACTGACTGGCCAGCTGACTGACTGAGTAGTCATCTGACTGACTGATTAGTAGCTGACTGACTGACCTGGTGGGCATGCGCTTCAGCACTTCGTCTCCGAGGCGGAACTTGCGCTGACACTTTTCCATAAACCTGTCCAACATGATGTAAGCCAGCGGCACGTCGAGGACTATATCAGTCATGTCCTCCAGCACTCGGAGGAAGCCCTGTGAATAGAGAATACAATCCCGGGATCCCGAATCTCGGGATCCCGGGATCCCGAATCTCGGGATCCCGGGATCCCGACCGTTTTCTGGCCCCGAAAATCCCGGGACTGCACTTGGCTAATCTCGGGATTTTCGGGATTGCCACATACAAGTTTAGTTTATATGCCGTAGTCCGTTGCGCCTTGACGATAACCTTGCCTAGGTTATTTAATAGCATTTAATACATAACGACAAAAAACACTTTTAGATACGCCGTCATACGATACGTACTATTCACTACACACACAGGTACAGTCTTAATATGTTTGTTGTAAACTTAGAAGGGACTTCCCCACTCTGAGTACTTCAATACAATACTCTTAAGGTAATTCCCCAATGAATGAACTAACAGGGGAATCACCCGATCATCTCATAATATCATAATATTTTTGCGGGTATTTCCCGTCGGGGTTTCCCTGTACGAAAGTATTAAATATGCTACTTTTAAGGTGATTCCCCAAGTCCCCAACGAACCAACAGGGAAATCACCCGATCATCTCATATCATAGTATTGTTGCGGGTATTTTCCCGTCGGGGATTCCCTGTATGAAAGTATAAATATGCTAATCAGATTTTATTTTTTTCATTTATTATTCTGTCAGTGACGGGTTACGAAGGTTTCGTCATTTAAATTTAAAGTAAATTACCTGAAATTAAGTATTTCAAATGGCGGCAGACTTTGTTAAACATAAAAAAGACAGTGATGCGACGTCAGTGTGGAGTTATTTTTTAGTCGCGAAGGATGGGAATAGTGCTAAATGTAAGCGGTGCCCAGCCATTCTCAAGACTTTGGGTGGATCGACTAAGGGATTACATACACATTTGTTATCAAAACATAACATCAAGGTTATATCAGCTTCAACAAGTCAAGATTCTGAAAATATGAACACAGCTCCGCCGCCGCCAACCAAGCGAAAGTTAGATGATTATTTTACTAAAAGTGCCGACGATAGCCTGGATGATGTTTTGGCAAGAATGGTTGCATTAGATGGATTTCCATTCAGTGTATTCATAGCTTCAGATGATTTGAGAAAATTGCTCTTAGCAAAATACCCGGATTTACCAAAGTCAGCCGTCACTGTTCGAAAACGTGTTATGAATTACAGTGAAAAAATCAAAAAGCAAGTAATTGCAGAATTGAAACAATTGAAAAGTGCAGGTGAAAGATTTAGTCTTTCTTTCGACGAGTGGACTTCAACTTCCAATAAACGATACATGGCTGTCAACGTTCATTCATATAAAAAATTTTGGAACTTAGGACTTGTTCCTATTTACGGAAGTATGACAGCTGAAAATTGTCTTCGTATATTGAAAGAGCGTCTCAGTGAATTTGATATTTCCCTGGAAACTGACATCGTGGCTATTGTAACCGATGGACCGAATGTTATGATAAAGGTGGGGCGGCTTGTTTGCACCGAACATCAACTGTGTCTCGCACATGGTATCAATTTGGCGGTCTGTGATGTGCTTTATGGAAAACATAATTATTTGCAACATAGCCCTACCTCAGATGATACTCTGAATGAACCAGCTGTTACTGTTGATTATATGGACGACAGCGATGATGAACACGATTTAGAAGACTTAGACTGTCCAGAATCAGGTTTAATCGTAATGTCACAAAATGATCTTGCGCCAGAACACGTACCAGAGTTAACACAATATGAAAATATTAATGAGCTGATAAAGAAAATCCGCAAAGTTGTAGTGTATTTCAAAAGATCACCATTTAAAAATGAAACAGTACTTCAAAAATATGTGAAAATTGAACATGGAAAAGAGCTGTCACTTCTTTTGGACTGTAAAACCAGATGGAATAGTCTTTTAACAATGCTGGAGCGATTTTATCTTTTAAAAGCATGCATTCAAAAAGCTCTTATAGATCTCAATCATCCAATTCGTTTAGAAGATGTTGATTTTGAATTGGTAAATAAAATTGTTGATGTGCTGACCCCAATTAAATTGACAGTAGAAGCAATCTGTAGGCGAGATGCTAATTTATGCACCGCTGATGCCGCTTTGAAATTTCTTATAAAACAACTGTCTAGCAAAAACTCAGCACTTGCCAAAAAAATGAAAACATCCTTAGTGGAACGTATAAAGCAACGACGAAGTGATAATTTAACTGGTGTATTAAATTATTTACAAAATCCACGAATGAATGATGAAAATCAGTTGTTATCGGATTTGGAATGGCATGACTTATTTCCAGTTCCGACACAGGCTATAGTGAGGAAGCAAATAAAGAGTATTGTTAAAAGACTTAATAGTCGAGATGACACAGAAGAAGAAGAAAGGTCAGGATCACAAATAGATAGAGCTAAGGCCAGAAACCTCCCAACCCCAATTGACATTAAAGGAAAAGTTACAGCTGGAAATTAACAAGAGTATGAAATCCCCAGATCCTGATGTACAAGTACAAAATGAATTGGGGTTGGCAAATAGTATTAGACGTGAAATGAGCCTGTTCGAAAATGGAGGAGTTCGTGGATATCACTTAGAAACAGCATACAAGTATCTATTGTCTATTCCTCCAACCAGCGTTGAACCTGAGCGAGCGTTTTCAGCTGCCGCTTATGTTGGCAATAAACTACGAAGCAGGCTTGGAAGTCAAACATTGGATGCTTTGATATTTCTGCGATTATATTTTCGAAATACTAAATAGTATATTTATGTTGTCTTTTTAATTTCTTGCAAAAGTATAATTTTTTTGTTTTGTCTTTTTTATTTTCTTATTATTATTGTGATTTGTGTTGACTGTTGTGCAAAGACATTATAAAGTTTTTTAATTACTCAAGTTTTTTTTTAATTTGAGCCCAATTAGAAACCACATAGTCTAATCCCGTAATCCCGGATCCCGGGATTACGGTTCAAAAATCCCGTAATCCCGGGATTGAAAAACATGCTCGGGATTGTATTCTCTACCTGTGAACAATGGCGAGGTTTATAATCTGATGAAACGTCGAGGACCAAAAATTTAAGACGTTTTAATCTCATGCAGATTCAAGACAAAAAACGTAAGGAGGAAATTATAACAATGTACAAAAAGTATGAAATGAAATGAAATATTGCTTATTTGCGTTTGTATAGGGTGTACAAAAGATGCCAGTTAAGTAAATGAGCGCTTATCCAGCCATTGTCAATGGCATGCAAATACTGAACCTATTTCTTATTATGTACAATCAACAATTTATTGAAAAATGATTTTTTTATTATTAGGAGATTAATTATAATTATACATTATGATAAATTGATTTAAATGTCATCGATTTTTAATCATTGTGATTTAAAAAATTTTGAACCGAATAGAATCCACGCATTATTAACCATTCATGTAATATTTTCTTAAATTGATAAAACAACTGATCCTTTATAAACTGAGGTATCTAATTATTAATTATTACACACATACAAAAACTATGTAAACACTACGTTTTGAAAGGAATCAATTCTTTAAGACAGTGCTGCCATTGCCAGTTACAGTATTATACCAGTTAATAGTCATTTTAGTGAGGGCAGTTGGTAGATATTTCCTTACAATATTTTGAGGTTTTCTATGTTGATATATATCGATAAATTAGGCATCGATATATCGATATATTTAGCGGTCTTTCGATGTACTTATTTATTTAATATTTATTAAGGAAACAAACAGCTTTACTATATCACATTTGCTTTAATATTAAGAAGTCACGCATTAGCATTTAAAGTTTCCAAGGGTAATAAATACAATTTTTTCAACAAGGTGACAAATGCAAGAAAAACAGCAAAAATAATAAAAACATGAAACTGGGAGCCTAATAAACTAAGATTAATACAATATACTTTGATTTTTAATAAGATAGACCTAAATGACGTTTAGTGGGTGACCACTTTTTCAAAATTAAATAATATAATTGTTCCTTAATAATTGTTAATTTCAATTTAATTCAATTGTTGTTTTTATTCGAATATAAAATATTCAAATGAAAATGATTATACAAATCATGTTTCTACAAAGATCATCATTATTTGTAAATGGAAAGTATTAAAAAGTCGCAATAGGTAATGTATGATTTTACCTATTTCGACTTTTTAATACTACTTTACAACAATCATTGCTTTTGCAAGGGAACGCAGCTAGATTTTAACTACTTCTTTGAAAAACAGTTTTAGGTATTACGTTTTATTATAACTTTGTGTAACGTTTTACATGTATTATTTATCGTAATGAGTAAATACACAAAATTGAAAAATCATACCACAAGTGAAATTAATCGCGTACAATTCAATTGTAACAACACCATTGGTACAACGCTTGCAACATTAAAAAATAAAAAGCTTAATATGAAGCTGTCATTCTGGTCTATCAAGGGCTTGGAAACCGTTTTTTTTTAACCGGTTTGACGAAAATACAGGTGGAACTTTTTGAAAAAGGTTATGTTCCTTTAAACCGGTTTGGAAAAATATGGGTATTTTGCATTAACCGGTTCAAATTTTCGTTCAGGCAGGACAACCACTCTGAACTTCGTTAAGATCTGCAAGCGGTGAGCGCATCTGACGTTTGTTTCTGAATCTGATAATAAGTTTAACATCTTTTGAAGAATATTCGGTCTAAAAACAAGTCGCGTTGCGATCGTCGCGAGCGGCTACGAATTAACCGGTTTATTGAGGTTCACAGTATCGCTCTTATTTGGTTCCGCTCCGAAACGGAATTTTACGATAAAACCGGTTTAACCGTTATAATACCGGTAAAACTTGAACCGGCTTCAAGCCTTGGGTCTATCTAATTAAAAATCAGAGTATAAGACGCCCTAGCCTAGACAGATCTCAGGAGATAGCGAAAACACATTGCAACTAGGGATGCAACGATACGACTATTACGATACCAATACAAATGACGAGTATATCGTAATGGCCAAATACGATAACAAATTACGATACAAATGCATTACGATATTTGCTTAATACCATTTTGATGAATTTATTGGAAGCTTTGATGTATGTTAGTTATTATTGTAAGACTAAGTATAAAAA